>CAOLHI010001213.1:0-417414 GCA_948474755.1 Ctenosaura bakeri
CTCTGTGCCTAGGTGCTTCCTCTCAGAAGTAATAATGTTATTTTTAAAAGTTGCAGGTTCCTTAAAATAATATAAAATGTGCACATAGCCAACATACATACTAAAATGTGTATGCACATACAGACACAGAACACTACTGAACAGACAGGTGTATACATAAAGTGTATAAATAAAAAGATTGGTTAGGAAAAACCTGTTATAGGATGCCCACATAGCTTACCCTAGTTTTGCTCCATGCATTTTACATTTGTATTGCACTGTTGACAGCCCTCCTGGAAAAAAAGAACTGGTTTACAAGTAGAAATAAAGTTAGAAAGAGAAAAATGTTTTGAATAATCTAATAGGTTTGTCTGATTTTACAGTGGACAAGTGGCATCTGATCACTTAGGGCAAATGTTGCACTGCCCTTCCCACCTGCCTGGTTGGCTAGAAAAAGTAACAGAGGCGATGATCACCCAAAGCGGAGAATCAAATGTAACAGTGAAGAAGCTTACAGAATCAGCAGAAGTGACCATGGCCATTTCTGCACTACATGCTTATAGCATGATTATTCCACTTTCAACATCCTATGGAATCCTGGGGTTTGCAGTTTAGGGAGGGGCCAGCTAACCCCTCCCTAAACTGCAAACCCTAGCTGGCCCCTCCCTCAACTGCAAACCCCAGGATTGCATAGGATGTTGAAAGTGGAATAATCGCGCTATAAGAATGTAGTGCGGAAATGGCCCATGATTCAGTTCAATTAGGCATTAAAGGTTGTACTGCAAGGTCAGTGCTAGGGAGGTGTAAGAGGACAAAATGCAAAATTAGATGGGCCCATCCACTCTTGATTTTGTGTTGTCTTTCATCCTGCCCTCTGGCCATCTAACCTAACAATCCTGAAGATTACCAGATGCTACTGAAGTGGACTCAGGTGCTTTGAAAATGATCGTCTAAGACTCAAGAGTCCATGTTTTCCTAAAAGCTGCTGAGGGAAATTTTGGAACAGGACATTGGAGTGGGATGCTAGGCATGCTATCTGATATAAATCCCCAACTCTCAGAAGCTATTAGGAATGGTGAGGGGTGGAATACAGAAATATAATACGGGACCTCTCTGTTTGAGTACTTAACATGGAAGAAACGGCTGACATCCACAAGAATGTCACAGTAGCAATGAAAAGTGGCCCCACCAGAAAGGCTTCTAGGAATATAAAAACACACCAAGACACCCCCTGATTTCTGATGCCAGATGTACTGTGGACCCAATGTGACCAAAGGATTGCAGCCTCAGGTTTGGTGCACTTGATAGGGAGAATGTTACTCTAAATTCAGTGAAACTTTCTTCTTATGAATAAGCATGAATCGCATCAGTCTGTTAAGTTATGACTAACTTTAATCATGATAGCATGGACTAACTTTAATCAAGTAGCCTGGAGTTATTTCTACTGTCCGTGGCTGAAGTGGAGATTGTTGACAACCCTTCACTGTCAGACTATTACCATCTGAAACAAAAGGGCTTATCTAACAAGGAATGGCTTGTTCACCACAGAAACTGATTGTCTCTCTTTAAATGATCTGTGTGGAATGTCCAGCTTGCTTTTCCATGATTATCACCCTTTGGGAGTGGATTTCTCACTTACACACACGCACACACTTGATTTGATCTTTTACTCAGTTGATTGGATCTCGCGCATGGTAACAGAAGACACTCCAGCCTCTTCCATGACTGGGCTTTTTGGTCATTCTTTGTCATCAAATTCCCCCACCCCCATGACTGATTTTCTTTTTTCTCAGTACCAGTGTATATATCAACTGTACCATGCCAATAAAAGATAGCATCCAGGTATCATCAGATGAATAACTTTGGCCCAGGAAAACTGATGCCACAATAAATGTGTTAGTCTTCAGCATGATGCAAAGTTCTCTCTCTCCCCCTCCCCTCTCTCTCTCTTTTGCCATGACTTCCACTGTGCCCTCTGCCATTTTGTTGAATAAAGCCTGTGATCAATAGGGTGCCGAATCGTTTACTTGATCAGTTTGCATAAAGACCTCTGATGAGATCAGAAGTATATATCTTAAGTGAAAATCATCTTAGCAATTTAGCAACCTTCCACTCTATAGAATAACCTCACATTTGTCTTATGCACAAAGAAAAATCCATGTGTGTGCATATGTTTGCAAACAGACACACCAACCTCTGTTGAGCACAAATAGTTTTATTATTTTCATTTATTAGCGACATGTATATCTTGCTTTCCCTCTAATGAATTCAAGGCAGTCTTCCTTCCCACTTGATTTCCACAATAACCCTGAGAAATAAGTTAAGCCTAGAAAGTGTGTTGCCTCAGGTCATCCACTGGGAATCCCTCTTTGGCTGAGTAGGGACTTAAAACCAGATCTCTGAAAACCTAGTTCAGTGGTTGGCCAACAGCAGCCATAGAACTGCATACATTCTCAAAGGCCTTCAACACTCCCTCATTCCCTGGGCTGCCTCCAGGAGCACCAAATAATCTTTTAAATTGGTTATAGCACCCTCCCATACTTTTGAAGGTGAAAAAAATACTTTTTTACTCAGACCAAAAGTAAACTTCTGGACACAGTTGTGGCTTATTTTCTTTGCTCTTTTGGTCGTCCATGCAGCCCCTAAAAGGTCTGAGAAAACAGGCCCTGAGCCCACTGTAGTGGCCCACCAGTTCTAGTCCAACATTCTAACCAGTGTACCACATGTGCAAACTTGCAAGCGGCTTAGGGAGCTAGGAATGTTTAGCCTGATGAAAAGGTTAAGAGGTGACATGATGGCCATGTTTAAATATTTGAAAAGATGTCATGTTGAAGATGGAACAAGCTTGTTTTCTGCTGCTCCAGGGACTAGGACATAGAGCAGTGGATTCCAACTACAGGAAAAGAGATTTCCTGATGGTAGAAGTCATTTGACAGTGGAATATGCTGCCTCAGAGTGCAATCAAATCACCTTCTTTGGAGGTTTTTAAATAGAGGCTGGATTGCCATTTGCTGGGCATGATTTGAATGTGTGTTCCCGCATGGCAGGGGGCTGGACTCGATGGCCCTTCTGGTCTCTTCAAACTCTACAATTCTATGATTCATCCTGTTCTTTCCAACATGGTATGTTTCACAACTTTAAAAAAAATGTAGATATAGGAAGGTAACTCTCAGAATGCACCAGGGAGGGTGGACAATATGTTGTCAGTATTGCCAGACATTCAAACCCAAACCCAAATGCTTTATACATTATGAGCGGGAGTTCTATACAGGTCCCGTGTGGCTTATAAACATAAGGGCCAAAAGCATGCATCCAGGTTTCACAGCATACATTTCTGCCTATGGAGTTTTGCACTGATTGTGTTGCACAACCCTGACAGCTTTGCACAACCAAATACACACCTGATGAATGTCCGAATGCACATTGCATGCACATCTGCATGCCAGGGGCACTGCATGTGGAGCACTGCTTTTGGAACCTTGAACTTCTTCCTGGGACAAAAATGCCCAACTCCTTCTCTGGCCATTTCCACACGGGGCGAGGGAATCGCCCCGTGCTGGTACTTATCGGACTTCTTGGCTTCACGTTTGGGTCCAGCCGTGGCCGCCGCTTCACACTGCTCCGAGTACGAAAATGGCAGCTTCCAGTTGGTCGAGGCTCTCCACCAACTGCTGAAGCTCGCCAACCTAAAGCCCACCCCCAGCAGATCGCAGACTTGCACTGGTGCGAGCCTGCAAATCTGCACTGGAGCGTGGGCACGGAGCGTGGCATGCTCTGTGCTTTTGAAAGACCTGTTACAAGCGGCCTTTCAAAAGCACGCTGGACGACCACTTCGAGTTGTTCTGGAGCAGGCTGAGGTGTGCAACTACACTAAGTAGGTCTGACCCAATCTGCTCCCAGGTGCAGATGTCCTCCCTGGAGGACGCTCTGCACCGTTTCTTTAAGTCTGTGCGGAAATGGCCTCTATGCATGAGACTCTAAAAGGGTTCCCACCAGTTTTTTTAATTCTTGTTTTTATTTAAACAAAGCATCAGAATCTGGGGGGGGGGGTGCCTGCTAAAATATTTTTGCCATTCTATTTATGTTGATTTCATTTTAGAAAGACTGATCAGTATTAGTTTAGGAGCACCAGGCAAGCACAGCATCCTGTCCTGGCCCTTCATGCTGCTGTGTTTTACAGAAAGTAACATGATCGTGGGCAGCTGCTTTGCTGCTTCACTCACAGTGTCACCCTTCCCTTTCATTTTCAGCTGAGCATTCCAAATCTAAAGCCAGCCTTTGTTCAGAATCCCAGAAACCATGGCACATGTTTCAAAATAAGCCTTCTATTCCAAACTCCCAAGCTGCGGTTATGCTAACTATGCCATATAGAGGATGATGAACAGTACGTCTTATCTCCAACATGGGGATTTCTACTTCCTCACCACTATTCTGTGTCTCTTCTCCTCCAAAGTATGGCAATCTCTCCTGGAAAACAGGGAGATGGGAGGACGACTCTGTTTTGCTGCTGTAAAACTCTAGTGGGTTTGAGAAGTTCCCATTAATCTGCTCAGCAGATGGATTTTTCTGGATGGGGCTCAATGGTTTAGCCCTCTCCTCCCCCCTTTTTTTGTTCTTATCAAATGAAGCAGAAAAACAGCACTAGTTTTAAATGTGCTGACTGAATAACCAAAGAGACAAGACTGACTGGGATCTCAGCCGTGAGTACTGAAAAGCAAACAGCCCATCCTGGAAGTGGACTCTCAACAGTATTTCATTGTCAATAAGGCCTGCAGTCGGGTTTAATAGACAAGCACTAGGAACAAGTGGGTTTATTAGAGGCTGGATAAGGACCATGACATTGACTAATGGCCAGCCACTGAGACAGAGACAGAGACCAGTAATGGTCAGGAATTTGGCCATGGAACAAAGAGTTATGGATGGATGGATGGATGGATCTATCTAATATATAAAAGTCAAAGTTTGTCTGTTTGTGTATGTCAGGCAAAAACCTCATATGATTGGCTGCCTAAGAAGATTATATGGAATCCTAGGGTTTGCAGTTTAGGGAGGGGCCTTTAGAATTCTTAGCCAGAGAGCTCTTGGGTCTCAGTCAAGTGTGCCTGCCTTGAGTAGGCCAGTTGCTGTGGAGACAAGGCCTAGCAGCAAGGAGGAAGATACTATTTCCACAGGAACCCAATCTCTGTACGTTAATAACTCTGAATACAGATTGGACTGGAGAATATGGGGAACAGTTACAGGCACTGGACAAGACATTTTGGGGAATTAGAGGCACAGGATCTCAAATCCTTCTAACACAGTGGTTCTCAACCTGGGGGTCGGGACCCCTTTGGGGGTCGAACGACCATTTCACAGGGGTCGCCGCTCCTCAATCCTGCCCCCCCTTTAAAAGAAGGTGGCCTCACAGCCAATGGGAGCAGTGCTTCTGAGACCCCTGCACTGGAGTTCAAACTGCAAACCCCAGGATTCCATAGGATGGTGAAAGTGGAATAATAGCGCTATAACAGTCTAGTGCAGAAATAGCCAGGATGACTTTCTCCTCTCGCTTTTGTTGTGCGTGGACCCTTGGCGCTTGCCACATGCACGTGTTGTGTTCTTTGCCCTGACTGTCTTGCATTCCTCGCTTTTTGTATGTTCAGCGTCCGCACTCCCTTTAAGGGAGGGAGGGAGGGAAAAAAAACGCGTCTGCTTATGCCGCCACCATCTTTCCTCTCTCCCTGTCCTTTCCTCCCTGCGCCTCATGTAAAATGTGGGCTGTTTTGGCATTGCCTTTAGGAGTGACTGGCTTTTTGAACTGCGGAAACCCAACATTCAGAACTAGAACTAGTGCCTTAATTCTGGCATTGATGGATGCTTTCTGTGCTTAAAAAAGGGGGCAGGGTTACCAGTTTTTAGGCATTAGAAGTCTATATAGAGCAGTAATTTAGGGCAGTGTTTCCAATCTATTTGATGTTGGAAATAACTAACTAAATAACTAATAAATAAATAAATAATAACGAAAATGATTTTATGGTTGGGGGTCACCACAACATGAGGAATTGTATTAAGGTGTCACGGCATTAGGAAGGTTGAGAACCACTGTTCTAACAAGTATAACCTATGAGAAAATAAAATCCTGGGTAATTCTGGGTATATATGCTAGTTTATAATATTTGTATGCCACCTTTTTCCCCAGAATGGGACCCAAGGCAGCTTCCAACAATAAATTAGAAACATTAAAAACATATAAAATTATTAAAAGCTAGAACAATGTACAATTTTATGTACAATGTACAATCATAGTTCCCCAAATTTATATTTTTATTAAAAAGTATTTTAAAGCTATTCTTCCTCCTAGGAGATACAGGCAGAATAGAAGCAGCTTAAAAAGAAATACGCAAACACACACACACATACCACAGTATAACAGAGTAAGACAAGAAATAAAAATCACCTAGCCCATGAAGGTCACAATAAATTTGTGGGCAAATTTGGGCAAATTTGTCAGTTCCACTTCTTCTGACATTCATAGTTTGTGATTTTTTTGTAAAACTTTGAACTAAAATGAAGTGAAACAAAATTCCTAGCCACAACCAGTAACTCTCTCACATCTTAACTTACACCCAGAATTGTTCTGAGGACAAAACAGGCCAGCTGAATGTGTATTCCCTTGACCTTGGAGGAAAGCTCAGATATTAATGTAGTAAAAAGATTCTATAGCCTTGCATCTTTCTACCTCCATGCCAGGAAAATGTGCTGCCTATTAAATTTCTGTTGGGCTGTTATTAAAGACCCAGACTCAAATCCCCTACAAAGATGGTCACCATTCTCTGTGTAATAATAATAAAATGTTTTGTACCTACTGCTTCAGTACAGGCTTATTAATATACTGAGGATTTGAAATGAGAGCCAGTGTGATGTAGCAGTTAGAGTGTGGAATAGGATTTAAAAGGTCTAGGCTGGAACCATTTGGGTACCTCCTCTGGTGTAACTCCTCCCTCTCCCAGTGATTCCAGCATTAGCCCTTTTTAAATGTTGCACAAGGAAGAAATCAGTACCTTCTTGTGCAACTCTCTTTCCCATGACTGTGCAACCACAGTCAGAGCTGCACCTTAGGATCTTCCAGCTACCATGGCACTGCTGGAGCAGAAGGATCACCCTTCATCTTTCCAACTTCCAACAAGGGTCTGGATGCAGCTGGAGGCAGTCACCGCCCCTGGCCACATATTGGTCTCTTGGTGCGTGCACGGCCCCCTCCTGCTGTAGTGGTACTTCCAGCGTAAGTACACTGACACAGCATTACTCTTCTACAGTCTGAAGGTCAGGTTTCCCTGAACCAGAAACTCACTAGGTGGCCTTGGGTGAGTCATTCTGTCTTGGCTTGACCCACCTCATTGGATTGTTGTGAGGATGAAGTTGGGAGGAAGACAAGAAACAAATATGCCAATTTCAGCTCATAAGAGTAAGGGCAGGATCTAAGTATAACTAAAAAACAAGCAGCCAAATTATTTGTGGAATTGGATACCACTAGGTATCACAGAACTAGGATGTCGTAGCATTGTAGCTTCCTTATATGACTGTATGCAAGCTACCTCATGGACAACTTGTTGGTGACTGTGGGCAGCTGCAATGAATGGGGTTAAGAGACATGCTTATTCCCTGTCACATTAGTCATGGAACTTAATAATTAAAAGAACAACATCAACAGGCATGTAAGGTGTAATTTTTAAAAATTATTACTGAATGCCTGAAAAAGCAGATAAAAGAATGGTAATAAAGCCTAGGCTTTGGACTTTGGTGGGGCTTTTTGGCTAGCCTTGGGGATGCACTAGAAACATGCTCCAGTTGGCATTAGCTTGCTATCCAAGTGTTTATAAGAAAAAGCAAGACAGATGCAGCTGTTTCCAGTTCCCCACTTTGGCAGGCAGAGAGGGAAATATGCCCTGAGATTTCCACAGTCATTTGAGTGACTAGCAACAGCATGTGGTGCTTTAGAGGGGTACATTCAAATCTTATGCCAAAGCATAAAAATATCATTCCCCCCTCATGTTGCTCTGGCACTATCAAACTGTTAACAACTCCCTCCCTCCCTCCCTCCACACCACCCCCCCACATCTGGTCCTAATCTAAAGTGTGTCTTCCCTCTCCCCTCACGCTCCTTTGCCACAAATTTTGAATGAGACCTCTTTTAAAAGCCTCTTGTTTCTTGTCCTAAAAAAAAAAAAAAGCCCTGTGAAAGCAGAGAAAGCAATTCTGCACACGAAAGGGAAAATGTGTGGTTAACTTTCATTTCCACTAATTTTGTCCTCTAGTGACAGTCTTCCACACACTATACCACACAACACTACTGAAAGTCTCCCAAATGTTAGAAATTGAGTTTTAAAGTGAGAGTGGGCTGGGAAAGCAGTTGAAACAGAGGTGGAAAGATGCCCCCCTCCTTCAAGCAGATGTTTGCTGATGCTCTTCCAGATCCAAAACAGTGTTTGGATTATTCATCCAACTGATGGCATAAATGTTGGCTTTCTTCTCACAAACTTTCATTTCAGGATTTGATGAAACAGGAATCCATTTTGGTATCTAGATTTAGTCATCCACTAAGTGGACAAATTACAATAAATAGGCTATAAATTAGTTGAGATCCCACTGATTTCAATAGGTTTCTTCCTAGTCTTAAACCTGCCTCCAGTTCTTGAAGTTTCTTCCCACTTTTCAAATCTTCCGTTCCTAGTTCTTCTTCCTCCCCACCCCTCTGGTTCTGCTTTTCTATTTATAACATCATTATTGCTGCATCATGGGAATGAGCAGTCCCATGATGTGGTTGTGTGCCTGCATTGTATCACAAGGAAAGAGAAGGGTACAAGAAGAGACTGTGCCAAGGAAAAGAGAATGCGGGAAATGTACTTGTTGACCCAGGAGTATTGAGTGGGTCTGTGAGTATAGTCTTACACCTGGCTAGCCTTTGCTGTCATTGACTTTATAACCTTCTCTCTCCACTCATATCTGCCCCTTGCCAGAAATACCTCTAGATTTCAAGCATCCAGATCACCTGGTATAACAAACTGCCTCCTCCTCCCTCCCTCTTCTCCTCAATGACACAGTTTCTAAGATGGACTGAAAAATATCTTCTTGGTTAGGCCATCTGTGAGCTGTTGCCTAAGTGGAAAAGGATACCTTCTCAGCCACCTTCCAAACAGGCCTGATTTTAGCAATCAGAATTAATCAGTGGTAAATGATCTTAGCACATGACTGATACACAGACATAGTGAAAGACACAGATACACAAGCTAAAGACCTGCCGTGTTTAACAAAGAAAAGAGAGGGTAAGGATGCCCCTGATGTGCTAATACTCTGAAGTTGGCTTGAGATAAAAAGAAGAACTGGGTGACACTGGTGCCCCATCAATATGGACCAAACCATTTCATGTTGGAGTGGAGAGCAAATTTTGTTCCAGCACAACCATCCACCCCTATTCTCTATAGTTCTGCCCCAACCAGAAGTGAATTTAACTAAAACGGGTACAAGTCAAAAGGTGTATTTGAGAACAGGATTAGAGTAAAGGTTAAATTTCCCTTCTCTTGGTAATTCTAGCCACCACAAATCATTTCTTACATACTAAACTGATCCTTTTTTTTTTTTAAATAACACTAAAGTGGAACTAGAAAGATCAGGGTAGGCAAAGTACAGCCACTAGTATTCTTTACCATTGGCTATGCTGGCTAGGGTTAGTGGTAGCTGCAGCCAGCAACATCTGCAGTCAAATCTGGAGAGCCACCATTGAGATAAACAGATAGATGTTTGTATCCCATACTTCCACCATATATAAGTTTTGATGACTGATGGTTGTGTATAAATTAGGGTAGCTGAAAGTGTTATCCAGGTCTGGTGGCACAATCGGACAGGGTTATACAGTAGTTTATAAGCCAGAATTCTGACTCTAATGTAACCCTGGCTTATTCTTCATGTTAGTAAACACTGGCCATTTCCGCACTAGGCTGTTATAGCGCTATGATTCCACTTTCAACATCCTATGGAATCCTGGGGTTTGCAGTTTAGGGAGGGGCCACCTGGCAATACATGGCACACTATTTGGAAAGCCCTGCACTAATGCCTTGTGACACACAGTTTGGAAAGCTCTGACTTACACCACTATAATTTGCCAACAGAATGCCAGCCAATGTCTTTAGAAGAACCTCCCTCAAACAGACTGATTGAACTTGATTAGTAGCCACAGAATACTAGCTAATCATTGATGGGGAATAAAACTGTAGAGGAGAGATGGACAATGGAATGCCATAAACTCAGGGAGCACATGGCTGCTATCTGACCAGAACACTGAATAGAAGCATTCACACTGCAACATTTTGTTATAGGTCCTACTGATTTTAGTTATAACAACCTAGTTGGGGGTTGTTGAAAAGATTACTGAAAATTGGTTTTCAACCATTTTGAACACTTGAAATGTTTTATTAAGTGTTTAGGAGTTAGGTGTCAATGTGGTAGCATGTTTCAAATGAAACTGGAAAAATCTGTGATGCAGCATTAAAAGATGTGCTGGTCAAGCACACACCCACACGTATACACACAAATCAGATTAAACAAACCCAAGCCTTTTCATGTGAATGAAGTAACTCTTTGGATCCCAATCACTTTTAAAGCTTCTGTCCTTGTCACCCTTCACTTACAGGATGGTGTGGACTGAAAATATGACAAACAGATACATAAATGAAGGAAAAACACACCAGTCTATTTATTTTTGGATTGAGGTTCTGTAACTATTCAAAAAATGGCATGAATTCTATATATGTCCTCAGGAATTATATTGTACTGCTGTCAATAATTGTTTAGCAGCAAAAGAAAATGGTGATTGATTTTTTTTCCACTCTGAATGTAGCTATTATAAAATCTCCATCTGTCCTTGGTTTCATCAGAATTTATGGGAAAAATATAGTTTAATATGCATTGTAGTCTAATCTCTGTTCCTGTCTTCTATATACAACATGCAAGACTATTGCCTATAGTCTGTTTTCCATTGCTGTGCTCAATTTATTTTTAAGTGAATCAAGATGGATCCAATTTTTATGCCCCAAATCACCTGTTCCCTCTCACTGTATAAGCCACTCTGTTAATACTCCCATAAAACACACATCCATATTTTAAAATTTCTACAATGTTTTCCCAGAGCTTTAATTATATTCTAATAAATGGACTGGTGAAATTTAACAGCTCTTGGCTTTTGCCTGCATGCCCTGTAGCAACACCTCTGACATGTGAGCAAAGACAGTAGCAGTCCTTACTGGTGTAAACAGAACAGTTAGCTAAGCAGCTTGCATGTTCAGATTTTACTGTGCACTTGTTTTTATTGTTTTTAAAGTTGTTATGTTCTGGCAAATAAAAATGAATGAATATTAAAATGATTGGCTCTGCGTGTTTGTGGGCTGGAAGAATTCCTGAGTTGTGGTGACCAGAGGCACAAGACGTCAGCACTGCTGTGCTTTTCCCGGTATTTTGGCAGATACCTAAGGTGAACGCTTACAATTCCCCTCCCCAAGGAAACAGATCATGAAAAAGACAGTATGGGTCTCCATTAAATCTGCATGCACTATTTTATGTGTCACTGCAAATTAAAAAATAATTACCACTGTAGATCCTGTCTGATCTTGGAAGCTAAGCAGGGTCATCCCTGGTTAGTATTTGGGTGGGAGACTGCCAGCAAATAGCAAGAGTTGTAGGCTATATTTCAGAGGAAAGAACTGCCTAAGAAAATCCAGTGAGATTCATCAGGTTACCATAAACCAACAGGTGACTTGAAGGCATGTACACACACACACACACACAGTAAACAAAAATATAGTATATCTCACCAGAGTAGGGGCAGACTGTGACCAGGGCCCATGCACACTATATAAGTATAATACTGTTATTGCCACTGTAACTGCCATGGTTCTATCTTATGGAATCCTGAGGTTTGCAGTTTGGTGAGGCACTAATGTTTTGGCTGAAAATGCTAAGCTCTCTTCCCTGCTCTGCAAATCCCAGGCTCCCATAAGATAAAACTATCACAGCTAATGTGGAATAATAACACTATAATTGGTTACTGTGAATAATCCCCAGATGACCTGTGTGCTTGCTCAGCCTGCTATCTAGATACTCACATTGACGGCAATTTCAGGATTCCCACAGCTCTCCCTTTTTGCGTTTCTTTGGTGGTCAGCTGAGCCTGGATCAGACAAACCTTGAAACAAAGAATGGCTGCAAGCAAGGCTGTCCATCCACAGGTGCAGCTTTTCTCCATTCACCTGACAAGTTGCACCTGATTAAATGTCCACATAGCAATTGAAAATAACAGAAAATTCCATGACACCTCAAAATCTAGGAAATTTAATGCACCGTAGGCTTTTGTGGCTCAGGTTGTCAGACATCAGATTCACACACGCTGATGCTACAATACATTTGTTAGTCTTTAAAGGAGTCTTTCTTGTTTTTGTTACAACAGATTAACACAGCTGCTTCTCTAGAATTAGCAGCTCTTGAAGGTCAGGAACTTTGTCCTCCTCTTTACCTCATCAGACAGACTCACCGTGCCAATCCAAAATTATACCTTTCTGCCTAGCAGTTATTAAAGGGCGCCTCCCCCACTGTGATGAGAAGGACCACAATTTTGAATAAAATGTGCTGTACCAGTCAGATCCTGATTTCTGCCTTTCTCTTCCACACAGTGTCACCTGAAACAGGTGTCCCAACCTACCGCATGGCAGGGGGAGATATGATGGCCTAGTTCAGATGTCTAAAGGGTTCCCTCTTTCCCCTCCCACATACTGATTTTGGTCTTTCCTCTTTTTTTTTTTTGGTTTTCTGAAACCACAGCTTGTTGTTGTTGAATGTGGCAGCCAAGGAGTAATGCTAACCAGAATTTTCTTCTGAAACATAAACGGAAAACAAGCCTGCTGCAAAATGAAATGTTTGCTGTAAAGTTTGGGGTAAATATCTCTTTTCCCCCCTGTGTTTCCAGGGTGATTTACAAACACACTTCAAGACTTGGTTTCCATTTATGTTTTGGAGTTTTATTTCATTTTGGCCGGAATTCACCTACGCCTTTATAAGTGGACTTCTTGTGGGAAATAAAATCATTTTTCACAACATTCATATCCAGCAAAGAGCTGCTATTATGTTACTACATAGAGGAGCTGTCAAAGGAAAGCCTTATGCACACCTGGACACTCCTACCAGTGTCTCACCATTAGGCGTCTTTGCAATTCACTAACAGGGTTCCTTAGTGCCTCTGCTACACAGCTAAGCACAATTGGCCCTACATATTTGCTGGTTTAACTTTCAGAGATTTGATTATTTGTGAGTTTCTAGAATCCCTGCTCCCCCCCCGCACCTCAGGTGCTCCTTTTCTGGAGGAACCTTCCCTCCTTGTGGCTCCAATCAGGTAGCACAGTCCTTTAAAAACCCACCCAGTGGCGGAGCTTGGAGTGTGTGGAGGGGGGGCGGAAGGGGGGGCTTCAACATGAGGGGGCTTGATCACTATGTGGAGGCATGGCTGCAGTGCATGGGGACATGGCCAAAGCATGCGGGGGTGTGGTCAGGGCATGTGGGGGCGTGACTACAGGCCAAGACGCCCCAGAAACTTTTTCCCCCCACCCCCACGTCCCCACATGACTGAATGCATCCCTGGTGCTTTTCCTCCTTCACCAGCAACTGCCTAGCCAGCAGGTCTCACCCTGATTTCCCAGCTCCACAAACCCTCACAACACCCCAGGAAGGAGAGGGGCAAGAGAGAGGAAGGATAGGTCCCCCATGCCAACCCACCACTTTCCCCTCTTCTTTCCCTGACCTGGTCTCCACCCTGACTGCCTACTCTCCCCAACATGCCTCAGCCCCCTTGTCATAGACACACACATGCACATTTTGATACTTGTGGTTTTCCCACTTTTGCAGGGGTCCTATGCCCCTAGTAAATGTGGAGGGCCAACTGTATACGGTCTACGCAATGTAGACCATGACAGAGGATTCCGACCTTAAATAAGTATATGTAAACAAGCATTTAGAGCAAGAGTTGGGAGCATGTGGCTCTACAGGTGTTGTCAGATTCAAACTCTCATTAGCCCTAGGCAGCTGTTACCCTAAAAGGTGGGGGACTTTGGGATCTATCCACAATGCCGGTGTCTCTTTAGAAACAGAGGGAATTATAGCTCAGTGGAGGCCTATGAGAGAAGGGTAACAGCAGGATCTTTTTGCCCACATAAACTAGTACTAACTATAGAGAGGACTCTGGTTAAAAGGTTAAACAGAATATTTTATTGGGAATTAACAAGCATACAAGAAACCAGACACTCTCAAGAACCATACAAGGCTATCAGAAAGTGAGACAGGAAAGGTTGGATAGAGAGTGATCGGGTCTTGAAGCAGAAGGTCAAAACAGACAGCGCATTTGAGGATAGCAAGAATGAACACAGGTCTAGGCACCATATATGATGTCCAAGTACTACAATTTACTGGGGCTGGAGCTGGGGTTTAAAGAACCTATTTCTTGCCCTGAGGGAGGATGTGTGGATAAAGTAGTAATGGCTTTCCCACAAAACTGACAAAGGAGTCCGGAATTGGCTGATTGCATTAACTTTAGGTGACAAAACATTAATGGGAGTCCTGACAATCTCATAATTCACATTGAATTTGGTCAATGTGAATGGGGAAGGTCTCTGCAGGATATGCTCACTGTAGGGGTCCTGATTGCTTCACCTGGGCAGCTTCACCTGTTATTGTTTTCAGGAGTGCTTGCAATTTACAGTTTTTGAAGGGATTATCCCAAGACTATTAGCATCAGACTTTCCCGCCTAATCCTCCCTGAATTTATCACCTGATCATGTCTGAGCCCATCCTGACCTGGCATATGTGTGCAGCCAGTGCACCTTCAAACATGTGTTTCAGCCATAAAATATGTCCGGTTATGAAAATAGTACATCTTGCAGAGTGGGCGTATATGTATGGTAATACAGCAGAAGGATAATGGGAGTATCAATTTGACAACGTTAGGGGCGGGGGGACACATTTTTGCCCTTTCTGATTTAGAGGAAGACATACCAGACTTTTTTTATGGCTCCCTAAGATCTTGGGTGCATCACACACTCTCAGTCCCAGAAAACCCTAGTTATAGTGTCACCATAAGTCAGAGACAACTTGAAGGCAGACAACAACAAGAAGCAGATCCAACTTGGAAAAAGAGAGAACCAGAGGGAGAGTTTCCTAAAGTCTGGATTGGGACTGCTTCACACCCTTATATATTTCAACCACTGGATTAGAAGAATACAGAATAGATTTTCATCAGAGCAGGGAAAAGACACAGTGGCCATGCTAGGTGGGAAGATTCTGGGAAATGCAGTAGAAAACCATAACTTTTCCAAGCTCTGACATTTATGAACTCATAATTCTGCCAGGAGATACACCCACTGAATTTGCTTGGCAGTAGGATAAAGTAGTAGTGATAATCCTAGCTCTCAGGCAGCTTTTGGAAAAGATTCTTAAGTTTTAACCACAGCAGAGAAATGGAATTTCCATGTTTATTGTAAACAATATGAATGCTAGATGCTTCTGGGAACAAAAAACAGGGCATGACTATTCTTTCTTCTGAGCTGCCAGAGGCATTGTGCTGAAACTGACAGAAACAAGGAGCTGAGAGATGAACCTCTTGGAATGTGGAAAATTTACTATTTTGGATTACAAGTCCCAAAGTCCCTCAGTCAGCATGGCCATTAAGGATTTTGGGAATCATACTTCAAAATAGCAATATTTCCAAGGTCAGCAACAAGGCAATAATTACTTTTTAATATTTGTTTGGAGATAAGGCTCAGTGATAAAAGAACCAATGTAGCAACCAGTTATGTTTGTGGGCTTTTCTTTGGCCAATCACCTCTTGCTTTCTGGAATTCTGAACTATTGGATAAAAAAATGAAGGTCTGGCATAATCTGAATTAGTCAGATCCAGTTGCACACTGTTAATTATTTGACAAATAGAACTCTAAAATTAAAATTAGCTCACAGCTTAGTCAGATTAGCTTATTCTTCTTCATTATCTGATCAAAACAGTTTGTACTTGGGGTCAAAATAAAAGCAGAACATTGAAGAACCACTGGACTTAGAACTCTTATTCCTTTTCCTGGCTATATCCCCATCACCATCCAACCATCACCTGGAAAATATAGTCTCTCTTGTCTACTTGTCTAAGGATAGACGAGAAAAATGAGTTTTCTTACCACCTGAGAAACTGATAAAGCTTCTACTTAAACAGGGATTGGCAACTTGCGGCCCTTCATAGGTTATTGGACTGCACCAATATAGCCAACACTCAGGAATTATAGAAAATGTAGTTCAAAGACACCAGTAGAGAATTCACTTTATCTACTCATGTGCTTAACAAACTGTGATTATTGCTCTTTTTTTCTTTCTTTTTAAACAAGCTCGGTTCCAGTACTTGTTCAAGGGAACCAAAAGATTTTAGTTTTGGATCATTAGAAGGGGAAGGCTGCTCTACAAACTACATGATACAGGTCCCTGAGTCTCACCATCTTTCCTCCTTCCAGTGTATCCCAAGGTCTTCCTGTATTCCTGGTTCTTCTTTTGAATTCCTTGTTTTGCCTGCCTGATTAATGTACTGCAGCCCACTCTCTGAGTATCTGCTTATAGC
Organism: Ctenosaura bakeri; assembly: GCA_948474755.1. Classification (NCBI taxonomy): domain Eukaryota; kingdom Metazoa; phylum Chordata; class Lepidosauria; order Squamata; family Iguanidae; genus Ctenosaura; species Ctenosaura bakeri. The sequence continues at coordinate 16,643 of CAOLHI010001213.1, forward strand.
TTTGCCTGCTTATCTGCTCCCTGCTTTGATCTTCCGGGGCTTTCCTTTCCACTGCTGTTGCCCTTCTACTTGGTTTTCTAGGATGCACTCCAAATTCCAGCCTTGAAACTCATCCTTTCCTAAAAACTAAAAGGGTTTTAGGATTGTTCCATGTATCCTCCTTGAATTAGAATGAATAATAGAATTTGATTTTGTTCCTTAGAGTCTCAATAGAGTTTTTAGTTTTCTTTCCCATTAATCTTAGTAACGCCAAGATGATTATCTAATTTTTCGAATTGCTGCTTGTAGAATTCCACAGCCACAGCACAGTCAATCACTGTGTAGGTGGGGGATGCTGGGAGTTGTACACAAAATAACTTTCCAAAAGCCTGCCCATGCATGTATGCATGCTAATTTAGGGTAGGAATTTGTACATGTGATGAAACAAACTCTGTTTATTAATTTAGTTATTAAAATATTTATACTTCATTGTATATCCAAAGATCTCAGGGTGACTGACAATAAAATGAAACTGAACTGTTTTAAACTGTTCTGGTTCATGTTATTGCAAGCTATCCTGAGATCCCTGTATACAGAACAAAGTTCAAATATTTTAATAAAGCAATCAATCCACAAAAACATACTATAATGTGAGCTTTCCCAACAAAGTGACCTCTAGTTGTGTTGGACTGCAGCTCCTATCATTCCCAGCCAGCATGACACAAGTGCCTCTAACTCTCCCTTGGCGATACTAATTCCATAATAATAAGCTAAATGGCATAAACCTTTTTTTTTTCTTCTTTTTTTGTCATCACACCCAGTGATGAGGCAGCTGCCTCACTCTGACTAACAGTGAGGTCAAGCCTGGGCTAAGGAACAACCTAAAACTTCAGACAGGGGGCAAATCTTTCCCCACGTGCCATTTCCTCTTCCCCCTCCACCCACAATGTTTTCTAGAGACAATTTCCTGCATCAAGTACAGGAAGGGCAGCGTCAAGTCCAGTGGAATGATGGAAAGGAGAGGTTGTTTAAGCTCTTTAATCTATCTGCTGGTCATTTTCTCCTTATAAATGATGCTGTCACCAAGATCTCCCCACTCTCATTTTCACAAATAAAAAGCACCAGCCAGAACTCCCAGCAATGTATTTGGTGCTGAGTGTTTTGTTACTGCGGTTATGATATGACTGTTTAGAACACTAGATATCTCTTGATATCAAATAATTTGGCTTCTACTTGACCTTTCTCTGCCACCCCACTCCATGCATTTGCAGAGATCCACCGAACAAGCACGTATTAGGCGCGGCCGTTAATGGTTGTAAATTCCAAATCTCATTTAGGCAGGCAACTTAAGCTTCTCCGATGCTTCAGGGAACACCTTTTTGCAAACATGCCTTGCTCAGCGCGAATCTACACAAAGACGCTCTGCCAAGAGGCCGAGTCATTCCTTTATGTTGAGCCATTTGCATACCGGCCATACTATTGTCATCAAGCGCTAAGCCCGTCATGTAAACTTGACTTTTTCCAACCCCTTTGTCCAGCTCCAAATTTCCTTTGTTCTCACCGAGCATGGCATGGCCTGTAGGTACAATCCACCCTATAAAAGGTCTCCAATTCCAAGCCTTCCTCAGATCACCCTGGACTTCCATCCAGCCTTGCTGCCGCTCTGTCCAGTGAAGTTTTCCCCTCAGTTCTCAACAACTGAGTCTGCCTCCTTTCTTGGACTACTTCGGACTACTTTAGACTTCCATCCCGCCTTGCTGCCGGTTTGTCCAGCGAGTCGCCCCCTCAGCGGACCACGCTGAGTTTCTTCCCCTGCAACCTCTGTTTCTCTCCAGGACTACGTGAAAAGGTGTCATATTACCCATTCCCCCGAAAACTCTCCATTTCTATTTCTTAGTTAGCTGTGCACATGTGTTGTCTTATTCGTTGTTTGTCCTTTAATAAAACTATCATTTTTGTTACTTTTAACCTTGTCTAGCCGCTCTCTGACCTGACGCTATATACATAGGGTAAAAGAGCCTAGCTAAAGTTACCCTGCCTCTCGTTAGCTTAAGAGAGTGCTCGAGTCTAATTTCCCCCATCTTGTGTTTTTATTTGGTAATTTGGGCGCCCCTCCTGGGACCCCCAACTTACAGGGTAACAGTTTAGCTCATCCCTAGATGTTACATTAAAAGGGTTTGCCAGACTATCCCACAAAACTCTGTTGGCCATGCTTTGACTGATCATCTAGAAAAACCATGAGGTCCTCAGTGCTTAAGAGGTTGGCAACAAGTGCATCAAGTGGGAAAACAGTTATAGTTCCTCTTAAACAGGTACAACAGGAAACCATGAGCTATACATTTCTTCAGGAATGTGGAATTGCCCCTGTGATTAAATCAAATTCAGAAAAAGTTAATCGGATGCTACATTAAATAAATGAGGCTTATATGGTGTGTTTTTAAGGTCACTGGACAGAAGGACTGGGTAGCAGCCAAGAGAGCAAAGTCCAAAAGAGCAAACATGCATCTGAGGAAATCCTTGCTATTCCATGTGGATGGGTGAGAAACTTAGCTACTGGCAGTACATACCCTGCCTAGCTGATCTGAACTGCTTGGCTGGGCACAGAGGGGAATTAGCATTTCAGAAATGGCTCTGCTACACAACTATTCTAAGGCCTTAAACAGCATTTCCAACATCTCAGATTGCAAACATAAAAAATAAATGCACAGATTTTTTTTTTCTTATCCACCCTTTTCCTATCTATCCATCCATTTACCTCCTGCAGCTAAGAAGTGGTTTGCTACCACTTCCATGGTGGCAAGCTCCCTCTGTACTACTGGAGAGACCTCAGCTGGACAGCCAAGTGAACAAAGAAAGCAACTGCCTGCTTGTCACTCTTGCTTCAGGTATTTCTGAATGCCTACCCCACTTTACAGATTGTGAGATCATCCTCAATACTCTGTAAAGATGTGAAACTAATCTAGATCGAAGTTGAACTCAGGCACCATGTAGCAAAGGGCAGAGAGGAGCAGGCAGGGAGACGCAGAGCTTTGAAAAGTAATTTTTTTGGACTACAGCTCCCAGAATTTTCCAGCCAGCAGAGCCTCTGGCTAGGGTATAGTTGTAATTTTGTTGATTTCACCTTCAGCCTTTTCACACTATGCAATTACAGAGCAATGATTTCACTTTGAGCGCTGTAGTTCTGTTTATGTGCCTTCAAGTTAATTGCTGACTTATGGTGACCCCATGAATTTCATAGGGTTTTCTCAGGCAAGGAATACTCAGAGCTGGTTTACTAGTTCCTTCCTCTGAAATATAGCCCACAGCACCTGATGGTTGTTGGCAGTCTCCCATCCAAGTACTAACCAGGACTGACACTGCTTAGCTTCCAAGATCAAACAGTATATGTTGCCTTTAGGGTATTTAAGTAGATGTAAGCAATGGATGGAGAGGCAGTGTGATATAGTGGTTTGAGCACTGGAGTACAACCTAGGAGACCAGGGTAGATCCTCTGCTTGGCCATGGAAACCCACTGGGTGACCTTTCACACACTTTCAGACTCAGAAAATCCCATGATAGGTTTGCCTTAGGATCACAATAAGTACAAAACAACTTGAAGGCACACAAACAACAGTAACAATGAGCAATAAATCAAGACAATCTTGATCTAGATAAACTTTGCTTTTTACACAAGGTATCAAAGGGATCGCCTAAGACCATCAGAAAACACATATTTCCGATGGTCTTAGGCTCCATTCCTTCCTCGGTGGTGGTGCGCAAATGCGAGGAATGCGCTCGCGTCCTCCTGCCCCCTCCTGCATATCAGATATTTACATTATGATGCATAACAGTAGCAAAATTACAGTTATGAAGTTGCAACAAAAATAATTTTATGGTTGGGGGTCACCACAACATGAGGAACTGTATTAAAGGGTCACGGCATTAGGAAGGTTGAGAACCACTGGTCTATCAGAAGTAAGTTTCGTTTCATTCAATAGGGCATATAGGTAAGGCAGTGAATGTAGGACTACAGCCTTTAAATAGACCCAAGAGCAAGTTGTTGTCACTGTGAATTGTTCCTTCCTCTTCAAATGAAAGTTTTTGTGTCTCCTTTCTGAAACCTGCACTGTGCTGATGTTGGTCTACGGGTGATCTTCTGGAAGTGTGTGGGCTATGTGCTCCTGCATGGAAAGAACATTCATGTGGTCATATAGACTGATTTACTAGGTGGACTTCAGAGATGAACAGAAGGCACGGGAGCACTCAAGCAGTGTAAGATGAAAGAGAGGGACAAAGTTAACATATGCAAATTAGGGTGGTGAAGATGGCAGATTTTCACAGAGCTCAGAAGTATTATCTTCTTCAACCCCAAGAAGCCTCCCAGCCAGTGTAGCCATCAAGATTCTGAGAAATACAGTCCAAAAAACTAAGATCACCAAGCAGTGGACCTTTGAGGGAATGACAAGTACAGGAGGATTTTGCTGAGAGGCTCTAGGCAACCCAGAGTCCTGTCCTGGCCCTTCGTAGTGCCACCGCCTTGGGGAGAGAAAGATAACCCATGTTCAACAAGCCAGAGCAGCCAGATCTGTTTCACGGGCACATTCTTCCCATTTCACTGCTTGTATGTAAAAGGTCTTGAAAGCTATAGCTTCTGGCAATATCCCAGGGGTACAAATCTCCTTGAGCTTTTTTTTTTTTTTTTTTAAGTGGAAAGTAAACCCTCTGTAAATGCACAAGCCCAAGAAGGGAAGATTGGCAACCTTCCTTAAATGAAGGAGTTGTCTTTCTATTTAGGAAAAATGAAATTAATGATAAATCTATCTTGTTTAGGATCCTTTTATCTTTCTTTGACCTCTTTCTTTGTTCATTCTTCCCTTTCTCCTCCCTCCCTCTTTTTCTTTTAAAGACACATAAAAGAATTGCATGAGCCTGCCAGACATCTATACTATCTGGAAAAGCCAGTTTTGAATATACAAGAATGTTGGTAACAGGGATGCACAGGGACATGCAGCTATGCGGATGGTCTGGTGATTTTTTTTTTCCTGTCAAATGACCTGACCATCTGTCACTAACCATTTATCACAGGTTGAGGGGTGGGGGAGCACAAAAGGAACTGAGTGTCATGGGTACAATCCAGCCAAAATGAAACATTTTAGTGTGATGGTTAAAACCCACCTTGCCATTAAACAGGGCAAGGCACTTGTCTCAGGCAGCACATGCTGGGTATGAGGAGCAAACACAAGTTTTTAGAGTCTATGTGGCCATCCTGCCTGCACTGCATTCCTTAATCCACTCTGATGTACTCTCCCATCCTCAGTGTGCCCAAGAAAGACTTGATTGCCTAGTCAGCTTCTCTGCATGAAATGTGATGAAGTACTACCTTATCCTTTCCTTCAGGCAACAAAATGTCTTCAGTCAGTCCTGCTGATAAATAAACATGTGCCTAATAGTGTTAGGAAAAAAGTGAATCATGCCTTAAGTGTTTATAAAGGGATTAAAAAATGATAGGCAGGAGCTACTACTGTTCAAGACTGTAGCTGTACCTTATTTTTCAGCCCCTTGTGGCATCAAAATGGCATGAAGCGGACAGAAGATTCAGTCCAGTGGCATCTCATTGCCTGCCTTTCATATTTTCATATAATTTCTCTGTGCTAACAGAGCTGGACACTGAAATTATCTTCAGAGGTCCTTCTCTGGCTCAGGGCTGACTCAACCACTGCTTTAGGTGGTGGGCCGCACCTTTTCATTCTACACAGTTATAATGCTATGATTCCACTTTAACTGCCACAGCAACATCCTATGGAATCCTTGGATTTACAGTTTAAGGAGGAACATCTTGAATTCTCAGCTGGAGGGCTGTAGCACTCTACCCAAGCCACAAACCCCAGGATTCTATAAGATATTGTCATAGCAGTTACAATGAAATCATAGTGCTATAACTGTGTAGTGTGAAAGGACCCCAGCTATTCCTCCTGCGTCACCCAGCTGTTCCACACTGTTTTGAGATCAGAGCAAAGTATTCTACATCCTGATCCCTTCTCATGGCCTACTTTTTCTCATAGGTGACTGCTACTAAAATAAGATGACTGTATGTAGGATGGGAAAGGCATTGCTATTTTTTTCTTTTGCCTCTGGCAGTAAAATGCCTTAGGCCAGCCCACCTCTGGCTGCACAAACAAGTAAGGAGTGCCCAGTGATGGCATGAAGGCCTTCTCAGTGGTGGTCTGCTTGTTGTCAAACTCTCCTTTTGTTACCCTGTGTGTTGGGGGGTCCCGGGAGGGGCGCCCAAATAACCGAATAAAGACACAAATTGGAGGAAATTAGCTGGAGCACTCTCTTGACTAAACGAGAGGCAAGGTAACTTTAGCAAGGATCTTTAACCCAATGTATACAGCAGCGGGTCAGAGAGCAGCTAGACACGGGTTTCCAAATAACAAACAACATTTTATTAAAGACAAGAAGCATGAAAGACAAGACATAAACTAACTAACTTAGAAACAGAAACGGAGATTTGTTTGGGAAGGCAATACGACACCTGGTCTTGTAGTCCTGGAGAGAAGTAGGGTTCCAGGGAATAAAGCTCAGTGTGGGTAGCTGAGGGGAGTTTCCTTAGACAACCGACGGCAAGGCGGGATGGAAGTCCAAAGTAGTCCAAAGACCGTTTGGAAGTGAGGGGTTTTTATAGGGGAGTTTGTGCCTATCGGCTATGGCAAGTCAGGTGAAAACAAAAGGAGTTTAGCGCTGGACAAAGGATTTGGCAAAGGTCAAGTTTACATGATTGGATTTACTCTTGATGACAATAGCGTGGCCGGTACATTGATGGCCCAACATAAAGGAATGGCTTGGCTGAGAGCCGTGCTGCTATTGTGAAGTTTGCAGATGGAAGTTCCCTGAAGCTACGAGCGAGGCTTGAGTTGCTGGCCTCAATGGGGTCTGGAATGCAAAACCATTAGCGGCCGCACTCTGTCCGTGCTTGTCCGGAGAACCTCGCAAACACGTGGAGTGGGGTGGCTGAAAAAGGTCAAGCTAAGGCCGAATTGTTTGATATCAAAATGATATCTGGGGTCCTCACTGACAGTGCCATAGCTTGAGTAACACTTTTAAAGAGACTCACCTACTTCCTTTCTTTTCAGTACCAGAGGAACAACTTTGTTCCTTTGCCTAGGCCTTTTAAGCTCCTACTTTTTAAAATCCAAAATGTATTTACATTATTTTCTGGCTGTATTCTCTTGCTTTTAGTTCTTAATGTAAGCTGCCCAGAGAATCTGGTGATCCAACGGTAGAAAAGCATTGTTTAAAAAATAATGTCCATTGTTAGAAGGCAGTGACAGGACGCCTTTAATGAGAAAGTCATAGAATCATAGAGTTGGAAAAGACCCCAGGGGCTATGCAATCCAACCCCCTGCCATGCAGGAACACACATCAAAGCACTCCCAGCAGATGGTCATCCAGCCTCTGCTTAAAAACCTCCAAAGAAGGAGACTCCACCACACTCTGAGGCAGCATATTCCACTGCTGGACAGCTCTGATCATGAGGAAATTCTTCCTGAAGTTCAGGTGGAATCTCCTTTCCTGCAGCTTGAATCCATTGCTCCTTGTCTTAGTCTCTGGAGCAGCAGAAAACAAGCCTGCTCCCTCTTCGACATGACATCCCTTCAAATATTTAAACATGGTTATCATGTCCCCTCTTCACCTTCCCTTCTGCAGACTAAACATACCCAGCTCCCTAAGCTGTTCCTCATAGGGCATGGCTTTCAGACCCTTCATCATTTTGGCCACCTTCCTCTGGACATGTTCCAGCCTGTCAATATCCTTCTTGAATTGAGGTGCCCAGAACTGGACACAGTATTCCAAATGAGGGTTAACCAATGCAGAAAAAGTGGTACCATTACCTCCCTCGATCTAGACACCATACTCCTGTTGATGTAACCATGGATCGCGTTGGCTTTCTTGGCTGCCTCATCCTGATCAGTTTGTGATCTACCAAAACTCCTAGATCCTTTTCACATGTACTGCTATCCAGCCACGCATCCCCCATCCTATATTCGTACATTCCATTTTTTCTGCCTAACTGTAGGGCCTTACATTTCTCTCTGTTGAAATTAATTTGTTAGTTTTGGCCCAGCTCTCCAATCTGCCAAGGTCATTTTGAAATTTGATCCTGCCCTCTGGGCTATTAGCAACCCCTCCCAATGTGGTGTCGTCTGCAAACTTGATCAGCATGCCCTCTACTCCTTCATCCAAGTCATTGATGAAGATGTTGAATAGCACTGGGCCCAATTTCCATGCCTCTATTCATCACCTCTTCAACCACAGTAGGTAGAGTTGGCTTAGGATCTCCTGCCTCCATCGCCTGTGCAGTCTGAGTGGCTACACCATCCACAGCATCTGGGCTCTGTGGGGTATTGGAAATTCCCATCTTCCCTATCCTCTGGAGAACTGCTTTTAAATTACAAAGGCAATTACATTCAATATCTGGGACGTGGTCAGCAGAATCCATACTCCAGACTGTTGAGCATGTGTTTTCAGGGTTATTAAACATCAACTGCCTTCTAGGTTGAATATTCGAAGGTGCAAGAAGCATAGAAAAGCCCACGGGACCATCATACCTTGGGAAGGGGGTGCTTGGCGCCTCCATGTTGTCTCCGCAGAACTTGTACGGGCATGCAAAAATGGCTGCTCTCTCCCCACAATATATCTCTCAAAATGTGTCTTCCTATTGGTCGGTTTGACACACGTGATTCTGAGGGGTCCAAATCCATCCCTATTGGTCGAGGGTGGTGGGGAGAGCTATTAGAAGGGTCACGCGACCCCACTGGGCCAACAGTGGCGCGAATTGGAAATCGCCCCTGATTGGACCACATAGTTCTGAGGGGGCTCAATATGACTCCGCTGGAGCCCAATTGGAACCTGAATTAGAAATCGGTCCATTAGATGGCTTGGACCACATGAGTGGGGAGGGGACACAACCCGTTCCGGATGCCCTGCCTTAGCACTTCCGGGAGAGGGAGATTGATAAGTGTCAGTCATTTTTGACAGGTCATAAATCAATCAAATTTGACAGGTCATAAATCAATCAAATTTGACAGCTCTTAACTCACTTTTGACAGGAGCTATACCACCCTACTGCTGACTAACACTTGCCAAATCATCTGACCAGCATGGGCTGCGGCCACTAGATTCTAGGAGTTGTGATCCACTAAAAGGAACTTTTCCAAACTGCTTTTAGGAATGAAACCACTGTGGGAGCGATAGCTGACCATCTGTATCTCTCAGCTGCATGGCCACCTGATTTGGAATACAGAGAAAGCACTGTTTTGATGGTTGCACCGATATATGACACAATTTGGTGTCATATCTGGATCATCCAAGGCTTGGTTCTATCCTATGGGGCATTGCAAGGTTCCAGCACTTTTTAATGCCTATAAGGCATCCAACAGACAAAAACAACCTATCAGTCTGGAGTAAAGTATTTTCAAAAGAAGAGAATCAAGGGACGTTGAAGATCATTTACTCCAAGCTTCCATTCAACATAGGATCTGCAATGCCAAATGCATACCCTCTAACTGTTCTGATTAGACAGGAACAGTCTTGACTAATCCTCTGCTGTCCTACATTTTCATCTGCTTTTAAAATGTTCCAGTTTCTCTCTCCTCCTTTCACCTTTCTCCTTTGCCCTTAGCTTGCTTCAGTTGCTGCAAATTGAGTTCAAAGTGCAGCAATAGTTTTCACAAAATGAACTCAGAAGGGGAGAAGAGAGGAGAGCATGGAATCTTGCCCTTCTCTCTTGACACAAGTAAAATGCTGCAACTTCTAGCTTATGTGTTCTTCCTCATTTTGCTATTTTGATTACACTGTGATGTTGCTTGGCCACATGTGTCCCAATTTTTACCTGTGAAATGTTGGAGAATATGAGAATGCAACATCAATGTCCCTGGCAGACTCCTGTCCAGTCACTGCTTCAATATCTATAGAGAAGGAGCAACTATTACTTCCAAAGGGGTCCATTTCATTGCCAAAATGTCCTTACCTGTAGGAAGTTTCTCTGAACTAAAACTTATTTTCTTGTGATTTTAATGTATCAATCTTTGTCCTTTCACAGGTAATAGAGAACAAATCTGTTCCATCTTCTGCCTTTCAGATTCATTTTGGACAAATTCAGGAGGAGCAGTCTCTGAATGGATGTCTGAACTTGGCTATAAGCTGCAGTGATGTGGACTCGAATGGATTGACTCAGACTCAAATCAGACTTAAGTTGCTTCAGTGACTCGACTTGAACTTGACTTGGCAATAAATAACACACTGACTTGACTCATGACTTGTATATTTTTAGTGACCAAGTTGCTTCCCTTGGTTCAGTAACATAACACATTCAGAAACCTTAGAACTCTGAACAATGCTTCCATCTCTTTTTGCCTACTGGTCACATGACGATCTGTCTCAAGCCCAAAATCTGGGCACATGTCTCAGAGAGGAACAGCAAACAGGTTAGGCAATGGGCTTGAGGCAGGATTGAGTCTGCTCAGAAGATTGTCCCTGCCATATATCAGAGGAGCCTTCTAAAACTTTTCCTAAGAGCTGAAGGCAAGACTTGCCCCCAGATCGCAGGGTGCATATTTCAGAGGGGGACAGAAAATACATTAGGCAGTGGGCTTTAGGAGGATGGATGCTTCCTTCTAAATCTTTTGGAGCTTCAGTAGTGGGGAGAGTAAGAAGGATCCTATTCCTCACTTCCAAAAAAAAACCCCCCACCTCCAGCTTTGAAAATGAGAAGTAATGAGAAGAAAATGAGAAGGCTCCTATTCCCCACTTCCGAAGCTGCAGATGGCAAAATTGCAAATGTGGATGGCCAACTTGACTTAAATAGTTAAAACTGACTTTATCAACTCTGTCCAGAAATTCTGAAACATGGGTTGGGGTATAAAGTTGACTCCCAGACTTGAGACTTGACTTGAATTATCTTGCAAGGATTTGAGACTCAACTTGAGACTTGAAGTAAAAGACTTAAAGACATCACTGATAAGCTGTGTGGAAACAAGCTACTCTAGAGTAGACAAGACAGAAGTATTGATGGAGACTCAGCTTTCCTGAGACTGTTGAATTGAGCAGCACTCCCCCTCCAAGACAACAGGACACATTTGTATGTGTATGTGCCTTCAAGTCTCCTGTCAACTTATGACTATTCCATGAATTTCATTGGGTTTTCTTAGGCAGTGAATATTCAGAGATGGCTTTGCCAGTTCCTTCCTCTGAAATACAGCCAACAGCATTCTGGTATTTGTTGATGGTCTCTCATCCAAGTATTAACTATGGCTGCCCTTGCTTAGCTCTCATGATCAAACAGGATCCCGTGCCTTGAGGGTATTTAGGCCCTACACAAGGCATATAGCATGGAATTTTTCCTAGTCAGACCCTCCTTTGCTATTGTGTGTCCAAGTGGTAGCAGTGAACTGGCTGAAGCTATTTTTTTCAGATTGAGATTTGGTTTTAGTTATCCAAAATTTAGTAACACAGATACAGAAAATCATTGGGGGACAAGGTAAAGGTGGCAGAGGAGGAGGAGGAAGAGGAAGAGAAAGAAGAAGAGAGGGAACTTCAAATGAACATGTTCAGTGCTGATGTAATACTGACTAAGCAATGGAGGGTGAACTGAAAATTAGGTTGCTGGGAAATGGAATATCACACAGAAGAACAGGACTGGCTGGCTGGCTGACTAAAACACCGATAAGAAGCATTACACACTATAACATTTCTTGCAGGTCCCACTAGTTCATTCTGTTCTAACTACTGCACTAAATGGTTATATGCTTCTGGACTCCATCCAAAGTGCTGGTTGATTATTACCTTTAAATTTTGTTTAAGGCCAGTATCCCTTCCTATGATATGTTCATCCTCCATGCCCTTAGATCTGTGGAGAAAGTGTTTCTCTGTACCCTGATATTTATGTATTTTTTAAAAACAGGTCTTTGGGGGTTTAGAAGTATAGCTTTTCTGTACTGGTAACCACTGCATCAAGTATGTTCCCTGTGATACTGCATTTAGCCATCTCTCTGTTGGCATTTCCACAGCTGGTTAAAAGCAGGTGGACATATAATCCTATCTGAATGTGGCTGACTTTGTTTTCTTATCTACCACTACAATAACTTATGGATTCTTTTTTTTAAAGTGTTTTAAGGCCATGTTTTAATAGCTGTTGTTAGTGTTTTAAATTATCTTTGCAAATGTATTTGCATTTTAAACTCTTTTGCATTGCTTTGAGTGTCGTTTTGGCAACATACCACTGGTTTCAGACCATCCAGAAATAACTACTAATCATAATAATGCAAATAATCTTTTCCGCATGGATAAATGGACTGCAAAATGGGCATACCCATGCAAGTAGAATCTGTTTTTCCTTTATAAAGCAAAACAGACAATTGCATAATGTCAAAATGCCTTCTTTTCTCTTTGGGTTGAAGCAAAATAATGCCCCTTTGATTCTGATCACCAATGTAAAGAAAATTATATACTTTAGGTTGTGGACAGGAGGGAAAAAAAAGGCTGAACCAGAGAATCACACATGTGGATTCAATTGCTAATCTGGAGACAGTCTTTATATTATTCACACTCTTTCCTATGTAGATGGCCAGCTGTTGCAAATATTTTAAGGAGAATTACCACTGCAACTAATTACTGCATTGTAGCTTTGTGTGTTACCAAACTGTTAGCTAGCAGATGAAGGAAGGAGGGATGTTGACTGCTTGTATCAGTGCAAATATCATTACTTCAAACTGTTACATTTAGGTTAAGGTGGACAAATTTCCTGGCCTGGCATGGTATTTCAGAATTCTAGCCTCTTTTTCAGGATTCTCCAAACAAGGGTTTCAAATCTCAAGATGGAACCGGGGTCAGGAAATGATACTGATTAATCAGCAGTATGCTGCTTCTGGGTTCTCCAAAAACAAGTGGGAACTGCAAGAAAATGTTGCAATACGAATTTTTTCCTGTTCAGCAGTCCAGGCAATCAGTCACATCCCCTTCCAGGACATTTCATTTCTTTCCTGCCCCATTGGGTTTAAATCCCTTTACCCAACAATCAATCAGTATTCTGTGGTTACTGAACATGTTCATTCCTCATTGGTCTTTAGGGAGGAGACCGCCTCAGGGGTTTTATTTATACTTCTCTAGAATGGTTCTTGCAAGTCTGATGATATCTCCCTGTTGTGCACGGATGGTGTACTTTCCACATTGAAAGAACGGATTTGCTAATACTATAATGCACAGGTAATGGAATGAATAATATGTGAGTAATATCTACAGGAAGGCAGGAAAACCTCTCTTGATTTCTCAGTGAGTCTCTCATGCATGCAGAGCATGGAGATGTTATTTTTTTAAGACTACAGGTTTCCTTATCCCGCACCTAGAAAGGCCCTAACCATGCTGGCTGTGGGTTTCTGGGAGCTGTAGTCCAAAAATAACATGTCAAAGCTCTGCTTTCATGCACTCCCATTCTATGCATTTTCATTCAGAAATAAATCTCATTGGTCTCCATGGGATCTCCTCTCTCGCAAGGGTGTTTTAGTTTTGGCATTGTTAGCCATTGGTGTTTTGGACCAGTGCAGGCAACATGATGCCCTCCAGATTTCATCTGGGCAATCCAATATGGCCAACAGTAAAGGATGATGGGATTTGTAGTCTGAAAATTGGGGGGTACCAATTTGCCTACCCCTGTTGTTACTTTGATCTAAAGTGGTTATACAAAAGCAGAAATGGTCATCTTGAAGCCCTCCTGATTTCAACTCCTACCAGTTCTAGCCAGTGTAACTCATAGTGGATACAAATGTCCAACATCTGAAAGTCCACAAGCTGCCACCCCACTTCTCTCTGTTACAGCCTTGGCTTAGCTTTCTCCTTCCAGACCTCAAGGACTTTCAGGTTGCTGGCTTATAGATGCATGTATGTATGTCTTCTTCTTTAAAGCCACAACAGGAAGAACAGGACTGCAACAAAAGGCTGCATTAAGCACTTTGAACTTTTGTAGCTGTTGACTTTATCACCTGGTCTGTCAAGCTCCACCTTTGACCCATCACACTGCCCAGTTCTGCCTCTGACCAGTTAGGTGCAACCCTGCCCAGCTCTCTGGCAGGCACATCTGAGCTTTCAGGCCTCCCTCCAGGCCTCAGGGTCTGGACCACAAGAGGTCTTCTACATCCTTATTCTTCACAATGGTGTGTGGATTGTACATCTAAATGTCTGAAAGAGACTTTTTAAAAAGCACAGTGCCAGAGGTCTTATAAATAAGCAACTGTTTCCAGAACATCTGTTTCCTAATCAGTAGCCTGTGTAAGCCCATAAAGAAGAATTTTTACTACAGGGACTCGGAGATTTTCCCTTAAGGATTTATATGATGTTCTTGTTGTGTGCCTCCAGGTGATTTCTCACATATGCAGACCCTAAGGTGAACCTATTACAGGATTTTGCTGGCAAGGTTGGTTCAGAGGAGATTTGCCTGTGCCTTCCTCTGAGACAGTGTGACTTGCCTAAGGTCACCCAGGTGTTTTCCATGGACAAGCAGGGATCTGAATCCTTGTCTCCAGAATCATAGTCCAGCATTCAAACCATTACATCATGCTGGTTCATTTATATGGTACCCTACTGCAAATTTATTCTTGGAATTACTTGCAAGTAAAACAATAAAACCCGATGATAGGGTCTCCATAAGTCAGAAATGACTTGAAGGCACACAACAAGAAGACAACAACTTGTTTTATGCTTTCAAGTCAATTCTGACCTATAATGACCCCATCATAGGACTGTCTTGGGAAGATTTGTTCAGAAGAGATTTGCTGTTGCCTTCCTCAGAGGCTGAGAGGGTTTGACATGCCCAAGGTCACAGAGAGGGTTTCCATGGCTGAGTGGAGATTTGCACTCTTACTAGTCTAAAATGCATCTCAAACAAATATAAGGTCAAAAGAGAGCATATGAAAGTGATAGAAAACAGTACAGATAAAAATGAGATGTTTAAAGACCTGAGTAGGGGGGAAAGGGGTCTTGGGTGGTGACAAGATACCAGAGTCAATAAATCCTTACTGGGGATTGCACAAACAAACATGCCACAAGCAGGAGGTTATTTCAGAATTTCAAAAAGGCAGGCACGTGGAAAAAAGTTTTTCAAAAGCAACTGCAGCATAAGTAAGACTTATGCTGAAGCTGCCACTGCTTTGAATGTTATACATGTGAATGTATGTTAGGTCATTTATTTGCACTGCAAAACCCATGTTAGAATAAAGTTTGTGACACTCTTGGAATAGAACTCCTACAGTCCTTGTGACCTGCTTATGACTAATATTTCACGGCCTTCCAGGAAGGCTTTATGAGGCTTGATAGGATTTTCCAGATGTTGCTGTCTTTTAGATATTAAGATGCTTATTAGTCAGCTTGTTCACATTTATCTGTTTCTTCACTGGCCTTCTAAAGATAGCCATTTCTTCCATGTTTCTGAAACCCTGAAAAAGCCAAAGGAATGTATTTGGGTGAGGACAGGCTGTTTGTATGTATGTGCCTTTAAACTGCCCAGAAACTTAAGGCAACCCCATGAATTTCATAGGGCTTTTCCTAGGCAATACTCAGGCAGTATTCTTAGGAATATTCAGAGATAGTTTTGCTAGTTCCTCACTCTGCAATATTGCCTACAGCACCTAGTATTTGTTGGCTATCCCTGCTTAGCTTCCAAGATCAGACAAGATCTAGTGCCTTGTAGGTGATGATGGGCTTAAGGTTAATTTTTAAAAGGAAAATTGAGATACGAGCCATTCATTCTGCTATGGAAGTCCATGATCCTTATCAACAGTTGCCAGCTCTTTTTAACGCCTCTGCTCCTATACTTTTAACAGCAGCCAGAAGTACAGAAAGAAAGCAGATTGTGCATTTTTCTGAAATGGAGGTAATTTGATAGGTAAACTACTACTGTTCTATTTATATGAACCAGGTTCCTGATGCAAGCATGGAAGCAGTATCAGTTAAAACACTGGCAATTTTGCTTTCCTCAGATATAGAACTCCTGCCTGTAATTGCTCAGGCATAAGGCCAAGGTATACTATAAGGAAAGAAAAGATGTAATCCAAGGATGGGGTTTGTACAGCTCTTCAGATGTTGTTGGACTGTGACTCCTTGTTGCCCATCTCACTCTCATCTGATTTTCCCCTGGTGCCATAGTCACTTCTCAGCTCACTGAAATCTGAAAAGCTGTGTGATCTGGGAGATATTGAAGTTCTGTATTGAGCATATTTAAAAACTGACATTAAAAGATTAGAGAGAAGAAACCAATCTTATCACCAGTGAGTGGAGGGGGTGAGCCAAGGTCTGCAGAAAGAACCTCCTCGCATCTCTTGTCCTGTGCTCTGAGTATGTAGATCAGAGTTGGGGCAGGGGCATATAACCACTGTCCTTCACATTTTCCATATTGGCAAAGACTGATAGGACTTGAAGCCCACATTAGCTGGAGGGCCATACATTCCCCAGACTTTTGTAGAAGGCATGAAAGAGTAATATCAATATGACTTTTCTATATAATCAGAATCCTGTATGATCACTTTTCCCAAATGGACCCTACACATTTCCACCTGGTCTGAACAGAAGCTTCTTTCATGCTTTCTGCTGAGGCATGGATATTGAGACACATGCAGATGTTAGGGGGTGGAGCCCTTTCCCTGTACTTATTGAGGGAGATTTGGTAGTCATCTGTCCTGCTTTGCAAAAAGCAGTATTTTGTTTTCAGGGCTATTGGAGGACAGGCTTCCTGGTAAGGCATTAATTGTTATAAGGAGTATCTAGCCCAAGTCTGATTTAATACTAAAGAACAGAAAGAAGATACAGCAGCTACCTTGAAACTGACATCAGTAGGGACCACTATGATAGCAGACTGAGCAGGCACACAGGTCATACTGGGTCACAATCTTCCCAACTACAGTATGACTGTATCTCTATTTAAATTATAGTAATTATTTTAAAATTTGCATCTGTCCACATGAATCAGCATATATCCAAGTGTTATACAAACCACTCTTTTGCCCCCATCCCCTTTCTTGGTGAAGTATTTCTTTTTGTTTGGTGAGGTACAAGAGACCACCTCAGAGGTAAGAGGCGAGCAGTCAGAGCAGGAGGCAAACACCAAAAGAGAATGAACTGGAGCATTAGTTTTTCAGATTTTAACTTTGAGGGACCCTTTCCAGGTGTGTTTGTCTTCTGTGGAACCATTTATGCTTGGGAAAGGAATCTGGAGTATTTTCTAGGTCTGGAGGTAATCCAAGTTCAGCCAGGGCACTGGCCAGGTAACAACTTACCATTACCTGACAGTGTTCCATTTACAAGATACCCAGCACCATAGCCTTTGGCTGCAACAGGGAAAGTGGAGTAGTGGTTTCGGCAAGCTTTTGTTCAGGCATGTTTTCTACTGCCGTTACTGCAGGATTCCTCAGTTTGAACAATCCCTGGGCTAGCTCTGTTCATCTGTATCAAATCTTTTTTTTCTCCTTCAACCTCTCTGCTTTACTCAGCAGAGTAAGTCTCAGAAAGAAATTCAGAATTCAGTATGGCAACATGTATATTGTGAACAAATCTTAGTGCCCCCTTCACCGATTTATGAGCTGTCTCACAGAAGTAAGGACTTTCAAGTTAGAGTGTATGCATTTTCAATAGGCTTGAATCCTGACAATAAACCTCCTGGCAAAGGTTACTTGGGTCTTATCTAGGCTGCCTTGAGGCAGCTAGAATGCTAGAAAGTATGCCGCAAATGGGTGCAATGACACAGCAAGATCAACAGTTCTGTTCTAGTGAGTGTTCCTGGCTGTCAAGTATTACTGATTTATCATCACATTTCTATACCACCTTTTCTACCCAAGGAATTCAAAAGAAAAGGCCGTGTGTAATGGAGGGAGGGACAAGACACCAGATTTGTCCAAGCAGCGTAGTATTTAGTTGCAGCTTCCATTAACTGCATGCTGCAAACATTCCAGGGAGTGTGTGATGTTATTCCATACATGGACACCAGCCAAAGAGATAACATAGTGCATAGAGGGGAAGGCACAGAAGGTCAGAGCACAGACTCACAGCCAGGAATCAAAAGAGAACAGGAGATTATCCATCTCACTATTTCTCCCCAAAATGAGGCCTTTCATACTCCTGATTCCAACAGGATGACACAAGCTAAGGCCTCATGTGTACCCTGAAACACACCACTTCATGGGAAACACAGTTTTGGCTCCTTGAGTCTTGTTTCCAGGAATATTTGGCTTATTTTGTTTTTAAATGGATGTGCTTCAAACTGTACAGCTTTACAAAGTGTTTACTTTAAAACAAAAAACAACATTAGCAGTGCTGAGAAAAAACAAAAATAATCCATCATCAGAAAATTAATTGGTTAACATCGCAAAACACAAAATATCACAGATGTGTGTGAACTTTTGAAAGCTGGAACACCTTTGTGGCATTTTAACTGGTCCTAATAAAAGATATTATCCAACTCAGATTGTTGCTATTTGCATATTATATCTATAGTTTATGAAATGACCCTCTCATATTTGGTCATGGCTGTTTCCTGTCTGATAGGAAATGGCAACAAGGCCCTAATGAGCTTAGCAGTTAGTTTTCCATCTCTAGTTTTGTTGTTTTGTTTTTTTAAAAGATGGACCAACTCATCCTTCAGGCAGCTTTCTGAGTAAGAGGAGTCTTTATTGTCCTTTCAGTAGAAAAGCATTTGTCAGAATCCCTGGGCTAAATCCCAGGGTGAGCTGGCCTGTCACTTATCATCACAGAGCTTGTGAAGTGGTAATTAAATTGTGCAACGTGTCTGAGTAGCTCTGATGGGGATGTTCTAGCAAACCAGGCAGGCAGGGTAGAGTTCCCTGAGCTTCCTCTTCCATCGTCCAAAGGAAAAGGTTTCGGGGAAAGCAAGCACAGTACGTGAAAGGTAATTATTGAATTAACTGTGCACCTGCTGCTGCCATTCTTCAAAGGTTGTTAAAAAAAAAAAGCACAGATCACGATGGGCAGAAGTGAGAATGTGCACTGGGGATGCTGATGCTAGAGAGAAGCCACAACTTGGCTGGCAGATCGAGGCTCAAGCTACACAGTTGACTGGGTCATCTATGGTCATGTCCCAGAATAGATCCAGTTTACTGACACTGACAGTCATAAAGGCTGAGGTGAATGAGCACAAACGAAAAACCTCATTCACACCAACAGGTTTTGCCAGTTCTCCAGATACTCCCTGTAACTCAAATACACAAACACACAGCTATATTTTACCTTGCATTCAAGGAATTATGCTACACTTTGTGGCTGCCAACACAGCTGTATATGTGGGACTGTACATAGCAGAGAGGTCCAGCAAGGATATAGTTACAAAGGCAGTAAAAATGAAAGTGTGGCCTCCCCAAATAAGAATTTTGCTTCCCCAATGAAATTTTTGAGCATTGGACTATGACCCCCAGAGACCAGGATTCAGTTCTCCACTTGGCCATGGAAACCTAGTGGGTGACCTTGGGCGCATCACACACTCTCAGCCTCAGAAAACCCTGATAGGTTTGCCTTAGGGTCACCTTAATTCAGAAAGGACTTGAAAGCATACAAGAAAAGCAGGAACACCTCCACATTTCTAACATTCCAACTAATGAGGCACTGAAAATCATTCACACCTAGAACTCTTATGCATTCCCTTGGTAATTTGGGCCTGCCCTGTTTCTTTGGATGCCTAAACTGTGTTTTGAAATGCTGAATGTTCAAGTTATTGCAATTTGGAGACTGAAGGAAAATTTCAGTGGGAAGCAAAATTCTTATTCCCTTCCCTCCATACCTTTGAGTCCCCGGTGAATAGACTTGTTGACTTGGAGAAGATCTGGCTTCATATATTGTATTAAGGATGTCAGTCTTTGTGTGAATCCGTTACTCCAACTGACCAAGTGTGTGAAGATTTTTGTGTAGTGTACAAGTGCTATTCATGTTTCAGAAATTCAGAAATGCCTGCAGGGGCTTTGTGTGTAGAAAATATTTTTTCTGCGCATAAAAAGTATCTCTTGCACAGAAAACAGTGTTTTCTTCCCAAAACATGCTTTTTTAAAAAAACAACATTAATTTCTAAGTAGGAAATAGATTTTCTGCATTAAAAGAAATTATTTTCTGAAATTATTTTCTGCAAAAGCTTTGTGAAACGACTTTATGAAACGGGAAGCTGCTACTCTATCTGACATGTGTTTCTCAAACACTGAGAAAGTCTGTCTCCAAAGGAAAATAATAAATAATTAACATTCTTTCAATCTCTGTCTTTGTTCCCTATCCCCAATGACTGCCTTGGGGAAATCATTTAATTTTATCTTTCATTGTGCATGTATATGATAAAAGACAAAAGAAGACAAAATGGGAAGATGTGAAGGAAGTCTGGATGTCTTTTTCAAGGAGCACCAACAAGTCTCCATTTTGTCCCCTCAGGTTCCACCTTCTCCCTGATGATCAGTGTGAAAGGGTTGGCTATCTAAGGGAGGGTGTGTTTCCAGGATCAGTCTCTACCCTCTATTGACATGGAAAAAAGAGCTTCTGTGCCTCTCCCTGCCTCAGGTGATGTTTCTCTTGGACAGAAAGGCCAAAGTCCCCCAAATCTCAGTAATGCAATCAGGACAACATTTTGCCACTCATTAACAGGCAAGAATGCTTCTGTGACCTCCTAGCTAGCACCAAAACAGTGCAATTGAGCATCTAGCACTCTCTGTTCAGGACAAAAACGCCCCCTTTCATTCCCTCGGGAAATATCTGCAGGGAATCAAATATTTTTCCCCTTCAGAAAATCTCTTTTCAGTTAACAACTTGCTTTCCTCATTTGTAAGATTATAGCCCTATGCAGAAACTCACTCCTAATACAGGGTGTATTTCTTGGACTACAACTCCCAGGATCCCCAAGCCAGCATACTAAAAAATTTCCCAAGCTCTGTATTATACAGTTGGCCCTTCATATTTGCTAGGATTAGAGACACAGGTCCCTTGCAAAAGTGGAAAAATTACAAATATCAAAATGTGTGTGTGTGTCTTTGGGAAAGGGGATGAGGCATGGTGGGGAAAGCAAGCACCCAGGGTCCAAACCAGGTTGGGGAAAGGAGAGGGAAAGTAGGTGGGTGAACATGGTGGTCCTACACTTCCTATCTCTCACCCTTCTCCTTTCTTTGGTGTGTGTGGGGCATTGGGAGAAGGTTGCAATGTGGAGAAATTGGGCTGCAAGCTGACCAGGCAATGGCTGGTGGAGGAGGAGGACTAAGACTGTGTGACCTTTCTCATTAATAACTTTTGCCATCATGTTCACACTTGGCCATCTTGGCCATTTATGTCTAAAGACGTAACTACAGTATTGCACTATGATTCCACTTTAACTACCATGGCTGCCTCCTATGGAATCCTGGGGTTTGTAGTATTGGGAGGTACTGGAGCTCTCTGGCTGAGAATTCTAAATATCCTTCCCTAAACAGCAAATCTCATGATTCCATAAAACAGAATCATGGCAGTTAAAAGTGAAATCATAGTGCAATAGTTGTGTAGTGCTGAAAGGTCCTCAGTTTCCATCTGTGAATGTTGCAAAGTATGCCCATCGAGTTTAAGGCCCTTTGTGCACTTTACTTGTATTCCGCAACATCCTGGCATCATCCCAGCAGTGCCTTCGCCAGGATGGGAGTGTGCCCCAAACAATCCCCTCTGCACCCGGCCAGCTGCCAATGGATGGTAGTGTTTGAGACATGTTCCTTCCTTCCGCAGGATAGCCAGCATCTTCTTGTGCTGCACTGAGGAAGGAAGTGGCTTGATAGCGCTTCCACCTTTGCTGCACAGCCTCAGCTGATGTGAATGCCACGCGAAGAGGCCTATTACTGGATTTTTTTCCAGTAATAGTATAGTGTGCAATCGCGATGGCTGGGGATCTGACAAGAGCGGGACTGTGACAACATTGTGTGATAGCACATGTCAC
Organism: Ctenosaura bakeri; assembly: GCA_948474755.1. NCBI lineage: Eukaryota > Metazoa > Chordata > Lepidosauria > Squamata > Iguanidae > Ctenosaura > Ctenosaura bakeri. The sequence continues at coordinate 38,580 of CAOLHI010001213.1, forward strand.
AGCCTGACTTCAATGCATCCCTGTGTCAGGATGGGGCTGAGTGTGGAAATGGCCCAAAACAGTGTACATGGCTTTTTTTCCTACCCACTTATATCTTTACAATACCTTGTAAAGTGACGGGTTGCCCTGTGGAGACTTGCCCTGGGTCTCCCAAGCAAAACCCAAAAGTCCTAATCTTTGATGTTAAAACAGGCACTTGGAGGCAAAAAATTTTAAAAAAACATAGTCATGCTGAAAGAATATGGCAGCCTAAGGAAAATTTAAAGCAGTGAACCTTTAAAAAAGAGGGGAGGGAGGGGAAATTCAAAAAAAAGGCATCTAACAAGATTGCTTTGACTTTTTGCTAACAGCCCTATGTTACAAGGCTATAAAGGATCTACAGGGAAGGCCGGGTCCATGTCCCTATCCGGGGCAATTTATGTGTTCAAAAATTCTCTTGTCCTCTTATAATTGCTTTATATACGGGATTTTTATCTTGCCTTCCACTAAAAAAATATATAAAAGTCAAAGTTTGTGAGTTGTCTGTGTCAGGAAGGGCAAAACCTCAATGATTGGCTGCCTGGGGAAATTTTATGAATCTGGGGTTTGGGCAGTGAGGGAAGGGCCTTCAGAATTCTACTTTTGGGGGTCAGAAGTTGCTATGGAGGCAGGGCCTAGTACAAGAAGGGGGAGGGAGTGTTTTTCATCGGGAAACCCCAACCTCTGTATTTTAGCAACTCGAAAAAATTTGGGTTTGGGGGAAAGGGGGAAAAGTTATAGGTACTACAGGCATTTTGGGGGAATTAGAGACAGGATCTCGAACCCTTTTACACAGCCCTCCACATTTGTGGGTTTCACTTTTGCGGTTTTCTTCGTGGTCTTGTGCCTTCATACACTAGGAGCTTTAGCGCCTCCCCAGCGTTCGGAAACTTCAGAGTTTGTTCGCTTGGGGGGAACCCCCCCCCCACGCCGGTACTGCGCATGCCCTCCCGCCGAGCAACGGTCTCTCAGTTTTTTTGCCGCCGCCGGACGGAAGGTTCTTCTTTTTGTTCCTCTCACGTTGTGCTTGGCTTGCTTTTTTTTAGGTTTACGGACTTTATGTCTTTACCTCTCTTTTGGACCCCCCCCTTTGGGTTTTTTTCCTTTTTGGGTTTCGGAGTTTGGCGTTCTTTCTTATGTCCCCGTCTTTAAGAAGTGCGTGTTGCGGCCGAAGGTTGCCCTCAACGACGGCCATAAGGAGTGTCTCTTCTGTTTGGGTAGTCCCCAAATCCCACTTGCCCAATTTGCCCGGGATTTTACTCCCCAAATTTTTCCGAACCGCTCCGCGAACTAAATCTTATTGTTGGGAACGTTGGGGATAGACGAACCCCCACTTTCCCAAAATGGCCGACAAGAAGACACCACGCCATCGACGGACGGCGGTGCCCTTCCCTCCACCTCGTCGGTATCGGGCTCGGTACCGGCAAAAAAGCCGATCTCGGCGTACCGAGGATCCCGAAACTGTCGGCGGGCCAATAGCAAAACGATCCTCGACGGCGAGGAAGGCTAGGTCCCCTTACGGAACGTGCAAAAAACGCCCTGCCCACGGAGGCAAAGGGGAAGGAGAAGGAGAAGAAGAAGAAGAAGAAGGAAAAGAAGCGTCCCCCGGCTGGGACGTCAACCTCCTACTCCCCCCCTCACACCTTCCAAAGGGCGAGGCGAGCCGTCATTTTTCGGAGGGAGATCGAGGACGCCCCCCCAGCGCCCGGACTTGCCTTGGGAGCCCCCAACCCTGGTGGAGGAGCGCCACCGCCCTCTTCCCCAGGTGGCCGACCTGAGCAGAGAAGCCCTTGCTTCTCCGGAGCGGCGTTGACCTCCTTTAGGTGCCGGGGCCGCCTTCCGACGTCCGGTGGCCTCGCCGCCTCCGAGGGAGAAAAAAGGGAAAAACCTTCCCCCTGCCTCCCAATACACCTCGGCGTCCACGTGGCCAGGTACGCGAGGGGAAACGAAGGAGAAGCGCCCCGGCCCCATCGGTCGCATTCGCCATGTACCGGGGTCGGACCATCGTGGCCCGAGTCGCTGGGAACCTTCCGGGGGGCCCGGTCACCCGTCACAGCGCAATCGCGCTCGCCTAGGGGGACGGGCCGGTACCGTCGACGCCAAGCCGATCTCCGTCGGACCCCGCCCCCTTCAGCCGCTCTCCCTCTCCTCGATATCATAGGGCGAGGGAGCCTTCACCACGGACGGGGGGTATCGCCACCTCCTAGGGCCCGGGAACGGCGAGCGCCCTACGGAGTCGGTGGTGAGAGCGGGCTAAAGACGTCAGCCTGCCAGACTACCCCGGTACCACCAAGAGGGTAAATAGAGTCAGCCATCCCAAGCGGGACGTGCCTACCACCCCCCGGCTCAAAACCCAGGAAGGCAACACCTGCGGCGACTACGAAAGGGGCCGGAAAGCGAGCGGCGAGAGGACCACCGAGCTCGGAGTCGACGACCGAGTGCGGAGTCAAGGTGTTGAGGCGGCCCCCCAGGAGCCCCCCTTTGGGTTTGGGGACCCGACCCCAAGTTTCTGCTCCAAGGATCCACCAGTTCTCTGCGATGCTGCTCCGCATGGCCACTACCCTCGGCCTTAAATCGCCGAGCGGGCCGGAGGACGACGATCCAGCCTTCTCCGTCTTCGGGGGAGAAGCGACCTTCCAGGGCCCCCGCGCCCCCCCCCCGGGGACCCGATGGTGAAGGCCCCCTGGGAAAACCGGCCTGGGCCCGCCAACCGAGCGGTTAAACACCTCACAGGGTGAAAGGATAACGCCGGTTATCCAATCACCCTGCACCGAACTCTGTGGTCGTCGAGTCGGCACAGACAAAGGGGCCCCGGCAGGAACACCCACCCCGCCGGACAAAGAGGGCAGGAAGTTGACCTACGCAGGAGGTTTTTTTCAGCTGCCTCCTTGCAGATCAGGCTGTCCACACTCAGGCTTGCCTCGCGGAAACCTAAAAAAAGTGCTCGATCGCCTGAACCGGCGATGGAGGCGAACCGGAGGACATCCCCCAAGCCTCCTCCGGATCTACAACGGGGCCCACTCCATCGCTCGCCACCAGATGGCCTCCTCCGGGGACGCAGTGGAGATTGCCTCCCGGGTCATGGCGGACGCGGCCGCCGCCATGCTTGGCTGCGACCGGCCGACATCCAGGGGGCCCCAGGGGAGGATTGAGATTCCCCTTCGACGGTGAAGGCCTTTCAATTTCGTCCCAAGAATTTTGGACAACTCGTCAAGGCGAGGCTACCCCCAAAAAAATCGGGCTGCAGCCGGCCACGCAAGCCCGCAGGGCCTCCACCTTCCGCCCACCCGGCGCACTTCCACCCTCGCCGCTTCCCCCAGTCGGGAAGTCGAGACGCCTCCGGCTATCGGCCAGACGAATAGGCGGCCCCCCGGCCCCGCCAAACTCCTCCGAAAAACTCGGTTTATGTCCCTGGCAGGACCTACCAAACCCACCTTCAGCCACCATCAGCGCTGGGAACACCGACATGGCCGACACCTAGCGGAGGGGAATTAAGGACTCTTGGGGCTTCCATCGCCTTTTGGCTACGCCATCGAGTTTCCACCTCCTCGCCTTTCACTCCACGCCGTCGAGCCGGCCCCTCCTGGAAGAGACCAATCCCTCCTCCAGAAAGGGGCGATCAAGCAGCTCCCGCAAGAGGCCAAGACCACCGGTTTTTCCCAGGACTCACGTACCGAAAACCGACGGACCCCCCGGGCCACCCCAGACCTCAGGGGGGAACACACATCCGCCCCAAAAGGTTCAAATGGTAAAACGCGACCTGCCCTTCCACATCGAGGGGGCTGGGTTGCCCCATCATTCCGAGACGAATTCAATTTGCCATTCGCCCGCAGCAAGACGGATCCCCCGCAGTCACAACCCGTTACCAGTACAAGGTGTCCCCGGACCTCAGCCCCAAGGGTTTTACCAAGTGATCCCCTGGTTCCTCCCGCGGACGAAACGCTTTTCTTCCCCACCTCGACGATTGGCTTTTTGGGGGGTCCCGCAAACAGAGACTTTACCACGACGTCCCATATTGTCACCCTACCCGCCTTGGTCTACGGGTGAATCCGAGAAGTCCCACCTCAGCCCGGGGAGGTTTTGGGCTTCATCGGGGGGACGCTCGACCGACCTCCGCCAGGGCGTACCCGCCGAGTTCGAGCCCAAACCCCCATCCCCCCGCCGCCACGCTTTTAGGCCCGCGATCTGCGAGAAGCGTCCACAGCTTGGGCACATGGCCCACCGCTGGCAACCGCCAGGCTGAGAGCAAGACCTCTTCAAAACGGTTCGTCCGCAATTCCCCCCCCGGGGGAACAGACACTCCACTGCAGCTGCCGGGAGACGTCCGCTCACCCCCCGATGGTGGCAGTCGCGAGCACCATGTCAGGGTGCCTTTCCAAAGCCGACACCGAAGGTGACGGTAAAAGACCGACGCCCCCGATGGATGGGGTCCCCCTGCGGCGATCTCAAGTTGCGAAATGGACCGCACGAACGCTCTCCAACAACGCGTTGGAGCTACTCGCCGTTGGAAAGCCCTACGGGCGTTTCCCCCACCCCTGGCGGGGGGGCACGGTCCTGACGACGGACAACACCACCGCCGCTACATCAAAGACAAGGTGGGACTCATTCCACGACCCTGCTCCACCGCGCTCGACCTGGGCTGGGGGCATTCGCCTGCACACGCATCCCGTGGCGGTTCACCTGGGCCGGGAGGGAACACCACGGGGAAAGCCCTCAGCAGGGCACCTACCCATCACGAAGGTCCCTCTCCAGAGGCGTTAACCCACGGACCGCTGGGGCGAACCATCGATCGACCCTTTTGCGACCAGGGAAAAAAGCGAATGTCGCCGATTTTCCAAGGGGCCACGATCGCGCCTCCATCGGGGACGTTTCCAGCTTCCTGGAAACTCCTTCGCGTTCCCCCCCGTGCCCCGGCCACGATATCGAGACCTCGCCGACCGAGCCGACGCGATCCAGCCCCCATTGGCCGAGGCAAATTGGTTCCACCCCGTGAAAACCGCACGGGACGATGCTCCGGCGACCGACACCGGACCTGCCCCCCACTCCGGCGGCCGAGCCCCCACCGGACCTGCCACGCCTGGCCCTCCAGCCTGGAGGATATCGCACTAGACGACCCCCTCCTCGGACCGTCCCCGCGCGGCCAGGAAAGGGAACCCCCGTCGAATATCAAACAAGTGGCGACGCTTCCCCACCTTCACTCGGAGGGGGTACCGGATCGCCCGCGGGGCCCGCCGCCTGCATTTCCTCCTGCACCTCCGGCAAAGGGCCCGCGTTTCCACCCCCAAGGTGATCTCTCCGCGATCGTGGCATACCAACCGCCACGGTCGGCTGCCTCGGCCTTCTTCAGGAACGATACCGTTAAGCGGTTCCTGAAAGGACTACATCATCTCTACCCGCCGGATCGCCCCCGGGCCCCCGTGGCCCCCTTTCCTCATTGGTGCTCCCCGCACTGACAAAGCCGCCCTTCGAGCCGATGGCGACCTCGGATGACAGGCTCCTGACCATGAAAACTGCCTTCCTGGAGCGGTGACCTCAGCGAGGCGAGCGGGTGAGATCACAGCTCTTCGATCCGATGAGCCCTTCACGGTCTTCCACAGGGACAAGGTGGTCCTGAGACCTGACATCTCGTTCCTGCCTAAGGTGGTGTCCAGTTTCCATCTCAACCAGGACATCATCCTGCCTGCCCTTCCCCCCCGAAACCCCACGACACCGGGGGCGGTCCCTCCACTCACTGGACGTGCGTCGGGCATTGGCCTTCTACAAAAGGGCAAATGCTTTCCCTTTCCCACAGACGCCGCATCTCTTCGTTTGCTATGGGGGGGACGTCGGAAGGGCCTCAAAATGTCCACCCAGCGCTTCTCCAAATGGGTGGTGAGGACTATTCCAAATGGCGTATGAGCTCGCCCAGGAAACCCCCGCCAGCCCCCGGGTTCGAGCCCACTCCACCAGAGCTGTGGCTACTTCTGCGGCCCTCCTGCGAGGAGTTGACCTGCATGAACTCTGCCGTGTGGCGACCTGGTCCCAACCGTCGACCTTCGTGCGCCACTACAGGCTCGACTGCCGGTCGCGCAGAGATGCCCGGTTTGGACGTGAGGTGTTGGCTTCCGTGCTGTAGGACCTGACCCGCCGTCCGACCGGTAAGCTACACAGTCTCCTAGTGTATGAAGGCACAGAGACCACGAAGAAGAAGAACAGGTTGCTTACCTGTAACTGTGGTTCTTCGAGTGGTCATCTGTGCCATCATACACACCCGCCCTTCCTCCCCTCTTTCTCAGGTCCCTGTAGGTTCTACGGCGGACGACAGAACTGAGGAGAGACCGTTGCTCGGCGGGAGGAGCATGCGCAGTACCGGCGTGGGGGAGGGGTTCCCGCCAAGCGAACAAGCTCTAGAAGTTTCCGAACGCTACCGCGCAGGCGCTAAAGCTCCTAGTGTATGATGGCACAGATGACCACTCGAAGAACCACAGTTACAGGTAAGCAACCTGTTCTTTTGATTATTCATGGATTATTTGCTGCCACCTCTGCTGCTTCCCTATGCCATTTTTAATAGAGATTGCAAGCCTTGTGAGACTATGAGACTGAGAAAGAAGCTTCTAGGTTCCTATTAAAAATTGGGGGGCGGCAGTGGAGATGGCAGTAAGACCCATCAGCCACCTACTTCTGCCTTGTGAAGGAACCCTGATGCCTCAAAGGAATCCATGGTGGGTTGAATCATACTTTTTGTGTGTGTGCTAAATATGGTTTGAGAGGGCTTAGAGTTATTCATGTTTTTCCACTTTTATGGGAGTCTTGTGCTCCTAACCCTAGCAAATGTGGAGAGATGACTGTATTTCAACAGCATCTAATCTAAAGTAAGGTAAGGTAATTCCTAAAATATTTCTAACAAGTATTATCTATGAGAAAATAAAATCCCAGGCAATGCTGGGTAAATACTCTGGGACCTTAATAAAAATGGAGACTGTAGTTAAGAAATCACAAGAAAGGTTGGACTTGGAAAACTAGCTATGAAAGAACTGAAATGATCCTCAAAGGCAAAGGTATACCATTGAACACCAAAGTCAGGACAGTCTGTGCCATAGTATGTCTGATTTCTACATGTGATTCTGAAAGCTGGACAGTGATGAAAACTGACAGGAAGATAACTCCTTTGAAAAATGGTGCTAGAAGTGAGTTCTACAGGTTCCATGGACTGCTGAAAAGACAAATGAATGGGTCTTAGATCAAATGAAATGACATGGCTCATTAGAAAAGACCACAAGACTTGGCAAAATAGAAGGCAGTAGGAAAAGAGGAAGACCACTTTACAGGTGGATTGACCCAGTCAAGTTTTGTGACACTGTGTTGGCATAGTTCTTGGTAATGCTTTGAGCCTGAGCGTTCAGGTGTGACATGAAGCATATGTGAGGATAACTGCATCCATGCTTCCCTAAGCTGCACAACCCTTCTACCACTCAGGGTTTCTTTGTTTCAACAAAAAGGACCACAGGAATTGGAGTATACATAATTACATACAACACTATGTGCCATGGGAGGTATATTTGAGGATACTCTGACCATTTTTGGCCGGCCCCTCCCTAAACTGCAAATCCCAGGATTCCATAGGATCTTGAAAGTGGAATTATAGTGCTATAACAGTCTACTGCAGAAATGGCCTCTGTCTTCCTACCTGTACTACTGGCCTTCAGCCACGGCTGAATTGACCTTTATCCAAAGCCTAAACTAGGCTTTCAAGAGCAGCCAGACCACCAGGGGTGCATGGAAGATGCAAAGCATTGAGGATATAGCTGACCATTGCTACTAATACCAATAGGTAGGGATGAATGTATGTTCTTCTTCTTGAGAGAACACTGAAACAAAGCAAGATGTTGAGTGTTGTGCACAACTTCCTGAGAATCTCTACACTAATTTTAAAAGCAGGTTTCTAGTCCTTATGACCACAAACATAAGCTTGAAAGCAATAACTCTTTCCATGTTTAGCAAGGCCAGTTGCACAGAATTACACATTATAAATACCTGGGGGCCAAAATACCTTAAGGAATTCCTCCCACACCAACCTAGTTGTGCAGCAATGTCATTGGATACCTCCCCATATCAACCTGCATTAACATCATGGTACCTTCTCAAAGTGACTTCAGTAAAACAATTGTATGATGGAGCAGAAGGCCTTTATTGTAGTGGCATGGCAGTTTTGGAGTGTCCTCTGGACTGACACTTGTTTCACACCAATATCATGTCCTCCAATTGTCCCAATCTGGCAGGGACATCCTCTGCTGTTCCACTTTCTCAACTGCTTTTAAAATACCACTGTTTCTCTTTTCTCTTCCCACTTTCCCTATGTCCTCCACTTACTTCTGTTGCTATAAACTGAGTTCAGTGTGTAAAAGTAGTTTGTACTCAATGAACTCAACAGGAGCGGGGGATTCTTACCCTTCCCAATACACCCTTTTATCCCCCCTCCCAACTTTAGGCTTCCTTTGACTCAGTACACAATTTCCAGGGCTCCTCTGTTTAAAACAGTAGTTTTGCATGTTCTTCCCTATTAAAAAACCTCCCCTCTTGTTGCCTTGCCCTATTGTTTTAACCACACTCTGATGTTGGTTGGCCACTTGTCCTGGTTTTCATCTGTGAAATAATGGAGACTATGCAACACAGTATTCTTTTAGGCACCAGCTGAAAACATTCTGATTTTCCTAAATATTTGAATTGCCTTTTAACTGTGGTATGGTTTTAGCTGGTTGGTGAATTGTTTTGTTAGCCTTTTTATTTTTATGGATTGATGTTTCACTGTATTTTATTGTTGTATTTTCTACTCTGGAACTCACTTTTTGTGGGTGAAGGGCGATTTGTGTGTGTTTATATTCTGCTCAGTTGACACAATTTATTTCAGTTCCAGAACCAAACTTTTCTTAGCACAGAATCTGGATTGCCTGATTGCAGAATGTTAAACACTTTTTTTCTCATGGACAGTCCTGCCTATGTAATTTGCACTCATTTCACCTCCAGAAGTATAAAGTAGCTGCTTTAAGATTGGAAATTCATTTGTGTTTCATTTTGGGGGGGGGGTCTTAATGAAAACAGAGTAAGAAACAGAGGGCTTTTGGAAGTTTTACTGTGGCATACAATAAAGTTATTGTCTTGCTTCCTTCTCATCTAGGAGCCTTTCTCTGTAAACCAAACATGAATTGGTACATTGCTTGCTTCCTTCCTGTAACAGATTTAAAAGCCATCACATGTCTTCGTATGCTGCGCACAGTTACATGTCCATTCAACAGTTTGCTTTTGAATAGTATCTTTATGATGCCTCAGCTTGCTTATTGGCTTAAAATACTGACCTTATTTATTGGTCAGATAAGATGAACTGGTTACTTCAAGAGATGCCAGGAGTGGGGTGAGGAAAACAGCCTGCCCTGTTTTTGCCCCTTTAACATTGGTTGCATATGCAGAAATCCACAACTAGATAATACAGGATGATGCTTGCAGGAACAGAGGATGGGAGAAATAATTTTGCACAAAGAACAACCAAACTCTGCTCTTGTGATAAATTAATCAAATGGTGTGCATGTGTGTATCTCTTCCTTGCCTTCTGTTTTCTACTGTTTTGATAAGAAATAGACTGGGGAGTGTCCAAGAAGCTAGAGATACTGCTTAAGAAAGAAGTGTTGCTAGGTCACACAACTTTGAAAGCCCACTCTATGCTTCAGTAGCTTCTTAGTTGCCCAGAAGAAAACAGCTCAGTTTTTCCAGTTTTCCTTCATCTTTGGCCCATTTACCTTCCATCCCCTCCTTGTGTAAGGCAGAATAAAATTTTCTTGCTTCACCAAATCAATGAGATGATGATGGAATTAAGGAAGTATTGGGTGGGACAGGAGAAAGCATTGCTGCCACACTCTACTAGGGAGAATGTTCGATTGACCATAGTGGTATTTATTTCTCAGAAATTGCACTGGATTGTGATATAAGATTACATACCCTCCAACTGCCCCAATTTAACAGTCCCATTTAATTCCATCATCTTATTTTTTCAGCTTTTTAAATGTCACATTTTCTCTCTCCTCCTCCCACAGTCCTCCTTCATTCTCATCTTAGCTCAATTATTACACATTGAGTCCAAAGTGCAAAGCAATTTGCACTCAATTAATTCAGCTGGGAAGAAAGGACAGCTTGGAATCTTGCCTTTCCCTATAGACTCAGGCAAAAGCAAATTGCTGCAGCCTCTATTGACCTGTGTGCTTCTTCCTCATTAATAACTTTTGCCATCTGACCAGACTCTGATGTTGCTTGGTCACAAGTGTCCTGGTTTTCATCTGTGAAAATGCTGGAAGGTATGAGATCACTCATCTGACACCTTGGCTGGCATTTAACTTGTTATGCTGAGGCCCAGGATGTTATCGCAGCTGAATGTGATGCATGTGAAAACCACCTTGGGTGGAATTTGCTAGTTTTCTTTTCCCCCCTTGCTTGTGGTTCTGTGTACCACTATGAGTTGTAGACACCAGGCCTGCTGGATCTGATCATGCTTATCAATACCATATATGCAGTGGCTGTTGAAAGGAATGGGAATTATGCATGTTTTTACGTGATAACTACGGTTGACAGACACCAGGCTAGAATGGGCCTCTTTTTTACCTTTAAGAGTTCAGGAACAGAGCCAACTTTCAGATGGTTGCTGGCCATTCAGGCTGAAAGATTTTGGGAGGTGTATTCCAAAAGGTCATGTTCACATGCTCTGCTCAGGAGTGTGGTTCCCAACCCACTTTTCTCAACTGTGTCCCAATATTCTCTCTGCCGTTCTCTTCTGGCTTCAGAATGCAATTCATAGCCCTGAAATAGTCTCTGTGTTTGGTAAGTTTGAACTTTGTTAGTGCTGATTGAAGTGAACCCACACAAGAAGAGAAAGAGGAAGCAGTAGCAGCAGCAGCAGTGTGGTATAGTGGTTTGAGTGCTGGATTGGATTTCAGGAGACCAAGGTTCAAATCCCTACTCAACCTCTGTGTCTTCTTGGACAAATCACAATTTTTCAGCTTCAAAGGAAGCCAATGGAAAACATCCTCTGAATAGATTTTGCCAGGAAAACCCTATGATAGTGTCACCATAAGCTGGAGTTGATACAAATGGGCATACCCACACCAAGGCAGAAGAAGCTATTGGAACTTCCATGGTTCTGATGAAGGTCACAAAAGCCCATGCTGTAGGAAATGTTACCTTTAAGGGACCAAAAGATCTTCTATTGTTTTTGCTGTGACAGACTTACCAGAGCATCCCCGCTGGGCTGCATCTTTGTTTACAATGGGGAGGGAGAGATGAAAATGTCCAGAGAACAGGGACCAAGATGATCCAAGGTCTGGAAACCTAACCTTATGAACAGCAACTTAGGGAATTGTGCATGTTTACCGTGGAGAAAAGAAGACTTAGTGGTGACATGATAGCTATCTTAAAGGATACCATGTAGAAGATGGACCAAGCTTGTTTTCTGTTGCCTCAAAGAGTAGGACATGAATCATAGGATTCTGATTACAAGAAAAGAGATTCTACTTAAACATTAGAAAGAACTTCTTTATGGTAAGAAGCAGTTTGACAGTGGAATGGGCTGATGGGTGGGGTGGGGTGGGGAGGGAATGGTGTCTCCTCCTTTAATCAGGTCTTTAAACAGAGGTTGGATGGGCATTTTTCAGGGAAGTGTATTCCTGCATGGCAATGTTGGACTAGATGGCCTCTTCTGCTTCTGTGATTCTGTGGAAAGTATGTAGTTTTTTCATACCTTGCTATTATCTAATGCGTAGATGGAGGATGTTCAACTTTCCACATGTTAAATAGGAACTCTTCTCTTCACTGGCTGTGCTGGCTACAGCTGATGGGCATTGCAGCCCAACAACACCTGGAGGGCCAAATGTTCTCCACATTTAATCTACCCCAGCCTTTTCCAACCTGGAATCCTTCTCATGTGTTACTTTACAATTCCCACTGTCCTCATAGGCAGTACCGGCTGGGGATGATGGGAACTGTAGACAAAAACACCTTAGAAGTATCATGTTGGGGTAGGCTGAAGTAGACTGACTAGTATCAACCCAAATTTTTCAAGCAAGAATGTTTTCTTGTTTATTTTAGAGATGTCTTGCACTGAACTTCCAAACTTTTTCACAGCGAACAAAAGTTCTGCCACTAAGAGCTGTGGCATTTCCCCCAAATCAGTGTGTGAATGTGCAAAGTGAACTTCTCTTACAGGGAAACAGCAGGGTGAGAAGTGTGTGCACTTTTATATTCCAAGAGTTTGAACTGTTAACGTGTTTTATTTGTGGTATGAGCAAAACAAAATAATGAGTACCAATCTGATGTGGAAATTCCAGATGTAATAGCCCCTCTTTTGGCAAACAGACCTGTTTATCCCCATGCATCAAATTAGCTCCTGCTACCAGAAACTCACTGAAACCTCTCCTTCTCTCATGTGGCCAGATGTGCATAAAGCTGGCCCCTAGTTTTCCACCTCTTTAACAGCTGTGCTTGAAATATACTTTTTAAGTAATGCAAGGCAAGGCATTTTCTGTTAGAACTTAGTAGCTGCTCTCAAAAAGAACATGAAGATCAAGATTACAGCAAAGAGGAAACTGGAGTCTAAACAGATGTGAAACCCAGGAACGGTTCTTCCCATTATGGAAAGGAAAAACAGCTTTTGTTTTCTGGTCTTACTGCACATAATCCTAGCGCACAGCAGAGTCTGTTGTTTCTGCTGGGCGATTTGTGTACGAACCATTCCAGAATTGTAGACATGTGCCTGATGTTCCTAGCTGTGCAGCCTTCTGCTGTGTCACAAGGCCGCATGCAGGGGAATTCCATCAGTGCTGTCCTCCCCCTCCCCCTGAAACACAGGGCCTAGTTATTGGGGATTAGATGGAACAGATGCATGTAAGATGCTTAGAGCTTTGGTCCAGACACAAGGCTACTTTCCAATCAGCTCAGAGGAAACAAGGTAATTAGATGAAATCTTGGGCAGTGAGCAAAAAGTGGAATTTGCCTGTTAGTGGACCACAGAATTTCAGTTCTACCCCCACCCCCTTTCTCTTGTGCTTTTTGTCAAATGAACCCTTCCCCACCTCCTCCCTCCCTACACACAGCAGCTGATGTCAGCTAATAACTGCTAAGCAGGTCAGGCCTTTGCAGCTGAAGCAACTTGTGCCACTTAAGCAGAGCAATGAATCAAGCCTGTGCCCTTTTTTTTTAAAAAAAAAGTAACAGCTTTTGGATTTGCTACAGACAATGCTGTATCCCCTTTAGCAGTTTAAGGGACAGCAGTAAAAGCTTCTGGATACAATTTGAGCTTTGTACCAGAGGGCATGGCCACAAGATGTTAAAAACGGATGACACCCCCTCCTCCTACTCTGCTAATTTTGATTGAAAATGTTACCGCTAGAAAAGTGGCAGAATGTACAGGGAAATAAAGAACCACAATAGTTAGCTTCTGGTTGTTAGAAAAAGAAACATCTCTGAGAAATGTTGCTTTAATTAATCAGTGGGGCTCAGTGGCAGCTTAAGCTCGTGGCAAACCATCATCTGCTGTACCCTTCTAGTCCCTTTCAACTTTGCCGTACATAAGCACAGAGCAACAGATCCTGATTTAGGCACATGAAATTGGTCTGCCAGTGTGGTATAATGTGGTATAATGTGTTTGACAGCTCTGGAGACCAGGGTTTGAATCCCTGCTCAGCCATAGAAACTCTTTGGGAAACCTTGGGCAAGTGACACTCTCACAGCCTCAGAGGATGGCAAAGGCAACTCTCCCTTGAACAAATCTTGCCACAAAAACCCTGTGATAGGTTCACACTAGGGCTGCCATAAGTTGCCAATGACTTGAAGGGACACAACAACAATTTGTCTGCCTGAAGTAAACCCATTCTTCCTCCCTGCAGTAGCATCTCCAATGCGATACAGAGCGTTAGAGAATCCTGCTGAAGAGGGTGGGCTGCCACGTGGGGAAAAAGGGGTGGATTGCTGAAAACATGACAATGGCATCTTCTACTGGCTGCCAGTTTGTTTCTGGTCTAATTTCCAGATGCTGAATTTAAGTACATTTAAAGCCCTAAAAAAATTGAGACCTTAACACTTGTGAAGTTTCTTTTCCTGTATATACCTGCCTGACAACTGAGGTCTACAGGAGGGTCCCTTGTCTTTGTGAGGATGTGGGAGAGGGTTTTCCTGATTGTGGAATACCCTTACCTTGGAGATCTGACTGGGGCAAACATACACTAAGCCAAGCTATGGCTTTTTATTACTTATTATTATTTACCTTGAAATGTACATGATTTTAAACTGTTCTGATGTTTAAGGTTCTTTAATTATTTTTATATATATATATATATATATATATATATATATATACACACATACACACACATACATACATATATATATATTAATATATTTTATCTTGTTCATATAATTTCTGTTTTTCATCTGGAAGTGTTTTAAATTATTTATATTGTACATTGCCCTGAGATCCCATAATAAAGGGCAGGAGATGGCTGGCTGGCTGGCTGGCTGGCTGGCTGGTTGGATGGCTGGCTGGCTGGCTGGCTCTAGTCTGTTCATAGAAGACAGCTCCTGCATCCAATCATATACTTAGTTACTCAGAGATAAACCCCACTAGAATATAAGATGCTGTCAGCTATATTTCAGAGGAAGGAACTGCCAAAAACACTTCTCAGTATTCCTTGCCTAAGAAAACCCTATAAAATTCATAGGGTTGCCATAAGTCAACAGGCAACTTGAAGGCATGTGTACACACACAAACACAAGTTGATGAACATTTGTCTCCAAGAAGTGTACAGTATTGCAGCCAAATGTGTCTATTTGTTCCAATTTATGCTCTTTAGAACAACATGGTAGATTGTGAGGTTTACCCAAACTAATTTCTTGTGATAAACCTAAAGCAGTCTTTCTTTGCTGAGAAGAAGCAAGGGAATCAGAACAATTTGCACTTCTTTGGCTTTCTCTGCACAGCTTTTGCTGGGTAAAAGGGAAAAAAGTAACAGCTTGGATATGGTAAGGAAGGGAAAATGAACTTATAACTGGTGTTCTTGAGGTTCAAGTTCTCTTTCAGGGCCCATCCCCCATCTCAAATACTTTGTTGTTCTACTGCTAAGATCCAGACCTAGTTCTCCACCCCTTAAAAAACCCTACCACAAAGCCACATCACACACTTTAGTAAAAGCAGAGTTAGGAAAGTTAGCAGAAAAGGGGTAATGTATTTACTTAATAATCTGGGGGGGGGGAATCACCATTTATGTCAAATTGCCACCTGATTTTTTTTTAAAAAAAACTGTTATGTAACCATTACAAGATGAAAATAAAACCACCTTCCATTATTTTAACCTCCCATCAATACACTGAGCTTGGAAGAGGAGAGTTGCATGCATGTTCAAAAACCAATTTTCACCCACACCATCAGAATACATTCTCCTGCGTCCCTTCTCCCTCCCTTATAACTGTAACTTCCACAATCCTTCAGTTAGATTCTTAGTTGTAATGTAAGCTTACAAGTACAATATTTAATATGCAGCTAAAATATTTGTTTCCATTGCAATATTTTACAGCACCAAACCAATGCTGTGTGTAGTGTTGCAGTTCAGCTGTTCAGACAGCCATTTCTTTTCTCATGACATATTCAGCCTTCATTGGTCAGTAAGCATGCTCAACTCTCACTGAGCTCTTTTGGAATATGCAATTTTGCTCCTTGTTCCTCCCAAGTGGATTTCCCCCCATGTTTCCCCTGCAAACACTGGAGCTCCTCAAAGCAGACTGCTACCTCCTTTTTAATTTCTCTGTGACTTGTTTTCCTGCAGAAACCATTGGCTCAAGGCACCTGAATTTCTATTGGTGAGCATAATTGGGTAGTATGTATATAGTACTTTCAAGTGTTCAGTGTGTGCTATGAGCACTTACTGAGTTATGCTCCATACAATTGCCCCCAAAGTAAATATTAACCTGTGATTATATAAAAGTAAATATTAGTCTTCTGATTATCCCCATTATCCAGAGGTGGGGGCCTATGGCTGGGAGTGGCTGAATATCATACCACCTACTAGGCTGATAGCTGTATTGGGATCTGAACCTCTTCCCCATACATTGCTCAGTATATCAGGCCATGTGGGTATGAGAGCAGCAATATCAAGAACTGTTTCACACTAACCAGTGCCATTATAAACTCTTAGAGTGAAAAGAACAAAACAATCAGGTGGTGTGCTGTGGCATCTTATAAGACTTAACATTTTTTGTAATGGCTTTTGCTTTCATGGATTGCAAGTCACTTCAAGAGATGCACAAAATATTGTCAGTTACTATGTGAACAGTCTAAGGAAATATTCATCTCAGCATTCACAAGACTGAGTTGAACATCTATTGAGAACCAGTATGCTCTAGATGTGAAGATACTTTCTTTGTTGCCTAAGACTGTGCTCCCCCTCTTCCCATACTTTTCACTTCCTTTCTGCCAAAATCTGCAAACCAGCTGCTCTTGGTAAACGGTTATGTGTAGAAGAAAATAACCTCTTCTCTTGAACCAACCATTCTTCATTACAAGGACTCAGACTGGCAACACTTCCCCAGTTGCCACTTACAGAGTACTTAACAATGGCTCCTTGTGGCAGTGTTTTGATGAACAGTTGTGGCAGAGCTCATGTGTGATTTTCTTGTTAGCAGTCTGCGCTAGTGCTGGCATCAACTATCTTTCATGGCCCTGTTGTAGATGAAATTCTGAAATAAGACAGTGATCATTTCCGCACTGGACCATTATAGCACTATTATTCCACTTTCAACATCCTGTGGAATCCTGGGGTTTGTAGTTTAGGGAGGGGCTAGCTGGCCATTCCCTAAACTGCAAACCCCAGGATTCCACAGGATGTTGAAAGTGGAATAATAGTGCTATAACGGTCTAGTGTGGAAATGGCCAGTGACTTTCCTATTTAATAATTCTTGACTTTTTACACACAGAGGTTCTGAAATGGCCCAAATACCCTAAAGGCACCAGTCCCATCTGATCTTGGAAACTTATCAGGGCCAGCCCTGGTTAGTACTTGGACGGGAGACCACAAATAAATACCAGGTGCTGTGGGCTATACCTTATTTCAGAAGAGGGAATTGACAAACCACCTCTGAATATGCCTTGCCTGAGAAAACCCTATGAAATTCATGGGGTTGCCACAAGTCAACAGGCAAGTTGAAGGTGCACACATACGCACACACAGATTTGAAATTAGTCTGAGAGTAGCCCATACCTCATCTCTCAATCCTGTCAAGCATCTGAACAAGATCTTGACTCAAAAAGTGAAACTTGCAGCTCAGCTATTGGTGCCCTGCATTCCCAATCAAACTGAGAACCACTCCTATTGTGCCAGAAAGGTTCATATTCTCCACGTGCAGCAGCACCTCTGGCAGAATGCTTGAACTCTGTCGAGGCTTCCAAGCTCTCTGTTCCAGGCACAATATAGGAATGGAGTGAAGTTGTTACAGGTCCCAAATGCCAAAACTAACACTTCTCAGGATCAGGCTGCTTGCAAGAGCAGCTCATAGGGAGTTTTAGGATGTAAAAAAAGACATGTTTTCATAGTTCTGACTTTTCTTTTCCTTTTACTAATGCAAGCTAAGTTTTTCTTTCTGAACTTGCCTTTTGGTGAGCTGTAATCTGCATCTAGACAGCGCCACTGTGTGGCAGCTCCTCACCATTTGTTGGCTTCTGTAAAATGTAATCCTTTTCACCACCTTTAAAAGGCCTCTTTCACCACCTATGGAATCATTTTCATTTTGCTCATATTGATGTTCCAGTCTGTTCTCTTCAGAATACTCTGTTGCCAATCCTGTTGTTTAGTGCTGAGAGCTGATTGACAAAATTGATCAGTGCTGGAGGCACAACAATTCACAACATTTAGTAGCTTCTTTTAATAAGCTCAGAGTTTTTGTCTTGCTCACTAAGCACATTGTTTTGCAGAGGTGCACACTTCATCATAGTAAATGAGGATTAAGGATTATGTTAAAATGAGTAACGCTGAGTTTGACCGATTTGTTTGCTTTCAACACGACCTTAACATTCTAGCTAAAGTTTTGAAAGGCATAAAGCTGCCATTAGTTTATACCTGCTAAACAAAAGCAGGTATCAATTATTCTGAATACCATATGAATCTAAGGGAGTTCAGTCTTGTGGATTGTATTTCAATATTCACTTAGAAGCGGAGACTCACAGGTCAAGGTTCATTTTACATGAATGCCATCACTGTTATTAAAGTGTCTATGATCTAAGTTACACTTCTGTCATGAGCTTATAAGGTATTTATTTGACGTTTCACTTGCACTAGTCTTAATCAACCACAATCTGTAAACACCCCTACAGATTAGATAGGAGGCAAGTCTAACTATATCCATGCCTCTCTTAGGGGGGCTGGACAGCTATACTGTTTGTCTTTATAATAATAATGATGATGATGATGATGATGATGATAATATTATTTTTATCCCGCCTCTCCCAGTGGATCGAGGTGGCATTACAAGAATATATAAATACATTCAAACATTAAAATGTACCCCATCCTCCCCACCCACCAACCCTTCTATCCCCTTAAAACACATTAATTATTAAAACAAATTAAAAACAAAATTAAAAACAAAAAGACAATTGATGAGAGGTGGTTATAAACACACAGATGTAAAGACACAGAATAGAGAGCTTCACATCATCCTCACACAATTTTTCTTGTGAGTAAAAGGCAGAGATTTATACTGTTGCTACGTGCCTTCAAGTCATTTCAGCCTTATGGCGATCCTAAGGCAAACCTATCACAGGATTTTCTTGGCAAGATTTGTTCAGAGGAGGTTTGCCCTCTGAGGTTGAGAGAGTGCAACATCAATCACCCAGTAGGTTTCCATGACCACACATGGAGTTGAGACCATTGTTCTCCAGAGTTTTAGTCCAACACTCAAACCATTACACCACGGTGGCTCTCATAGATATTCATATAGTCACAGTTTATTACTGTAATAGGTGGTAGTTTTGTTTTTGAATGGTCTACGTGAGCTGCTCCATAATGATAGAATAGCAGGCCAAGGGCTGACCTTGAAAGAAGAACAAAATAGTAAGTGCATGAGAGAAGCTATGTTATCAAGAGTGAGCATAATATTCAAATACAGTAACCCAGCTGCACCAGCCAATACTCTGCCTCATGTGCTAGTTCAGAGGACTTTTTAACAGGATTGTACTACTGGCATGTTTTCCTTCCAGTTAAGAAATATCTGGATTCCATCAAACAACTGTATACCTTCCATGTAAAATTATGGTTGTTGTTGGAAATCACCTGGAAAAACTCTATAGGTCATTCAGCTTCAAATATCAGTGGATCACAAGACCCATTTGGCCAACAACTTATATTTAACACTGTTAGAACAATGGATCAGCACCTGGATGCTTGTCTGGATAAAGCCAATAAACTGAAGCTGAATCCCAGTAAGATGGAGACTCTGTTTTGGTGGTTTCTGAGTCTAGAAATAGGGTACATGATCTGTCCTGTATGGTACTGTGCTGCCCTAATGGAGATTATTAGTTTGAGAATACTGCTAAATCAATCTGTTCATTATTGTTCATTACTGGTGGCCCAAATGAACTCCATGGTTTAAACTGCTTGGAGCCGGCTTCAGTTGGTCCACGGACAATGGCCTTATGGACAGAGATAACCTGGCCACAATACTTAGTACACTGGAGCCAGTGTGGTGTACTGGTTTGAGCACTGGACTGTGAGCCTGGAAACCAGGGTTTGATTCCCTGCTTAGCCATGGAAACCCATTGGGTGATCTTGGAGGCACCATACACTTAGCCCCAGAAAATCCCATGATGCCTTAGGGTTGCCAACAGCTTGAAAACACACAACAACCTAGTTAGATTACTGCAATGCACTCCAGTTGGGGCTCACCTTGAAGATGACTCAGAAGCTGCAACCGGTGCAAAATGCTGCAGCAAGATTGCTGACTGGAGTACCATATATAGACAAAATATAACAGTGGTCTTAAAAGGATCTGCATCTGGCTGCCAATCCACTTTTGGCCTGAAACTGCTGATGTTATTTTAAAGACCTAAACAAGCTGGAACCTCAAGACTTGAAGGAGTTCCTCCTTACATACATATCTGCCCAATAATCAAGATCTGCTGGAGCCCTCTTCTCCCACCAATGAGAGCAATACATCTGTGAAGACCTGAGAGTGAGCCTTCTCAGCTGTGACCCTTTGTGCAATGCTTTTTCTTGGAAACCCAACTGGTCCTCATTTATGTACCAAGTTAAAACTTATCTTTCTATAAAAACTTTGGGATCAAATACGTATTTGGGATCAAATATACAGCTGGGCCTCCACATTTGCTAGAGTTAAGGGCTCAGGACACCTTTAAAAGTGAAAAAACTGCAAATATCAAAGTGCGTGTGTATCTGTGGGAAGAGGATCAAAGCATTCTGAGGACAGCAGGTACTCAGGATTCAAACCTGGACAGGGAAAGGGGATAGGTTGGAATGATGGCTCCATATTTCTCTCTCACACCCATCTCCTCCCTTGGGTGGGTATTGGGGGGGCATCAGAAGAGGGTTTGTGGTGCTCAGAAATCTGGCTGCAAGGTATCCTTAACTGGCCAGGCAGTGGTTGGTGGAGGAGGAACAGAAGTTGGCTTTTAAAGGGCTGTGTAGTCTGATTGGAAGCACTGGGAGGGAAGATTCCCCCAGAAAAGAAGTGCCAGGGGGCAGGGGTTGGATAAGATTGCAAATAATTAAATCTGTGAAAGTTAAACCTCCAAATGTGGAGTGCCAACTGTACTTTTAAATTATTAGACAAACTTCAACAGTTGAAATTATGCAATTAATATATCTGGAATATTTACATTTTATTGTTTTAAATTTAAAGCTATTCTTCTGATTTTACTGTAAGCCACATAGAGACCTCATAGTACAGGTACACCTCAGTTAATGAAGCCTCTGAAAACAAAGCTTTTTACAAACACTTTTGGGAGGCACAGCTAGAACTGGTCTCCTTGCCACTACTCCCATTCAGTGGAAGTGAAAAACTGTCCATGTTTCAAACAGTTTACCAAAACTAAAATATATTCACAGCTTAGAGCAGATTAACTCTGCTCACAGAAAAACACAACAGGTAGTGGCTGCAGGAGATGCCCAAACTTCCTCTCTTTGTGTTCAAGTTTTCAGTGATTCAGCCCAAGTCATACAGAAACCTTGGAGAACTATGTTCATTTTGATTGTTACAGTAAGGTACTTACATCATAAATGAAAAAGGGAAAGGCAAACATCCTCTCCTTTTGGAAGAAGCCCCTTAAGTAGTCTGCAAAACACTCAAAAATGTTTCTGTGTACTTATGCAAGGATTACTTAACCTGGTCATTCATTTCACACATGCATATTGTCAGCTTTGAATAAAGTTTCCAGAAACATTGTTAATTGAATTTATTTTAGATATTTATTTGGGGGGGTGTGTCTCCATATTCCCTATTCCTATTCTTTCCATGCTGTTTCTGCCTCTGGTACCAAATTTTCTGTTAAAGATATAATGTTCAGGAAATGTATCTAATTTATTAAATGAGGTACACTTGTATGGGATGGTCTAGAAATAGTGGAAATAAAATAAATTAAAACAAGTATAGTGCAAAAAGGAAGTAAGCACTACTGAATGGACTTGCATTATGAAGAGGCATTTATACCTCAAGCACTATCATTACTTATACCAAACTCCTGCAGATTTCAAATCAGCACATGTAACAGCTGTTAGCGTTGGCTGAACAGCGAAACAGTAAGTCAGTTGAAATTTATGAAACAAATGTGGCTGATTTGGCTTTTTTAAAATTATCATAAACAGAAGTACACCATCATTTCATTTTACTCAATAATGTGAAATCAAAAGCTGGATCCAGACTAAATCATGAGGAACTTCATCATGGATCCACCTTTATATAAATCTCTACACTGTAAAAATCTACACTGGGGCAGCTCCATTATATCCTAGGGTAATGGGACATCCTCCCAAAGACCATAGGATCAGTGTTCAGGACTAATAGACAGACACTATATACAATAGACATTATATATTTTCATTGAGCGCCAACACATATAGTGGTTTGAGTGTTGGATTATGACTCTGGAGGACAGTGTTTGAATCTCAGCTCAGCCGTGGTAATCCCCCTGGATGACCTTGGGCAAGTCACCCTCTCTCAGCCTTTGAGGAAGGCAAAAGCAAACTCCTTCTGAAAAAATGTTGCCCCAAAAATCCTTTGGTAGGTTCACTTAAAGTTGGAAATAATGACTTGGAAGCAAAGAATAAAACACATTATTTTATTCCTGTGTACATCTTGATGAGAACATAAGGAGTTGGTATTTTGAAGTAAGATCTCCAAAAGAAACCCAAAGAGGACACAGTGATCCAACTGAGAAAGATGCCTGAGTTCCTAGGCTTAGAGAAAAAGGCTCCTTTGAAGTATGAGCACTAAAAATCAGAATTGTAATTATTCTGCAGGTTAAATACTGTGTGTGTTTGTATGTGCTTTCAAGTCACCTGTTGACTTCTAGCAACCCCCATGAACTTCATAGGGTTTTCTCAGGCAGGGAATATCTGGTTTTGCCAGTTTCTTCCTCTGAAATATAGCCTAGTATAATCAGCACAGTGAAGTGGATTGAGCTTTGGACTACAACCATGGAGATCAGGTTTCAATTCCCCACTTAGCCACGGGAACCCACTGGGTGACCTTAGGGGTGTCGCACACTCTTAGACCCCAGAAAACCCTGTGATATGGCAACCTTAAGGTGAACCTAAGTCTGAAATGACTTGAAGGCACACAACATGTTTTTGAACTATAACTTAGTATTTGTTGGCTGTCTCCCATCCAAGTACCAAGCAGGGCTGATTCTGCTTAGTTTTCATTATCAGACAGGATCTTGCACCTTTAGGGTCTTATATCATCTTTTTCCAATATACTATGTGCCACAATTTAGCTTTTAATATATAAATTTCTCGTATTTGGCTAGCTACCTCAGTCCTCCAGCTCTCAGTTTAGGGAGAAAAACAACTTACATACACCAGCACAAAACTTCAAAATCATTTCAACACAGGAATCCATCCCATGCATTCAATTATTCTTTAAAAAAAAGACAATGAATTATATTTTGAAGAACACTATTGTTCTTCCTCATGAGCCATAATGAATCTACAAAAACTCCTAGCTGAGAGTCACAGGTTTCACATGCAGTTGGGAACTACGGAAGTTTCAGCTACAGCACTGCAAATCATGCCCTTCTCAATGAATGCAGAAATTCTACACTACTCATTTATTGTGTAAGTTGAACTATACAAAATTTATTAATTTTTTTATTATTTATTTAATAATTTATTAATTATTAGCATTATTTTCACAGCACAACTGAAGATTTTGATATTTCACATGCACCAGAACTAGTCACAGTTTCTCTTACTATTATGTAGACATGGGCTTCAAAACTAAGTTTTCTGCTTTTGGCAAGTAATCCCATTAAGCTAGTCCTGAAAATCTGGATGCTAAGACAAGAACTAAATAGTTAACCGAGGGCAATACAGCCAAGTAAATTAAAAGAAAGCTTAAGAAACTCAGCATATTAAATCTGAAGACACTTTTTACTTTGGTATGGTACAAATGGAAAGTGTGTGTTCATGGAGTTTTATTGAACAGTATACCAGAACATTTGAGTACTTTGACACTGTTGGAACTTCACAGCAATCATCTGTTTTGATATCATGCGCTAGACACTCCTGTAAATAGCAGAGTAGTCTAGCTGTAAACTACTTAGGTTCTGAATTGTGAATTCAGTGGGAACACCGTGGTGTGGTAACAGCACTATCAGTACAGAAACTCACCTAATTTAAACACAATTTAGAAATAAGAGATATCTAATACACCTGTGTTCTAACTGAAAAAGAATGACTTATTGTATGTTTTCTAAAGTAACAACTGAATTGAGAAAATGGTAGGACTGCTGGAAGTAGAACTGCAATTGCAACTTATCCAAGGTCAACATGTGGGGGAAAGTGGAACTGAGATGAATCAGGAATCAAGATATAACAAAATTAGTCTGAAACAACCATCATCTTCTATTTGCGCCATATGCAACTTTGAGTCCTGTCCAGAGAAGCTGAGTATTCCACTAATCCCCAGGCTGTGGCACTAGTGACAAGTGAATACACCAAATGTGATTTGTCAGCTGCAGTTTAACCTGAATTGCTATACTTGTGATTTGCATACAATGTACTGGGATGGTATCCATGTGTGTATGGAATAACAGAGAATGTATATCTGCATACTGATATGAGGTGCCTATGGACTAAAAGGGAGGACGATGTGTCATGGCGTTATGTGAGGATGAAAGCAACAGCTACTGGGTATAGCTTGAGAGCCAGGTGTAACATTAACAGCTTCGTATACTGATAATATTGTGATACACTAGTAAGACTGTGAGTGGAACCTGGTGGCAGTATAACTCACAAAGGAGAGAGTACAAAGTTACTGTATTTGCTGGTGTATAAGACTCACTTCTCCTGAAAAATACTGTTTGAAAACGGGGTGCATCTTATACATTGGTGTGTCTTATATACCAGCAAAGAGTATTTCCCGGTGTATAAATGGGCTGCGTCTTATACATGGATGTGTCTTATATGCCAGCAAATACAGGTAGTTCTGTTTGCCCATTGTGGTGATTTGTAACTTGGTACCCACTGGAAAAAAGCCAAGGGATGCTGAAGATGGTGATACTATGGTGAGAACACCTCAACAGCCATGGGATCCATTATGTATTTTAATGTTGCTCGAGAGAAAAGCCACTGGAATGTGTAGTAAGTGCAGCTCATTCAGTTAAGTGGATGGAAACTTGCTTTTAAAAACACGGGCAGAGCTGAATAACTGAAGCAAGACTGGCAACAGTCATAAAGCCGGGGGGAGGGCGGTCAGATGAAGCTGTGGTGAATACAATTCCATCCCAGTCCTGGAGCGCTGGCCTTGCCCTAACTTTGTGTCGGCATAAAGGCTGTGCCCTTGGGCTGCAGGAAGTTTGGGTCTGACTTAACTTGGCTCTTCCCTTGCCTGCCTTCTTCATGCTTTTTTCTTTCTCTTCTACCAGCCAGATCTAGCACAGGAGTTCTGTTGACAGATCTTTGAGATGAACAAAAGGAGGTTCTGAGATCAAGTAGCAGCAGAAACAGAAAGGCATTTCTGCTGGAAGAAGTGACTTGTGCATTAACCTCCTACAAGTGGCACACTTTTGAAACAGAACAGCACTGCAAGTCGTAATATGGCCAATAAGCCACTCTCTCTCCAGAAGGCAAAGGTTAAACACATCCCAAACTTTATGAATGTGACCAGTATGAATAATCTTCACTAGCAGATTGGTTGCCTCTGTTGATGTTTTAAATGAATAAAATTTTATTAACAGAATATACAGCCTACATGTTAAGATGCATATTGAAAGTACCATCTGAGTTACTAATAAACAGTAATTAAAATGTAATGAATTACTGATCCAAACCTCATTTAGTAAAGTTGAAAGGTACAGCAAAATAGATTGCCAAATGTAAACAATGAACATTGAAAATATTCTTCCATAAAGACTATTTCAGAGAAGAGAAACTGTAAAGTACTAGCTGCACAGGCTTTAGACTACTTCAAATTTAGTCACAAAATCATTTGCACGTATTCTAATGACTTTGGCTCAGATATGCATCCCAGGAGATCAAGCAATTAAGTACTTTTTAATGCAAGCAGGGACAAAATGGCAGCTGTATCTGACATCTTGAGTTACTGTTTTTTCCCGATCCAAAGCTGGGTTGAAAGAACTAAGATTTTCTTCAATGAAAGAGGCTTTTGAAGGTTTCTTATGTCACTGCATCCAGTCTTACCTTATACTTTCACATGCTGCATTCGGGCTAGAACATTATTTACACATAACAACTCATGTTAAGCCAGGAAGTCAGTATTAAATTTTTTCAATTAAGAAATCAATGCACTTTCTGATTCTTGACAAGTGAGCCCAACCAGTGGTTAACTGAATAAATTCAATTGTGATTTCCTTTAGAGAGAAATACATAGCTGGACTCCATTCTCCAGGCATAACTCTAAATAGACAGCAATAAAATCACAGACTTCAAAAAGGAAAGAGGCACCATGAAACTCCAAAATAAAACTTAAATTTATGTTTTACTGTAATTTTAGAACATCTTTCGTATACAATCAAATATGGAAACAAAAGAACACAACCTGACTGTTGAGTTTGTATGTTGCTACGCAGATACCTTCATGAAAGTCAAACCTTGTATCCAGCTTTAGCTAGGAAATTCATTGCATTTTTCTATCCATGATTGGGTTTCCAAATGGTGGGAGAATCTGTAAAATTTTATCTTTGAAGCCCAATTTGTAAATATTTGAGCTAGCACTCAAAATATATTCACATGGGTACAATGGTGAGATCTGCTAACACCAGCAGTTTATTACAGATGTAGCTATACTGTAATCAAAAAGGAGGGTGGTGGATGCAAAATTAAGCACACAATCCATTTTTCACATATTTAGCTGCTGTAGAAATCCCTTATTTGACACAAATGCAAGAATATTTGGGATTTCAAACTGTGTGCGCTTCAGGTCAAACAGCAGCAGCAGTTTAAAAAAATACTGCCAAAAGCAGTTACACCTGCTTGTGCCTTTAGAATACTAGCTACCCAAAAAAATTCAACTCAGTGCTTTATGAGAGATTCAACATGCGTACTAAAAGTAGCTGCAAACATGCAGCAAAGAATGAGATCAATGGCTAACAGACAAGAAAATGTGTAAGGACCTTATATGATAGGATACAATCAGAACAGAGCAAGAAATGACACAACTAAAGTTGGAAACAAAGGTGTGCAGATGACAAATCAGCATTATGAACGGACTCTAAAGGCACATTTCAGATAGCACAATGATTCTTAATTAAGAGTTTCTTTAAAAGGAACGAGAAGTGCATGTTTAGCAATGTTCTCCGAACACAACTAAATGCTTAGTCCAAATGTTTCATAGTATTCTCCTCAGTCAATATGGCTTCTCAGCACAACTCCCATTTCAAGCAAAAACAAGAGGGAGGGGTTGGATGGCTGGGTTAGTAAAGGCTGACTGTACTAACAACATTTACTCATCAGATCCCACTGATCTCTTCTGTGACCTTTTGCGTGGTAACCGTCTTGGTGAAGCTTTGTCTGAAGGGGAAGAAAGAGAACAGTTATCTACCGTGATCAGCACAGAAACCTGGAAGACAGAAGAGAAAACTGTGCCTCATCTGACCACACAAGAAACTATCATGCAAAAGGCAAACCTGAAAGCACTGTATATGCTTTCTCAGATTATCAACATGCAGTGAAGTAGCCTATCTCCTATTTATTCCTAAAACAGTAGGAGATCAAACCATTCAATCTTAGTTCTGCTATGGTACACTGGCTGGCTCTGAACAATCTGTATTTGCTCAGTTTCAGTTCCTAAATCTAGAATTTAGAGTTTGCACAGCAGTTCTAAGGACAAAGGAAACATGTCTCATTTCCCTCTATAAGATAGCTAGAGCTAAAAATAACTTACATTTTTCAGCTTAAGGCTTAACTTAATTATTAAGTGAGTCAATTCCAAAAAGATATGACTACTACAGCATCTTAAACTACATATTTTGTAGAATGAAGTAAACTTGCTAATCTTCAAAATAGCACTTGATATTCCAATTATGTTCAATATAAAATGCTTTGCCAATGATGCTCAGTGAAAGTCAAAGGTAGTAGGAAAAGAGGAAGAGCACACTGCAGATGGATTGATTCAATTAGGAAACCACATCCCTGAATCTGCAGGACCTGGGCATGGATACTGGTCATGGGGCTCTGAGATGACTCTCTTTCACACGGTCTCTATAAATCAAAGCTGACTGGATGGCAAATAACAAAGAATGATTCCAGTTAGTACAAGGATTAGAAAATCCAAATATAAGTAACTGGCTGGTTCATTCAAGTCAGTGTATTCATTTCCCCTCAATTTAAGAGGTGAGTTGGTTTTGGTTAGCCCCTTAGTGCTGTCAGCTCACAATGCAGTGATGAGTCCTACAAAAGTAGTAATACTATAATGGTATAACGACAACAAAACAATTCTATTAATTGGTAGAGCTCTCTTGTTTAGTCTTGCCCTAGTCCTGCCATGTTAACTCCCTAGCCAATAACCTTCCAAATCTGCTTTGCCTCTCCTTCACTTTCCTGCCAATCTGCACAGTTTCTCCCATTTCTGTGTTCTGTGTCTTCCACAAGTCCCTTCCATTACTGCCTTGTTCCAACAATCTATTCTTTCTTCAGTTTCATGTTCGCATTTTGCCCAACTGCTTTTAATCACCATGTCTAGAGAGCAGACTTTTCATACTTTGCAGCATGCATTCTAAAAACTGCCAGAGATTTGCCTAATTGTTAACAGTTAAAAGAAGTGGTCCAAAACATATATTGGGAAATTCAAGTATAAGACATTGTAGCTGCCTGTGAGATGCTTTATGAATTGTTACTCATGTCCCAAATTTTGCTAATCTGACATCTTGATGCTGTTGAAGTTGTGTGAAGCAAACTACATTTCACTTTGCTTCACTGATAATTAAGTGCACATTCAGTAGATTAACATCCTTTTGATTCATTAAGGAGTTTTTTTTAATTAAGGTGTGTGTGTGTATATGTATGTATGTATGTACGTGTATGTGTGTAGACAGACAGACTGACTGACTGACCTAATCTTATGTCAAAGATTATGTCTCTCTGGAAGTTAATGTATCATTTGGTTTGGTATGCTGATTTTCAGAGGTCAGAAATACAAGAGTAAATGTAAAATTAAATAAGAGATTTGTGAAATGAATTCGAACTCTGTACTGAAAATGTACAGGCATCTGGATGTAAAGCATTACTTCCAGACCTAATCACAAGCCAGTGCATTTTATATATTTTTAAAACTATTATCTAGGACTGTTGAATACCTCTTCTAAGTTTAGGCTTCCTGCCCAAGGTAATACCACATTTTTTTCCTTAAAAATCAAGAGAAAATACAAGCAAGTTCCACTCAACTCAGAGACATTAGGCCCAGATAACTGTGTATGGGATAGCAGATACAGTTAGTCTATTTAATACAAAATGACTTCACTGCAATTTAAGCACATTCAACATGCACAGTATTTCAGTAAAAAGGATCTCAAAGTACACATTAACCATTCTGGCTATTAGCTAAACACATTTAATTCTTTCCCATTATACTTCACAATCCAAGATAAAAAGACCAATCTGGTTAACAAATATAATTCATCGGTTTCTATTCATAATTTTAGTACTGCCTAAAAGACGCATTTTCTAACATCATCCTCTGGTATCATCCCTTCATTGATCATACTAGGGCCTCTCAACAGCCAGACCTCTCCTTTTCTTCACTCTACTGATTTCCACACATTCTGCCGCAGTGGTAAGTCCTACAGGTCTCTAAAATGAAGCCAAATTTTAACACTACATGATCCTTGCCTATTCTGGCCAGCAATGGGAGTTCGTATATTGCTGAATGAGTCTTTCCAACAGACAGGGAATGGATAAATCAGAAAATGGCAAGCACATTTCTCAATCATCTTGCACAGAGCTCAGCATTAAGCACATTCAGCTGACGAAGATATCACATTATAACTTTTCAGCAATTAAACACTGTTAACAGAATAATTATGTGTTTGCATATTACCACCATCTAAAATATTTAACAGCTAACCTACACAGTTAAGCCGTGTTGGACCCCACTGGGAGAAATGCAGGATATAACTTTAATAAATAAATACCAAGTGAGGTTAAAGCAGGGCTTTTCTCACATCACAGAAATACAAACAATAACCTGATGTTATTTTTCCACCACATGCAGTTATCTAAAATATACCAACCACCAAACAAGAATGTGTTCCATGAAGAACCACCTAATTAGTGCACATATTAAAAGCATCAGCCCAATTAAATTTGTCTCACCTCTTCTACTTTGCACTGAAGCCACAGGAAAAATAAAACAGAAGAGACAGCAAGGATGTTAGAAAAGTCCACAGGCATTTAAAAGATCTAGTATGTGACATATTTGGACTTGTTTTTGAGTCAGATTGAAGCCAGCAAAATTTAGAGTCCCATAGCTCCCTCAAACCCATCCCAACAAAAGTCAAGTACACAGGATCATTCTAATCACAAAATTACACTTACATCTTTAGAATACTGTTGTTAATAATTCCAGAGATAAAGGGTCCAACCCACTAGAAAGCAAATTCAGATGATCTGTGACCATGTTCACTTTTCTAAATGGGTTTACCATCTCTTAAGAAATTTGCTGCTAGGAATATTAGTTCTGACACTTACTGATTTGATTTAAAGTTTCTTGAGGAATCCAACTCATGTCAACATCATTCTGATTGGATGTCCCCATCTCTACTTTTTGTGCTGGTCTCTTTCTCTGTAGGCATCAAAAGAATAAATAAAATAGATACTATTTTCTTATAAATGGCATTATAAAGGGCATTATGGCAAAACTATTAAATTAGAAGCCAAGTCCAAGATACATACAACTGATGTTATGTTCATTAGATTTTCAAGAATGTTAAACTATGAACATAGGGCTGTATTAGTTAGGTGAAAGTTTATAACATCTATTCCCCCAAAAACACATTTTCCAAATCCCAAAGACTACAACAAAAACTTTTCCTTTCTTTTATAATAAAAGAAAACACACCTCACAGCTGTAAGAGGGTCATTTTTTTAAAAAAAAAAAAAGGTCATGCTTTCAATTTACTACACTCAGATTAATCCATTCAGTGTGCAATTTGTCAGTTCAAAACAATGTTGCTTCCATCATCTCTGAGCAATTTCTGATGTCATATACCAACTTTCTTATCCTAAAGGAAGCAAGTACAGTATTGGTAAAGCTGAACCAAATATGAACCTATGCTATGTTGGAAGAAACAAGTTCATGGGAAACCTAGGATCTTAAAAACACCACACTTGCCAGCAATGGATATAGAGCAGAGCTGAAAGCAGGAAAGCTCATTCTGTATGTGTGTGTGCACGCGCATGCGCGCAAATATTCTTTCCTGCCATTCCATTCTCTTTCCTCCTACTTCTCCCTCCCCCACCAGTGAAATGCTGGGAAAGAAACTGAGCTTTCTTGCAGAGACCCACAGGAACCCATATGATTAGGTTACCACATACTAACACTTTATCCCATTTCATAACTTTCTGTTTGGTTCAGCAAACATGTGCAGTCATAGTTCAGTAAGTTAAGTTAGCTACTAAGAACACTACCATATGAAGATGCTCACTGAAATAAACAGGAATTGGTCAACTGTCTCCAAAAATACTACAGGTATACCTCAGTTAACAAAGTAGCTATGTTCCCAGGCACATTACATGTTCAACAGACAATCTGGAATGAGAGCCAGAAATAACATGGAAAGAATATGGATAGGTTCTTACACCAGTTCAACACTGGAGCAGTTCGGGTTAGCCTTGTTTTAGTAAACAAAAACATTCTGAAACTTGTAAAGACCATCTGAGGACTTCTTCCTAAATGCATCCAGGGATGACTTCTTTCTCATGATTTCCATTCCGGCAACCAAATCTCTAGATCAATTTTATTTTAACATATGGATGGCTGCTAGCAAGGAAGGCTTACCTGCTCTCCCTTATTTTTGCTGTATACACATGCTAAGCAAGGAAAACTGGAGCTAGCTGTTTACCTTGTCTATGTATATACAGCCACAGTAGCATTAGCTACAGTACAATACAATGTTTTTCCAGCTCCACATTTATTGTACTATTTACTGCACACATATCACTGAAAACTGACACCAAAAGTCTGTTTGGCCAGCTCTCCTTCACTATCTGTAGATGTATTCTGTGCTGATGCTGCTAAAAAACTTCAAGCTAGACAGATAAGGAGGATGGAAAGGGAGGCTGGGCAGGCATAAAAAGACTTTGTAAAGAGAAGGTTCTTTGTTAGAGGGTTTGTTAACTGAGATATGGCTGTAGTTTCATTTATACTGCATGAACATTTTATAACTGGATAAATTGGCTTCTATCAAGAAAAGCAGTATGTTATATGTATGTTAACACAACCTTCTTCTAAAGAACTTGGAACAATATGCACAAGCTTCACAGTCATGTACCTATCCATGCAAGTGGACATACCCAGTAAGTGAGACTATAACCAGAAATAATGCTGACAACATCCTATAATCATGAATGAGATACACAGAAGAAACTACTTACCTTCCTAGATTCTAACAGTTGGTGTAGACCAACAATGACAAGCAGACCAAGTCCAGCAAGGAATACATACATAAAGATGCTACACAGAAGGAAGAAAACATTAGTAAGTTCCTTTTCTAACGGGAAAGAACTACAAAAAGCATCCCTACATGTCTTCCTTAACTTAAGCAAGCCAATCAGTAAACTAACCTAAGATCCTAGGAATTAAAGTTTGTTTTGTGGAGTATTGTTAAAGGTCCTCAAACAGAAGGAGCCAGACTATCCACATAATCTAAACAAATGTGAATCAAGGACACCATTTCTATCTAGATAAATTTGGTGAAACAGCCATATGCTCATCTAGATTGGTGTTCAAAGTAGTACTTGAAGAGGTTTGCAGAAACTCTCTGTTGCCTAGTGATTCTCCAATTGTTCTCTGGTGCTAAAGGCAGCATTCTCTTCCCTCCTTTCCTCCCTCCCATTTTGTAACAAAGAAAACCAAGAACAGTCCCAACTGCTGCAAAATCTAAATCCTTAAGGAAAAGCATGATTAATGGGTGTGTGTGCATGCACACACACCCCTCTCGTTACCCCTCAATCATTTGTCTTTGATGGTAGTACCAAGCAATTGAGATGCTATTCTAAAATCAGCTAGCAGAGTATTTTATTAATCTTACGTTTCACCATCTAATCCATCTTCTTTTTCAATAATTGTAACAGTTTGATTGAAGACAGCATCTTGGAAAAAGTTCCCCTAAAATAAAATATGCACTATCATTAATGCCTGACACAGATATCAGGAAAGTCCCAGTAGGTGGCACTAACATCACTGCACACTTCCAGAGATAATCTGCGGTCCATTAAATTCCTTCCAGTTCTTCATTTTCATTCACAATTTCCACACACGTTGCAGATCACGAACAGCAGCACTTGTCAATTCACAAGACTGAACATCTCATCAACTCTTAGAAAAGGAGTTTCTCTTATTGCCAGAATACAAACCAATTAAGAATACTAATTAAGGTCAATTCCGCACTATACTGTTATAGTGCTACTATTCCACTTTCAACACCCTATGGAATCGTGGAGTTTGCAGTTTAGGGAGGGGCATGTAGAATTCTCAGCCAGAGAGCTCTTTGGTCTCAGTTAAAGACAAACCCGAATTCCACAGGATGTTGAAAGTGGAATAATATCACTGTAACAATGTAGTGCAGAAATGGCCTAAGAAGCAAATTGTGTGGTGTGTGATCATCTAGGGCAGTGATTCTTAACCTGGGGTCCACGGATCCCTCGCAAGGGTCCATGTAGGGTTGCCACTGTGGAAAACAAAAAATCCTGGATTTAAGAGACTAAAAAATGTCCTGGATGGTAGTGGCAAGTAGTGACAATGCTCTGGTAGGCATTTCATTCTGCACTGGGGGCTCCAGGAACTACTGCACAGGTGTGCCAGAGGGTACGGAAGGCAAGAGGAGAGTCCAGAAGATGAGGGAAAACACCCAGCCCCAGCCTTGTGTGGTGAGCATGGCAATGTCGCTTCAGCCAGGGCGAGGCAGCATGGCAAAGCTTTACTTCCAAGCAGCCACAAAATTAAAAGAGAGTCCCTTTACTCTTGTGGCTACTTGGAAGCAAAGCAGCGAGATTCTCAGTGCTCCCTTGGGGGAAAGCAGGGAAGAAATGCCATTTCCCTCTTAAGAAACACTAAGAGAGTAAGTGCTTTCAAAAGAATCATCTTCCCTCTCTCTCTGCTCTCTTGGTACTCCCTTGGAGGGAAACGGCATTTCTTTCACATTTTGCACCAAAGCAGCACCAAGACTCTTAGCATCCAGGTGCTGCATTGAAGGAAAGGGCAAAAGAAATTATTCTTTAGGTCTGCCTCCCATTCATAACCTTCCTTTAGGAAATTCCAGTTTATTCTACTCTTCTGGCACTTGAAGGATTTCAACATTCTACTCCACAGACCATTAACAAGCTCCCTTTCCTTTGCATTATCCACTGGGATAAAGGCGAGCAACTGATGAGCAACTTTAAACAAATATTCAAGTATTTAAATAAATATACGAATACTTAAATCTTAATTTAAATATATAAATTGTGAGTTAAGTCTTAGAGGTCCCTGACATCAAATTACACTTACAGGGGCCCTCAGTAAAGAAAAAGTTAAGAACTACTGATCTAGGTTTTTTGGGGAGGAAGAAGAATGAACATCCTGAAGAGAAGTTATACAGATTTAAAAAAAACACTCAAAGTATCAACTCTGAAACAAACAAACATGTCTCAGGTCATTAAAAAAAATCCCAAATTGCTACTCACACTTTGATCTTTGTAATTCAGATTGATAACGAGTCCAAATGGACGACCACCCATAGGCTCCGCAGGGATGAAAGAGTATTCAAATGTGGCTTGTCTCTGTGGTGGAACAACCGTGTTCAGAGGAAGAGCGGTGAAATTCTGAATGAAGAACTGGTAATCCTGAGGGTACCGGAACGAAGCATCTAGAGACTCTACAATGAAGTCTTCTGTACCCTTGTTAGTAAAACCTACTAAAAACTTTACAATATTGTTTGCTGGAAAATCTGGTGAGAAAATATTAGAAGAAAGGGTTAAGATGCAATTTTGTATTAAACTGAGAAATTAGAATATCCAAACATAGAACACAGCCATATTTACCTTCTCCTTTCACAAACAAGATTGTTGTATCTGCACTAGGTGAGGCTTTAGGTTCTCCAGATAGGTCTTCTTCCTCTTTCTCTTCTGTCTAATACAAGAGAATGTTTTTGAAAAGCCTATGATGAACAGTGAAGCAATGAATGTGTGGACACTGTAAGGCAGCTACTGCAAATCCCCCTGTCAATTCAAATGCAGACTCCTCCCCGCATGATTTGCTACCCAATATGCATCTAGTACATCTTAACACCTGAACACTATTAACAGAGCAGCAAAGTGGAGAAAACAGTTAAACGATGACTTTGACGCAGACTGAAGGAAGCACCCTTCCACAGTACCCCCTGAGGATCCTTTCACAGTTCAGAGGATTTCCCATAGGGCTTAGGGAAGCTGCTGGGGAAGAATGAGCAGGAAACTCATTTACTAACGGCATATCCCTGGATCAAAGCTGTTAGCTAGAAAAATACACTTCTAGTTCCCAACAAATAACAATGACTCTTTCAAGGAACAACTTAAAGCCAAAAATTTTCAAGTGGATACACTGCATTTCAGATACAATCTACAATCACTCCAAGTATTAGATATCTTATCAGCAATTCCTGAACTCAAAGGGAAGACTGCTGATATAGGCTAAAGTCCTCTTGCTGCACTGTGTTGGGGCAGGCAGTGGCAGCTGTAAGAAAAGGACCACCAACACAGTGTCTGTGAATTTTAAAAACAGCATTATAGCAATACGCTGATTAGGACTGATGGATTTCTGCCTTTCCTCACCCCCACTGCATAATTACTAGTGTAGTGCATCAACAGGATTCTAGGAACATTCTGCTAGTAAAAAAATGATGAAAACATTACACAGAGACATTCCCAATATAAAGAGAATAGCATTCTTCAATCATGGTTTTGATGAACACAACTTGATTGCTTGGGTTGTTTTTTTATACTTCTGTTCTTTTTCTACTAGACAACTCTGCTGTGTTCACCCTAGCAGATAGCTTGCTTTTTTCCTGGCAAGCAAAGAAAGAATGCAAAGCTGAGCTATTCTCTCCATCTCATACTTAACACGCATTCTTTCAGAACAATGCTCCAGCAGGTGCTGAAAACAGCACTGAAGTTCCTTAATGCTACCAGAATTATGTTAAATTCTTAAGTACAGGAGGGAAAAGGGAAAGCTACCATTAATGCTGAAGAAAGAATACATGACACTAACACCAGCAAGCCCTTTCTGCGACTTCCTTGTTTCAAGATGGAAAGAATATAATAACTATCCTCTCATGTGCTTTGGGAAAGCAATGAAGAAATACAGATGAATGAACCAGGCTGAGCAACATACCACTTTAACTTAAAGACATCAGAAAGCTAATGATGATACTATGAAGTGAAAAACAACAATAAAAAAGATCAAGACATAATCTTAACAGCATGGTGAGCAAATAATTATGGTTACACTGATCCCCCAAGACATACTCCACAGCCCCCCCACCATGTTTTAAAAAACATTTTATTTACTGCACTTTAAAACACACACTGAGCTGCGGGGGCATTTATGCCATATTTTTGGCCTTCTTTGGGCTGTTAAGCACAGGAAGGTTGTTTTTTTTTTTAACAAGAAGATCTAATCAACTTCTGGGTAACTTTCTGTTAAAAAAAGGGCTTCTCGTGGACCTCCTGGAGCTAAAATAACTGGCGGAGGATAGGAATGAAGCAAAGCTGCCCCCCTGGAGGTTGTTGGGAACATTTTTTTTAAATCTGAGTGACTACATGCAGCCTGTAGGGCAACCCTCTTCGATACCTGCTTTACATGACAGTTGTGCAAATAAATTTCAGAATTACAAAAGTGTTCATTTTACATCAAGCCACAAAAAAGAACAGCCAACTGCATGTTGGGCAGGTCAAATGCATAGAAAACAGACAGGCTGTTTTTGCAAGAGGTCAAATTTACAATATTTCTAGTGATTGCCAAGTTTGGATTTGATTATGTACAACAGCACTAACGTAAACTCTTTTTAAAAACTTTTATTTCATCATTTTTGAAACCCATCTGACTAAGATATTATAGCAGCTTGTGGTCACCACAAGCACTATGAGCCACATGGCCTTCTAAGGATAAGCCCATTTGATATATGAAATAATTCCACACTGGTGGAGACACACCTATGATGGTGGTCTTAGGCTTGGAATCTTAAGAAAAGAACATCAAAACACCACATTTCCAAAGTGTAACCCTTTCTTCTCAAAATAAGTCCCATATTTGCTGGCGTATAAGACACACCAGCATGGGGGGGAGGAGCCAACTACGATGGCAGAGAGAGGCTAAATATTCGACTCCCGGAACAGATGATTATAAAATAATTCCAGAAGCCTTTTTCAAAACAAAGAAAGAATGTGAGTAATTAATTGAATAATGTGGGAAAGAATGTAAGATAAGATAGTGGATTGGTTTCGATTCTTCTCCAACTGGAGGGAAAATAAAAGACTCTGTTTAAACTGCAAATAACTGTTGAAACGGACTGAAAGCAAAATAGTTTTTTTTCCCCCCTTTGTGGTCCTTGAGATATATGCCGCCTAAAAAAAGGTCTATAAACACCCTGTTTGGAAGCGACCTACAGCAACAGATAAAACATATAATCGTCTAGTTAGAGATTTTGAAAATATAAACTTAAACTCTAACGGAGACGAAAAAGTCATTAAAATGGCGGCGAAGAAAGCTGCGAACGGAGCTAATGAAGAGATAAAAACTTTTATACACAAGCTTATTACAGAGTCTAATCAAGCTCTTGTTACTACAATAACATCTAATATAAGGGCAGAAATGGGGCAATTGCAGGAAAAAATCTCACAGGAGTTAAAAGCATTGGACCTTAAAGTGGATGATATAAAAAAAACCCAAGGGAATCAGCAGACCAGACTAGCAGAACATGATGGCAGGATTTCTTTGTTAGAGAGACAAATTATCCAGCTCCAAGACCAGAACAGAAGAAACAATGTGAGGATTCGTGGATTCGCAGAGCAGCCACAACAAAGTCAAAAATCCTTGAAAGAGGAAGTTTTAAAATGGCTAAAAAGCATTGTTCCTGAGATTTTATGGGAAGATTATGACATAGAGAGAATTCATCGTGTGTCAGCTGCAAAAAGAGGAATAATTCCCAGAGATATTATAATGAGAATTGCGAATTTCAACAAGAAAGATGATTTGATGAGAGCTGTTAGAAAGAATCCAGGAATATTGAAGTATCGAGATAACACAGTGGAAATTTATAATGACTTATGCCGCGAAACAATAAATTGGAGAAGGGAAATGAAACCCTGCATCATAGTTCTACAGAGAGTTGGGATAAGATACAGTTGGGGATATCCCATCTTCCTGAAATTCCAATATGCTGGCAAATACCACAGAATAAATTCTCTTGAACAAGGATTGCAACTCCTGAGAGAACTGAAACTGATCCAGCAAGAGGAAAAGGAAGAGGAAGGTGCGGTTGGAGGAGCGGAAGAAGGAGCAGTGGGAGGAGCAACTGAAGAAGGAGCAGCGGGAGGAGCAACTGAGGAAGGAGTAGTGGGAGGAGTAACTGAAGAAGGAGCAGCGGGAGGAGCAACAGGAGGAGCAAAGAAGACTTCGGGAGATAAACGAAAGGACAGAGGCTGAGGAGGACTGGAAGAAACAATATGATATAACAGAAGAAGAAGAAAGAGCACTTCATAGAGTAGGAGAAGGGTAGATGACTACTGAGTAAAATATATTCTTATAGATTATAAATGCATAGAGATAGATTTATATATATATAAAGCAAGAGGGTAGAGAGAGGGAAGGGAGGGGGAAGAGAGGGAAAAAAAATATGGGAAAGAAAATAAATCGGGAGAGGGTATTGGTCTCTATGCCGGGAGTTGGCATACCTTCACCCCCCCCCAGGACCATGGCTGGTCGTTTCCAAGGCAGAAGCGCTTTGGAGGAAGAGGGGGGACAAATGTTTGTGTGGGGAGGGGAGGGGAGGGCGGGAAGGGGGAGGGGAGTGGGAGGGGGGAAGGGAAGGGGAAGGGGAGCACCATCACATTAAAGAGCCAATGGGGAGTGGGATTAGAAAATTCAAAATATGAAAAATGGAGAATAGATTGAGAATATCAACATTGAATGTGAAAGGTTTGGGGTCAATAATAAAGAGAAAAAGGATAGAATCGATATTAAAAAAAGATAAGGCCGATATAATTTTTTTACAAGAAACACATGGGAAAAGAGATAAAAAAAATGAGCTTAGATTGAACTGGGTAGCTATTTATGAGGAAGCATTTGGTACATCCAAATCAAGAGGAGTTGCAATAATAATTTCCAAAAGATGCAATTTCATTGTAACAAGTGTGGAGTTAGATGAAAAAGGTAGATATGTAATTATACAAGGTGAAATAGATGGAGAAACATATGGCATAATGAATATTTACGCACCTAATGAAAAGCAAAGAGTTTTATGAAGAAATATTTAATAAGATCAAAAAAATGAAAGGAGACTATACAATAATCGCAGGTGATTTTAATATGGTGATGGATAGATGGAAAGATAAATCAGATCCATCAATTAGAGATAGATATAATAATATAACAATTTTGAATAAATTAGTGAGTAGAAATGAACTGATAGATGTTTGGAGGCTAATAAAGGGTGAAGAAAAGAAATATACGTATTATTCATCAGTTCATAAAAATTACTCAAGAATAGATTATATTTTTGTTTCAAAGAATATGATACCTAGATTAATAAATACAGAAATTGAAACAATAAAAGTGACAGATCATGCTCTGATGAACTTGGATATAACTATGAAAAGGAATTATAGAGAAGCAAAAAGGTGGAGACTGGATACTAAGTTATTTAATTATAAGGAGATAGTAAATAAAATAGAGAAGGAGTGGCAAGAAATTTGGGATATAAACAATAAGGAAGTAACACAAGATGTATTGTGGGATACAATGAAGGCAGTGGTAAGAGGATTATGCATTAAAGAATCAAGCAAATTAAAGAGACAATTAGGAGAAAAAAAATTAAAATTAGAAAAAGAAATAAAGGAACTAGAGAATGATTATATAATAGATAGAACTAAACAGAAATTAATAATATTACAAGCAAAAAGAGATGAATTAGAAAAGATAGAAATGGACGAAGTTCAGAAAAATCTAATATACTTGGAAAGGGAATACTTTGAATATAGTAATAAAAATTCTAAAATGCTGGCTAAATCAGTACAATCAAAAAAACTAGAAATATGATTGGCGTAGTTAAAGATAAATTTGGTAAAGAAAAAAGGTTGATGAAAGAGAAATTAAAAATTTGAGGAATTTTTTCGAGAATTGTATTCAGCAGAAGATAAATCTTTAGAGAACATAGAGGAGTATATTAATGAAAATTGGAAAGTAAGATTAACAGAACAAGATAAAGGATTGATGGAAGAAATGATATCAGAAGAGGAAATAGAAGAAGTAATAAATAATTTAAAAGGAGGAAAATCACCAGGATTGGATGGACTAGGTCCAGAATATTATAAAACATTTAAAAAAGGTTTAATTCCTAAACTAAAAGTGTTATATAATAGTATATTGAGGGGTGAAAAAATTCCATTATCATGGAAGCAGTCACTAATAATATTAATTTTAAAACCAAATAAGGATCCTATGGATCCAGGTTCTTATAGACCAATATCTTTAATAAATCAAGATGCAAAAATCTTGACAGCAATAATGGCGAAGAGGTTAAATAAATTTATTTATAAGTATATACATAAAGATCAATGTGGTTTTATTCAAGGAAGACAGATGGCAAATTTAATAGGGAAAACGATAAATAAAATAAATATAATGGACAGAGATAAACAAAAAGCTGGAATTTTAGCCCTAGATATATTTAAAGCCTTTGATTGTGTGGAATGGCCGGCATTAAAAACAATTTTAAATAAAATAGGATTAGGAGAGAGATTTAAAGGGTTAATAAATCAATTGTATTCACATAATACATCTGTAGTGATGGTAAATGATGGATTTACAGAACAGATTCAAATAACAAGAGGAACGAGACAAGGATGTCCATTATCTCCAGTTTTATTTGCAATAGTTATAGAAATGTTAGCGAATGTGATAAGAAATGATGAGAATTTGGAAGGAACTGGAGTTAAGGAAAAAAATAAAATAAGCTTATTTGCAGATGACACATTGTTGACAATTAAGGATCCAATTGAAAAGATAGATAGGATAGATAAACATTTAATAGAGTTTGGGGAGAAGACGGGATTAGAAATAAATTTGGCCAAATCAGAAATAATGTTATTTAATTACACTAAAGAAGAAGTACAAAAATTTATAAGTAGTAAAAGAGGGTTACTTAAAATAAAAGAATCAATTAAATATTTAGGAATAGAGATTACAAAAAATTTACAAGAATTACAGGAAAAAAATTTCAAGAAATTAAGATTAGAAACAAAAAGGAAATTAGAGGACTACAAAAATATAAAGCTATCGTGGTTTGGTAGAATAGCAGTGGTAAAAATGAAAATTC
This sequence comes from Ctenosaura bakeri, assembly GCA_948474755.1. Taxonomy (NCBI): domain Eukaryota; kingdom Metazoa; phylum Chordata; class Lepidosauria; order Squamata; family Iguanidae; genus Ctenosaura; species Ctenosaura bakeri. The sequence continues at coordinate 80,116 of CAOLHI010001213.1, forward strand.
TACCTAAAATTAACTTTTTGTTTAGAATGCTACCAATAAAAATATCAGAGGAAGAATTAAAGGAGTGACAAAAGATATTAAATAATTTTTGTAATGGAAATAAAAAATTGAGGATTAACAAGAAATATTGGTATAAAAGTCAAAAAGAAGGTGGCCTGGGACTTCCAAATTTAAAATGGTATTATTATGCAAATCAATTGAGATATATCATAGAGGGGGTTTCAGGAAAGGGTGATTTAGATTGGTTAGAGATAGAAGATATGAATATTGAGACAAAATTAGAAAATATATTTTTTAGGAATTTTTCAAAGAAAGAAATGGAGAAGATAGAAAATCCTTTTATAAAAAATATAATAGAAATATGGAAAAAAAATAAAAGAAAATTATTACCGAATATATCAATATTAACTCCGATAGTGATGATGGAAAAATTTCCAATAAATTTAAGAGAAATAATAGAGAAAGAAATAAAAAAACAAAAAATTTATAGATTAAAAGAATGGATGAAAATAATGATAAATAAAGATAGAATGAAAGAGAGATTGCAGGAAACTAAAATATCCTGGTTAAATTATATACAATTAGAGCAATGGACAAAGAGTATGAAAAGATATGTTAAGGATTTTAAAGAATATACTAAATTTGAACAAATTATTATTCAAAGAGAAAATATGCAAGAAAATGAAATACTAAAAGGTATTACAAGTGAAATATATAAAATATTAGCAAAAGAACAAGAAGAGGATTTTCTTAGAAAAATGTGGGAGGAAGAGATAGTACAAAATATAGATATACAAGAATGGAGAAAAATTTGGAAACAACGTCATTTAAAAAAATTATCAATAAGAATAAAAGAGAATTATTATAAATTAGTGTGGAAATGGTACTTGACTCCAGTGAAATTAAATCAAATAGATGAGAAATATTCAAGATTATGTTGGAGAGGATGTCAAGAAATTGGTACATATATGCATATGTGGTGGAACTGCAATAAGATAATGGAGTTTTGGCAAAAGGTTTTTAAAGAGATAAAAGAGATTATAGGAGCAGATATACCAGTATGTCCAAATATTGCATTGTTATCTATATATGATAAGGTTGAGTGTACTCAAGTAAAGAAAGAATTAATAACAAATTTGTTAACTGCAGCGAGATTAATAATAGCAAAAAAATGGAAAGCAAATGAAAAATTTCAAATAGAGGAATGGTATAACGAAGTGTGGAAAATCGCAATTAATGATAAACTAACATGTAGAATTAGGTTTATGAAAGGTTTGGTTAAAGGGAATGATTTTGAAGAAATTTGGAAAATATTTTTGGATAAAGTTCTGAAAAGAGATAGTAATACTACCCTGTCAAAAGAAGAATGGCAATTTTGGAAAGTGGATTAAATAAAAAGTTGGCTCTGGGGGGTGGGTATTTTTTAGTTTTAGTTTTGTTTTTCTTTTATGTTGTATATTTTGTAATTCTTAGTAGGTGTGTGTGTTAAACTTGTGATTTATAGATTTAAAAGGATAAGTGATGTCAATGTTTTTTTAAAAAAAAAAGTTAAAAGAATTAGCAATAGAAATAGATTAAAGGGGATGTGAAAAATATTGAATTAAATGTGAAATTATAATAGTTGAACAGATTTATAAATTTAAGGGTAAAGGTGCAAAATAACAATGAAAGTTAGTATTGCTTAAGAGAAGAGAAAAAAAAGAAAAAGAAAAAAAAATATTTTTTTTAATTCACTATTATGTATATCACATGGTGTTTAATTTTTTTTTCTTGTTTTGTATTTGTGATTTAGTTATATAATTAATAAAAATTTAAAAAAAAAAAAGACACACCAGCATATAAGACGGACCCCATTTATACACTGGCAAATACTATCTGCTGGCACAGAAGATGCACTGGTGTATAAGACGCATCCATTTTCAAACAGTATTTTTCAGGAAAAAAAGTGAGTCTTATATGCCAGCAAATAGGATATCTTCGCTCCTCAAAACAAAATGTTCCACTTCATCCATTTTGTTGACTAGCAGAGCTCCTCCTTGTTTGTTTCTACTAGCAAAGATCTGCTTTGTTTATGTCCTGTTTCCAACCAGGGCCCCTCAAACCTCTTGATGATTTGTATACTCTCGGTTGATGATGTAAATAACACTCTCATATTTTTTTATCCTCAATAAGATGGTGTTGATATAGCAAAGATATTCTATTGGAAAATGGCCAACTGTGACAATATTTTTCAAATTTCAATTTTTTCTGAAAAACTTCAAATGCATATAAAACTTTTTTTTGCATGATGCATTGTTTTCTGCCCCAATAATTTTTTTTAAAAAATTGCAGAATCTTTTTGAAATGGAAAAAAAACTGTGAAACAGTGCTGGAATCTCACCCAGTGAGAAGAACATTTCTAAAAAAATTGTTCGAAGTCCCTACCTTGATAAAAAGTATCTGCTGCAAAAACAACAAAGATGGAAACTATTAGTTTTTGGAACAGGAAAAAAAAACTTGCAAATGTACCAGTTCTGTGGGTTCATCTTCTTCAACCTCAGCTTCATCATCTTCATCTTCAACTACAGTATCTTCCATTGCTTCCTCATCTTCTGTAGCATCTTGAGCAGCCACAAGCAAGCCAGAACCTAAAAACAAATAATTGAAAAATAATCTTTAAAATGTCTTTGATGAAATGGCATTGGCAAAGTTCTTTGTTTGAACTTTACCTACAAGGCTGTTTTCACAAGCCTTTCATCCTTCCAAACTACTCTTTTTCCAGATGAAAAGAAAAAGTGAGTTGTTTCCAGAAGTGCCCTCCAGAACGAGCAACTCATCTTTTAAATAAGTTGCAGAAGCCCCTGTACTGTTTAACATTTTAAGAACACCCAATTTAGACTTCTGGCCACTTTTTGTTTTGTGTGTATAGGTTTGGAATTTTGGGAGAGAGTCAGCACACAAAATTGGGAATTGCCCACATTTAATTTAGACAGGTATGAAAGTTCCATACAACCAATATAACTGGAAGTATCAATGGTTTCTGTGTCAATATTAACAAAGAGATCTTTAAAGCAAGAATTAAAAAGGAAGTACTTAATTTACACAGTACTCAGGGCTAAACCTCTGTTTATTCTGATTTTCACAGAGCAGTTATTTTTATGTGGCATTTACTATTATGCCAGGCACAATACAAATTATTTAGAATATCTATAGGTATCTTTTTGGGCAGCCTTTAGCACGGCCCTGATAAAACATGAAAATACAGGTTTAACTCAACAAATGCATAACCATAAAATACTGGAAGACATCAATTATAATTAGCATAATACTACTTAAAACCAGGCAAATAATAAAACCACTGAATGCCACTGAAACAAAATGGACTATGGCTTTTTTTAAAAACTCCAGAACATTTTTCAAATGCTCCAGGAGATGCATCCGCAGGAAAGCAAGTCAATGGCCAAGTTCATGAAGAGTGTCTATTTCCCATGAAGGAGCTATTGAACTTAGAGGAGACACCTGTGTCACCATTCCTGGGAAAGGATGATCTTTCCTTTGGCCATGCCTATTAGGGCCTTAAGGGTGTTGAAGGCTGTGACCTGACATGAGGATACCCTTTGTCTTTTTTCTGTGACAGATAGAAGATGATAGGCTACCCAACTATGGAAAGAATATCTCAAGAACCAACAAGTTTTAGGATAGAGGCAGTAACACAGAGGGAAATGGTTGGTGAGTACAGTGGTAGAGGAGGGAGAAGAATGGAAGAGGGCAGCTGCAACAGGAAGGGGATGGGGGATAAGGGCAATGGAAAGGCAAGGTTTATGGTAAAGCAGTGGCAAATGTTCTATAAAGTTATCACACCACCTGAAATGCTGAAAAAGCTCCATAATGGTGCTTCTAAAGCAGACTTCCCCCCACAACGCATCAAGGATCAGCACCTTATTGACTACAAGCATATTGCTGTTCGATTTAGAATTTTTAAGGACATGTTGAAGATCATAAGAAAATGTAATTGTTTTGAATAGATACTTTTTGGAGCTGAGTGGAACTGAAGAGGAGGAAGAAAAGGAAAGATAGCCATCCAGACATAGTTGTACTGCACCTCTCGGCAGTTATTATGGCTAGGGCTGCTAGAAACTATTCCAACAACATCTGGAGAGCTGCATGCTTCCCTATCCTATTCTTGAGGATGGAAAAATCTCCCTGTTTTCATGACATTTGTGCTTCCTGACCCTTCTATGACTGACAGAGAGAAGCTTGCTGAGAAGTCCAAGGAAATATTGGGCCAAAATCTTGCTGGAGGCAAAGTCTCTACAGACTCAGCCTATGCGGAAAACAGGATGGCTATGGACAGCATGGCAACTGATACATACATTTTTAATGGGCAACTGCCACAGCAACCATAGGCAACTAGAGCAGTTTTAAACTTTGATTAAGAAACTGGGGCAGAGGTAGGGACAGAAAAGCACAACTGTGCATTTACTGGTAATAGTGGAGCTTCAGCTCTAGCTTTGACACTACAGTGTATCTGCACTGCAACACCAATATATTTCTGTCAAATGAAGTTGTGCCTGTTCATTTCAGCACACCTGCACCAAATTACACAATCAGAGCACAAAGAACTGTGGAAAGAATTATTTGGCAAAATGGTGCAGGGCTATGCATTAAAAAGCAGAAACACGGGATTTTAAGTTATATCTTCCAAATAAAAGTCACAATGAATACATTGTGGTGAACAATTCAAACTAGTTTTTGCATCTTGAAAATGTCGTTTAGTCCATCAAGCAATCAGAACTCAACAATTTCTTTCAAATGAATTAAAAGCCTAAGATCAACATCTTGGTTCAATTTAGGTCTCTATTAGGCATATATCAGAATATATATAAAATTATGATAATTAAATATTTTTAAGATAAATGGGAGCTTAAACAACTGGGAATACAAGTATGAACTTAATATGGAAGAAGAGTTGCAAAGTGTTTCCTTTATTTCCCAAATGTCTTCAGTCATTTCATTTAAAGAATTTTCAGGACCTTCATGGAAGAACCCTTAATGATTTTCTTAGAAAGCCAGCATAACCATTTAACCACAGGAGGCAGCCACTCAGGCTTTTCCAAGCAACAGCATGTTTTCCAGCATTCTAACTCTCTCCTATATATTTTAGAAAGCATGATGATGTGGCATTCTAGTGGAGGGGAGGGAGTGGATTCAACATCTGTTAGGCAACCAGACACAGCCCCAAGAATTAAAGTAAGTGCTACCTTCCACTCCTTTTGAATGAATATTATTGAACAGAAGGTACTATACTGTAAAGGTAAACTAGACCAAAACTAAATCACATTTTTGGATAATAGGTGAGGAAGTAGAGTGATATAAACCGTGAAACTGTATAACTCCCCATCAAAACATACTGCTGGCCAAAGCAGCTGAAAAATAAGGAACACACACACCAGCGTGTGAACTGTTCTGGCACATGCATGGCTGAAAAGACTTTTCATAGAATGTGTCTATAAAGCTCTCCAATAAAGTAAGGGCTGTGCATTTATAATATCGACACAAGTCTGCTCAGTCACTTGTCTGTACAGTCCTCCCTCCACATTTGACCTTCATTTAATTATTCATGAAGTACCCATGCTTCTCCCCATTCCCTTGCCTTTTGCCTGGGCACGTGTGCCTTCCTTCTCTGAGCTAGGGCAAAAGGCAAAGGAATCAGAGGGGAGAGCACTACACACAGAGAAGGCATGCCTGTGTTTCCTCCCATCCCTTGCCTTTTGCCCAGGTGTGGAGAACACCCATCAAGACAAAAGCCAAGGGAATGGGAGGAGGGTGTACTGCATGCAGAGAAGGAAGGTATGCACATGCCTTCCCCCTATTCCCTTGCCTTGTGCCTGGGTGTGGAGAAGGGAGAATCCCAAAAGAGAATGGGAGGGGGAGCATTCCACTTTCACAGTGGTTCTGCACCCCAAACCCTTGTGAAAGTGAGGTGGCCATTGTGCTCTAAAACAGAAAAATAGCAATACACAATTAAACTGAAATACAGCCTAGATAACAAGGATATAAAAATTCTGGACAGGCCACCTAAGGTAGATCACAAAGCCTAAGATACATAACACCTTTCTCTGACTATCTTTCCATCCAAGTACAAACGAAATGTAAAGCCATGATGTGCTACTTATAAACTATGCTACCTATAAACTGGTAAGTATTAGGTTGTCAGTTAGGTTAGGTTATAACCTAATACTTCATGCCATTTAGCCAACATGATATCTATGTTATTCTTCTGAAAAGAACAACAGATATAAGAAGGATGTCGTCAAATGGAATTAACAGACAAAGGGACAAAAGGAGTCAAATATTACTGTAAAGCTAGAGTGTGCAATATTTCTGTCCTGAGGGGGCGAGGTCTCTGGGAAATAATCTGTCACTGGCTACAGGTGATGGGAGGCACTAAAGCAAGTTGTAGACAGAACAAAAAGTGTCCGAGCCACCTCTTTCTTTACAATCATATTCTTCTTTGTTTTAACCCTGCCCCCCCCAGGATGCCAAAAGGACAGACTACATGGCAGAGGTCTGGGCCAATTACTAGCAGAAGGCTTCTGAAATTAAGTCAACAGCAAAATGTAGTTAGGTTTAGGGTGACATGCAGCTCTGCATCTACATGTTGCTCACTCCTACAGTAAAGTGATGTACACCAGGACAAAACATTCTTAACTTTACACAGACACTACCGGGATCTGAACTGGTGAAAGCAAGGAAAATCCTAGTCCCTTGATGACTATGTTAGTTAAATTGTTAATTCAGTGTAAGAGGCATAGAAAATGAATACCATGAAATGAATGTGGAAAAAGAACAAAAACCTAACTGACAGTATCCCCATATAATTCAATGCTACGGTCACATTTAGAGTACTGTAAAAAGGAACTGACAAAACCAACTCTGAGTATTCATTGCTTAAGAAAACTCTATGTAATTCATGGGGTTGGCATGAGCCAACAGGTGACTTCAAGGCACATATGCACAGGAAGGATACTGTAAAAAGGGGTGACCAAATGATCAGGGGACTGGAACACCTTCTCCCTGTTAAAAAAGGTGGGTTTTTTAAAATGTGTGAATAATAGTGACAATATGTAAGATTACAAAATGATGTATAATTAAGGAAGTGAACAAAAGCTTCTTATTTAATATCCCGCTTTTCTCTTGTATGGGACCCAAAGCAGCTTACACAATGTTAAACAAAATGGCTAAAATTGTCTGAAAAGAAATTTTTTAATAAAACCATTAACAATCCACTTAAAACTATGAATTTAGAACATTTAAGACATACTAAAACCTATTACATATTAAAACTAGCAAGATTTCAATTTTCCTAATACCTGAACTACAAATCCCTCAATGGAACTTAACAGCAGATTTAGGATAAAAGGGAGACAAAATTACACCAAGAGGCATTTGTATAGCTGTTGAAGGACACAGAACTTCAACAAGAGAGACCGTTAGCCTACTCCAGTAAAGATTATTATTATACTCTGTGTGTGCTTGTAGATACGTGCCTCCAAGTCAATGAATTTCACAGGGTTTTCTTAGGCAAGGAATACTCAAAGGCGGTTTTGCCCTGGTATTCACTGGTGGCTTCTCATCCCAGTAGTAATAATAGCTGGCCCTGCTTACCTTTATCTTATATAAACCCATTCATATTAGAACAGTTTCATTTAAAAATGTTTAAGCAAATTTAATACCTAACTCAACACAATCACTTGTTTAATGTTTGCTGATGTAACTTTTCTTAAGTAATGTTTAAACTTAATATAATGAATGTACTTGTTTCTGAGAGCAAAGTTTACTAAAACAAGAATAGTAGAAAAAGCAACTCTCAACTCTTTCATGGCATCAAGTCTTGCATGATATTTACCCTTCATAGGTGCCAGAGCTGAGAATACAGTTTTCCACAGATAAGTACTTGCAAATGGTCTGAGTACTTTCAAAGGCTTTTCCCTTAATATTAGGTATTCTTATTGAACACTAGTCCAAAGATCTGGTGAGGCACTCTCTTTAGATGTCATTTTTAAAGAAGCATAAGTCTGTAGATCAATGAAATGTTTCTGATCAGTCAAATTTAATGATCTTGGCTATGGTGCATTTTCAAATGGATTTTTTTTATCCTGCTCAATGTCTCAAGGATTTCATAAAAATATTTTTTAAAATACAGTAAATCTGAACAAATTCAAGCTCTGTGCAGGTTCTTTTCTTTCTCCAAATGACCTTTTAACTTGGGTCTTAGGTTTCCCTCTCCCACTGCCCACAACAGCCTTCCACCATTTTGCTGAGTTGGTAGCAGCACCAGCTGTCATTTCATCTTCATCTTCTTCCCATCGACGTCAAGAACCAGACTCCACAACCTGCACACCCCTCCTTGCTGTACATGTGTTCACATATATATGGATGGCAGAATCCCAATTCCTTAGGATTGCATGATTGAAAACTAGAGACTGCTTTTCTACCTTTAATGGTTGGGTAGAAGAGGGAATTTCAGCAGTTGCTGCTAGTCATACAACCAGGTAACAATCAACATCTGCTAAATTTCTTCTTTTGCACATCCAGTAAAGGTACAGAAACTTTCTCCAGTTTGTAATCTATCAATTCTACGTAGATCTGCTGTGTAAGGACTGCCCCACCCCCTGTCATTTGCAGAGAGATGGGGAAAACAGCAAATCAGTCTCTCTTTTCCAGCACCCATCACATGGCAGAACTGTGGATCCTCCACATGCATCAACTCAGTTGTTGTACAAAATTTAAACAGCCCCCTTGCTACTCCACATCCAGAGGCTCCCCCTCCCTCACTTTTTCTCCCCAGCAAGTCCAAATAAACTAAGAAACAGAAACAGCCCTTCTCATGACAGATTTCATTTAGGGAGGGGAGGAAGAGATTTCACCATCTTCTCCAATTCCATATACCCCTTTCCCCAATCCCACTTTTAAAGGATGAAGCCAAGTATGGTCTCTTCCCCATTACTCCAGGCTATGACCCAAAACAGACCCTCCCTTAGTGTTCATCCCCTGCCAGTTTTCCTTGTGGGTTCCTTCTGGGCTGTTTTGGGTCATGGCCTGGAGTAATGGCTATGCAGGGTGCAGGGTCACGGGCTTTCTCTGAAGTGCCAGAACCACCCTCCCACCCTCCCCACAGCAGAACTTGTCAGGACCATCTTGTGTCCCTATTACTCTAACAATCTCAGAGAATCAAGCTCTTCAACTCTGGGAAGGCAACCATGTCATCCTGATCCCCACTCTCAAAGTGGCGACTAGCTTCTGTCAAAAGGCATATGCACAGTCACTAACCTCCACCCTCTATCAGCAAACACAAGGAGATCTTCTTGTTTCCTGGGTCTTCTCCTCTTCCAGGTTATGCATACAAACCATAGACTTGCCCATCACCTTCATTTTCTTCATCAGCTCTCTTCTGTGAGCATGTTCTGTTAGCCTAACAAACCATTTTGTTCTTTTTTTCATGTTTGAGTGATGGAGTACAAGTCTGGAGACCAGAGGTTGAATTCCCATTTGGTCATGGCCTTTTCTTTCACATTCCCCCTTGAACAACTATTGTGCCCCCCTTAGGGTTGCACCCCAGTTTGAGAGCCACTGCAATAATGTATACTGTCCACATTTTCTTTATAATGGACTACTGAATACTGTCAATGCCACAGCCTAATACGGTTTTGGCATGCACTTTCCCATGCTGCTACAAAGTAGATTCACCATGAGAAGACAAATACTGTAACGTATATGGAGGAATAGCTTTTAACCTACCCCTACACAGAACACATAGCACACACAGCAGCCACCAATAATGACAGCAACCAGGAATCCCCCCCCCGCCATGCTGTTGAAAAGTTGACAGATGCACAGTTGAGAAAATGGGAAAAATGCAGACATGCTACATATTGGACACAGGGCTGTGGAACAACAGATCACTCAGAAATCACTGCAAAAGCATTCAAGGATCACTGCAATATAGAGAGAGCGATCACTATTTGAGAAGCACTAATTTGGGCATTACTAAGGGAGATTAATAAAAGAATCCTCACAATATACTAGATGAGTATTTTTACCTCCTGTAGAGAAACTAATCTATCCAAGATATAAGAAAGGAGCCAACCATGGTTTGCACTTGGCTTTTTAGGGGAGAGAGGGTGTTGTGCTTTACAGAGAAACTGTGCAGCTGAAAAATTTAAGGACCACACCAGCAATTCTTCTTTGCTGCTTTTGTGTTAAAATTTTGTGTTTAGAATATTATGAACAGATGTTTTAAGCAGAATTCATATCACTGCACTCAGAGGACAAAGCTCTTGTCTGTGCAGGCTGAAGAAACAGGTAGTTGAGTAGAAGTTCAGAATGTGCTTTAAAACACTGAATGTTCACCGAAAATATCGGTCTTAGTTCATTTTTTATAAAAAGCCTTGGTCAACAAATGTACTACATGCTTAGACAATTCAGTGAAATATATCTGTTCCTGAAACCTTGCCAACACTGGTATTATATACTTCAGATCAACTCTAGAAGGCACAAAACTGATTACAACTGTATGGACAACCTTCTACATTAAAATGGGGGAGAAAAAAGCACTCCTTTGCGCCACTCTGTAGCATTCCACATGTGGCCAAGAAATTGCCAGCAATTTGTAAAACATGATACAATCAATTTGTATCAATCAGCTCTCTCAGTAAAGTACCGTGTCGCTACCTTTACTAGGCAGATACATCAAGTACTGAATTCACAGCAACTGTAGGCAATCACAAGCATATGTAATGGGCACTTGAACATGAAGGAATAATTAGGTCCAGTTCTAGTAGTAGTAGCAAACAGAGACCCTCACACACTCCTACCCCCCAATTAAACATACTTGGAGTATGAGATTTACACACCAAACACATACATCATACAAACGAATTCAAGTTTTGACTCTGTTTTACTTCTATTAATACAAAACCCCTGGCTTAAATATTTTGTAGAAACAACAACTTCACTGTAACAATACATTACTACGAACTGGCACAAATTGCTTCGAATTTCTTCCCTCTCAAGTTTATGTGAGGAACTCCATCTATCAGACACTTGTCCGTTTGCTGCTTGCATTTCAACCACTGGTGTTGCTCTTCCTTCCTTTTTTTAAAGAAAATAACCTCGCTTTGGGATGGTTGTTCCCAGGCTCTGCAAGCCTTCCAGTGGGATCAAAAGATAGAAGCTGAGCGCGTTAGGAGTAACTGCGTGTGATTTCGGGAGGGAAGTAATCACAGCAATCACAGCAGGCCTGACTTCTTCTTGGGCAACAGACGGCTCAAGGCAAGAACCGGAGCCAGGACTTCGGCTTTCCGCTCAAGTCCCTCAGAAGGGCCACAAAACACTCGCAACCCGAACCGCTAACAAGCGTTTATCTTTGAGCTCCTGCAGTGAAAATATTATACAGGAAACATATGAATAAATGGAGGTACACAAGCCACCATGTGGATATACGGGGGGAGGGGGGAATCAGCAACCTGAACTGACACGTCAGACCCGAGGGGAGGAGGAAAGCAGACAGCCTCTCTGGCAGCCAGTCGCCCGCCCCCCGCCGAAGAATCAGGGATCAGAAAGCCACCCTCGACACTCACCAACCCAAGTAAGACATTACCTCAGAGGCTGTCCCAGTTTCAAAATGTAACTGCGCCCCAACCGCCGTCTCGCGGGCACGCAACCGACCGCGCGCGCGCGCTCCGCCGCTTCCCCCCTCCCTTCCCCGCTCTCTCACAGCCTCTCACCTGGGCCGCCTCGAGTTCCACCGAGAAGCAAGGCGGCCGGGAAGGCCAGCAGCGCGAGCAGCAGCAGTTGGGGCAAGGACCTCCTCATGGTAGCGGGCCAACCAAGCGCCCTCAGCAGCAGTTACTACTTTTTCCTGCCGCTGCGCAATGGCGAGAGGCTCCCATCCGGCCAACGTCCCGCCTTCCTAACCCCGCGGCGCCCTTACGTCACCGCTCCGACACGCAGGCTCGCCTGGCTCCGCCCCCTTCTAGCAACCGAACGGTAGACGTGGCTTCCCTTGGAAGGAGAACAGCGGGTGTCACGTGACTGAAAATCGCTCCTCTTGGGTTTCCCTTCCCGAAACGCTCGCTTCGAACTTCAAATGCGCATGTGCAGGAATCATGCCATGTTGCCTTTATACAGTATCCCTCGGCGGAGTTACGCTAGGCTCCTCATGGTTTCCTGTCGCGCATGCGTGAAATTGTACACTGGCTGTCGAGTCGCTCCTCCCTTTAAATCACAGTAAATTACAAAGTATATATGTGGTGTATTCCTTCCTCGTAGAGGGACTGCTCAAGACCAGGCGACTTTGTGGGACAGGCCAGCGTGTGTTGTCAACTGCCATCGCTGTTGGCTGTGTTTCAGAGGAGGGAACCTGCAAAGCCAACCTTAAGTATTCCTTGCCTAAGAAAACCCTATAAAAATTATGGGATCATCATAAATCTGCAGTCGACTTTAAGGCACGCGAGGACACACAAACACGTGTGAATGAGAGACCTCGAAATAACCCTGAGATCAGCAGCTCTGCTCAGATCTCGCACACTCAGGGCTGTGGCTTCTTCTGTTGAGTCTATGGCCATTTCCCCACTAGACTGTTATAGTGCTATTATTCCACTTTCAACATCCTGTGGAATTCTGGGGTTTGTAGTTTCCTGGGGCCCAAGAGCTCTCTGGCTGGGAATTCCAAAGGCCCCTCCCTAAACTACAAACCCCAGGACTCCATAGGGTGTTGAAAGTGCAATAATAGCACTATAATAGTATAATGCAGAAATGGCCTACTCATCTGTAATGCGGTATTCCTCTTTTCCTACTGACTTCTATCTTATCAAGTATTACCGACTTTTGCAGTGGGTCATGTCTTCTCATATGTCCAAAGCAGGACAGTCTCAGTTAAGTCATTTTGGCTTCTAGGGAGAGTTCATGCTTGATTGGCTCTAGGACCCATGTATTTCCCTTTTTTTAGCAGTGCACAACATCCCTACAACTCTTCTCCAGCTACACATTTGAAGTGAGTTAATTTTCTTCCTGCCAACTTTCTTCACTTTCCAGCTTTCACAACCATACATAGAAATTAAAAATACGATGACATGGGCCATCCTAACTTTACTGTTCAATGATATATCTTGACCCTTTAGGATCTTATCTAGTTCCTTCATAGTATACTTTCCGAATTCCAGTGTTCTGATTTATTGACTGCAATTTCCATTCTGTTTAATAATTGAGCCAAGATATAGAAACTCTCACTATTTCTACGTCTTCCTTATCTACTTTGGAGTTATGTAGGTTATCTGTGGTCACTATTTTTCTTTTCTGAATGTTCAGCTGTAAAGTTACCTTTGCACTTTCTTCCTTGACTTTCTTCAGTAATTATTCCAAGTCTTTGCTGTTTTCTGCTAGTTGTATGGTTTCATCTGCATATCTTAAATTGTTGATGTTCCTTCCCCCAGTTTTCACATCTGCTTCCTCAGAGTTTGACCCTTCTTTATATTCAGCTTACAAGTTGAACTGATGGGTTGATAAAATGCAGCCTTATCAGACCTTCTTGCCAATTGGAAATCATTCCATTTCTTTGTATTCTATCCTCTGTATTCTGTCCTCCTGTCCTGAGTACAGCTTATGCATCAAGACAATCAAACGTTGTAGTACATGCACTTCTTTGGCCATTTCCGCACTAGCCTGTTATAGCACGATGATTCCACTTTCAATATCCTCTGGAATCCTGGGGTTTGCCATTTTGGGAGGGGCCACCCGGCAAACCCCAGGATTCCAGAGGATGTTGAAAGTGGAATCATTGTGCTATAACAGGCTAGTGTGGAAATGGCCTTTAAGAGTGATCCAAAGTTTTTCATAATCTACACCATCAGAGGCTTCATGATGATTTATTAAGCACAGCCTGATTTTTTCTGGATTTTTTTATGTGCTCTGTTATCCAAAGTATGTTTGCAATATGACCTAGTGCTTCTTTCTTTCCTGAACCTAACATGGACATCTGGGATTTCTTGCTTTGTTTATGATAAATGTCTTTGTTGTAGGATTTTGAACATGATTTTGCTTGAATGGTAGATAAATGCAATAGTCCTGTGCAATCCCTGGTGTCCCCTTCTTGGGGATTGGAATGTATGTTCAACATTTCCAATCTATGGGCCAATGTTTTTGTTCTCCATATTTCTGAGAGATTTTAGTTAGAACTTGAGTAGATTCTATTTCTGTAGCATGAAGCAGCTCTATTAGTATGCCATATATTCCTGCTTATTTATTTCTACTAAGTGCTCTGGGTGCAGCTTCCACTTCACTTTCTAAAATGTAGGTTCATCTTGATACGGTTTTTCTCTGAATGAATCTGTTATCCTTTCATCTCTTCTATATAGTTCTTTCTTGTATTATTTCTGCTGACTTTTTATTTGTACTTGATCATATAATGTATTCCCCTGTTGGTCAGAGAGCATCTTTACTCTTCATTTAAATTTCCATTTGATTTCTTGGATCTTGTGGAATAGGTCTCTTGGTCATCCTTTTTTTGCTGTCACCTTCTATTTTTTGGCATTGATTTTTATAGTAGTTCTTTTTGTTCCTGTACAGAAGCTTCTGAACAGTTGCATTCAGGGGTCTGACCCTACTTTTTCACCTTTTACTTTTGCTTGTCATCTGTCTTTAACTGCATGAGGAGTTTCATCTGCCATCCACTGAGACTTCTCTTTCCTTTTGCCTACAGATAATGTCTTTTTGAATTCCTGCCTGACAGTGTCCCTGTCTTCAGTCCAGAGTTTTTTTGCCTCCCAGTCAATTAGGCTCAATAGTGCAAACCTCAGGTTGTATTTTGACAGGATGGTTGGCTTAGTGTTCTTTAGCTTTACTCCTTCTGTTTCCAATTATGTAATCTATTTGATTTCTATATTGGCCATCAGATAATCTCCATATATACAATCACTCCTTTGATTGGTTGAAGAACATGTTTGTCATGAACAAACAGTTGACCTTGCAAAAATTTAGTCAGTTGGTCTTCTGCTTCATTTCTTGATCTTTGGCCAATTTTTCCTACAATCTTTGATTCTGCTCAGTTTCCTGCTTTTGCATTCCAACTGCTTGTGATTAGCAATGAGTCCTGTTTTGATGATATGTGATCAGTTTCCTGCTGGACTCCAGCAAAGAATCTTTCAATTTCTTCTTCTTCTGCCTCTGTTGTAGAAGCATAAACTTGGATTAAGGTTATATTGATATTTTTCCCTGAAGTCTTATTGATATGATTTGGTCAGACTTCACATTACATCCTTTGACTGCTTTTGCAGCATCTCTCCTCACTATAAATGCCACCCATTTCTTCTTAGGTTTTTATTTCCTGGGTAAAACACTGTGTAATTATCTGACTCAAAATATCCCATTCATGCCCATTTTAGTTCACTCATCCCAAGTATTGCAATGTTTATATGTTATCTTGTTTACTGTGTCCCCTGATTAATGCTTCTCATATTCCATGTTCCTGTAATATGTGTTTTGCAGTTTTGGACTTTTCTTTCACTTCTGAGCACATAAACAGCTGAACATTCTTTTATCTTGAGTCCAGCTGCATCATTAGCCACCGAGGAACTCATATTTGTCCTCTGCTCTGTTCGAGTAGCTTGTTGAGTGCCACCCAATCTGAGACTTTCATCTTCTGGCACTGTGTCTTGTTTCATTTTGGATTATCTCACAATAGGGTTTTAACGGTGAAAGATGTTCAAAAGGGGTTTACTGTGCCTCTTTCTGTGCAGTACTAACAGGTGTTAGCTATGATGCCACGGCTGTTGTCTCTGAGAGATCCTCCACCAATGTCACACACACACACACCACACACACTACTGCTGTTGCTCAGTAACTATTTGGCACATTTGGTCTGGCTCCTCAGCAAAAGCCTGACATGAGAGACTCTACTAGCAGCACAGTTGCCATCAGTATAGCCTCTTGTCTTAAAGGTGCATGCAGTCCCACCACAGCGGAAAGGTAGTGCCATGGTGAGAGGGCAACATTATTTACCATTTATTATAGATTTATTATATGTCTATTCTGCCCTTCCCCCAGTGAGCTCAAGGTGATTATAGACTTCTTCCTTCGGACATTATCCTCAAAGGAACCCTGTGAGGTAGGATAATCTGAGAAACTCCTGGTGATCATGGCTCATGATGTCAGCCTGGATCCCCAATTCCGGTGTCCATGTGTCAGAACAGCTGAAGCCCATTCCCATTAACAGCCCACCCATGCTAACATTACACATGTAACCAGCAGTGGAAACTGATGCTGGTTACTAGGTTTCTTATTCATAGTTCCCATGAAAATTTGGTGCAAAATTGAGAGTGCACCAAATAATCTTGTCTCCTTAGCACGTTTCTTAATTCCCATACAAATCAAAGTTTTGTTCTTGCTATATGCCTTCAAGTCATTTCCAACTTACAGCTACCCAGAAGGACCCATCATGGGGTTTACTTGGCAAGATTTGTTCAGAGGGTGTTTGCCTTTTTCTGAGAGTGAGAGAAAGTGACTTGTCCAAAGTCACCCAGTTGGTTTCCATGGCTGAGTGGGGAACTGAATGCTGGTCTCCAGAGTCCTAGCCTAAAGCTCAAACCATTACACCACACTGTCTTTTCTAGTGTGCCATGTCTTCTTATGATATGTCCAAGGTACAACAGTCTACAGTTAAAGGGGTTTAATTGACCATTGAAGACAATAGGGCTACTCCTTGGTTGTGATGATTGTGGGTGGCTTCTTCCCTTTAGAAGCCAAAAATCTTTTTATTCAAAGAGGCTCTTAAACAATACTTAAACAGTTTCTTCTTTCCAGATCTTTATCTGTGAAACTTTAAGCTGTGTTGAAATGATTCAGTTTAATATGGACCTGAAGTTAATATTCTGCAGTGCTCCAAATTAACTTTGAATTATCTCATACCACATACTGTCATGATCAAGATGTTAAAAATCTGTTTACAGTTTATAGTCATTTTTATGCAATGAATTTTAATACCAACCCAGGTGGCAGTCACTAAGAGAATCTGGTCCTCTACACACCAGAATAAACTGTGAGACCCCTCAAATAATATATTCACACATCCAAGAGAGTATAATCTATGACACTGTCTAATGTGACTCCTGCCCAAAGATTTTTGTAGGTAAAATGCACTGTCAGGAGTGCCAGCCATACCAATAGTAGCATAATTAGAGAGAAAATAATAAGGACCTTATGATCAGATATGGGTCAGGCCATCCCATCTCACTTTACATCTACAATGACATATCATGTCATTGAGTGCCATCCAAACCAAAACTCTGGGTACTGTCAAGTATGCCAACCCATGCTAATAATAATACAGACAAAAGTAACAAACTGAGAACTGCAATTCAAACAAAGCTGTAACCCAACCCAAATAATACATTCTTACATCAAGTGTTCTGTATGAGATGTTATGGATTCCTATCCAGCCCAAAGTATTTTGTATATGCAGTGAAGTGAAACATGCTAACCCAGGCACATTGCAGCAAAAATTGGTAGAAAGGACTAATGAACCGAATCTCTGCCTCCCAAAATAAGCTGAGTCATATTATACACTCCTATATCCAGGGAAGTGTCATCTATGAGATAATGTGGTTCAAAACTTTATATATACACTTTTTAGGGCACTGTCAAGGGTATCAACTCATTCCAAAATGATATATATAAAAGAATAAGGACCTGAAGCTTTCGCTTTCAAAAATGAGCTGTAGGCTACCCAGGTTGTACACTTTTACATCCAGGAGACTGTCAAATGCAGGTTGTTTTTT
This sequence comes from Ctenosaura bakeri, assembly GCA_948474755.1. Taxonomy (NCBI): domain Eukaryota; kingdom Metazoa; phylum Chordata; class Lepidosauria; order Squamata; family Iguanidae; genus Ctenosaura; species Ctenosaura bakeri. The sequence continues at coordinate 97,929 of CAOLHI010001213.1, forward strand.
TTTAAATCAACATTTTCTGGGTCTGTTATTCTTGCGGTTTTCTTAGCAGGAGCCCACTGCTTACATCCCCAGTCTTCTCAAGCAGTGATTGATTGCTCTTCCTTCATAAAAATACAAGTGGCCATAGCTGCAGTGAAGTCACAAAGGACTAGGGGCAAGCTGATACTCTGTCTATTTGTCTCCAAAGGCCAAAAGAATGCCCAAAATCTGTGTTTTTACATTTCTACATGTTTACATGTTTCCCCTCCCCCAAAAATATTCCACTAAATATATTTCTAATATAAACAAATAAAGATTTAACTCTTTAAAAATCAGCCCAACAGTCTGTGCAGGACTGGATTTCCATCTGTTCTCATTACCCAAAGGATGTTTTCTGCTTTAGTTGGATCTGGCAATCATTAATCTTTTTCACCCGCTTCAGAGCAAAATAACAGTTCTCTGATGGCACATCAATTGTCTGGTGATTACTGTACTTGTTGAATAGTGTTAATGTACTTAACAAACATTCATACTTTCAAATACGGCTAAAAATGCAAAATCTTCGTTCAGGACTTGGAAAATACAACAAACTGTGCATGAAAGCTGGTGACATCTTTATAATGTAATATTTTTACTGAAAAGTACTAAGAATGCATTATCACTGTGGAAAAATTATAGTGGTTTGATGCCATTTCCTCATGGTTCCACCTAATAATAATAATAACAACAACAATAAGAACAGGCTGCTTACCTGTAACTGTGGTTCTTCGAGTGGTCATCTGTGTCCTCACACATTAGGAGCTTTCGCGCCTGCGCAAAAGCGTTCAGAAACTTCTAGAGCTTGTTAGCTTGGTGGGAACCCCTCCCCCACGCCGGTACTGCGCATGCTCCTCCCGCCGAGCAACGGTCTCTCCTCAGTTCTGTCGTCCGCCGTAGAACCTACAGGGACCTGAGAAAGAGGGGATGGAAAGGCGGGTATGTGTGAGGGCACAGATGACCACTCGAAGAACCACAGTTACAGGTAAGCAACCTGTTCTTCGTGGTCTCTGTGCCTCACACATTAGGAGACTGTGTAGCTTACCGGTTGGATGGCAGGTCAGGTCCTAGAGTACGGAAGCCAGCACCTCACATCCAAACCGAGCATCTCTGCGCGACCAGCAGTCGAGCCTGTAGTGGAGGATGAAGGTCGATGGCTGGGACCAGGTCGCCACACGGCAGAGTTCATGCAGGTCTACTCCTCGCAGGAGGGCCGCAGAAGTTGCCACAGCTCTGGTGGAGTGGGCTCGAAGAAGGGCTGGCGGAGGCTTCCTCACGAGCTCATACGCCAGCTGTATAGTCTGTACCACCCACTTGGAGAAGCGCTGGGTGGACACCTTGTGGCCCCTCCGACATCGTCCGTAGCATACGAAGAGATGTGGTGTCTGTCGGAAGGGAGCAGTCCTGTCCTTGTAGAAGGCAAGGGCCCAACACACGTCGAGAGAGTGAAGGGACCGCTCCAGCGGTGTCGTCGGGTCCGGGAAGAAGGCAGGCAGGATGATGTCCTGGTTGAGATGGAAGCTGGACACCACCTTCAGCAGGAACGAGATGTCAGGTCTGAGGACCACCTTGTCCCTATGGAAGACAAGGAAGGGCTCATCCACTTGAAGAGCTGTTGTCTCACCTGCTTGTCTTGCTGAGGTAACAGCCACCAGAAAGGCAGTTTTCAAGGTGAGCAGCCTGTCATCCGAGGTCGCCATCGGTTCAAAGGGCGGCTTCATAAGCTGCGATAGCACCAACGACAGGGACCACGGCGGTAGCGGCGGCGATACCGGTGGGTAGAGGTGTTGTAACCCCTTCAGGAACCGTTTGACAGTATCGTCCCTGAAGAAGGCTGATGCCGAGGATCGTGGCGGTTGGTATGCCACGATTGTGGAGAGGTACACCTTCAAGGAAGGAAAAGCCAGGCCCTGCTGTCGGAGGTGAAGGAGGAAGTGGAGGACGGTGGAGAGCCTAGCTGGCGATACCGGCTCACTCCTCTCTTCAGCGAAGGTCAGAAAACGTCGCCACTTTTATTGATAGTTGGGACGGGTGGATTCTTTTCTGGTCATGATGAGGATGTTACTGAGCACGGGATCGTCTAGTGCAATATCCTCCAGGCATGGAGGGCCAGGCGCAGCAGGTCCGGATGGAGGATGCGGCCGTTGGAGTGGGAGATCAAGCCCAGTGTCGGTGGGAGCCGGAGTAGGTCGCCTCGCGCAGCTCGGATTAGGGGTGTGAACCAATGCTGTCTCGGCCAGTACGGGGCCACCAAGATCGCGTCGGCTCGGTCAGCCAGGATCTTCGATATCGTCTGGCCGAGCAGCGGGAACGGCGGGAACGTGTACAGGAGTTCTCCGGTCCGTGGAAACTGGAAGGCGTCCCCGATGGAGGCTCGATCGTGGCCGGCTCTTGAGCAGAATCGGTCGCACTTCGCGTTTTCCCTGGCCGCGAAGAGGTCGATCGTTGGTTCGCCCCAGCGGCGTCGAATCAGGCTGAACGCTTCTTTGGAAAGGGACCACTCGTGATGGGATGAGGTGTCCCTGCTGAGGGCGTCTGCTGTAATGTTCTCCTGCCTGGCCAGGTGAACAGCTACGGGATGTATTTGTAGTCGAACGCACCAGTCCCAAAGGTCGAGGGCGATGTTCAGTAGAGTTGTGGAATGAGTCCCTCCTTGTCTGTTAACGTAACAGACAGCAGTGGTGTTGTCTGTCAGGACTAGGACTGTGCGCCCGGTAACAAAGTGGCGGAACGCTCGCAGTGCTTTCGAGATGGCTAGCAGCTCGAGGGCGTTGATGTGAAGAGCCGTCTCGTCGCCATTCCATCTGTCGCGGACTTTGAGATTGCCGCAATGAGCTCCCCATCCGTGGAGAGAGGCGTCGGACGTTACCGTCACTTTCGGTGTTGGCTGTTGGAAAGGCATCCCGGACAACAGGTTGTCATGTAGTTGCCACCATCGCAGGGATGAGCGGACTTCTTCTGGCAGCTGTAGTCGGATGCTCTGTTCGTCTCGTAGGGGATCGAACATACGGACGAACCAGTGCTGAAGAGGTCTTGCTCTCAGTCTGGCGAGATAAGTGACGGCGGTTGTTGAGGCCATATAGCCCAGCAATTGCTGGATTCTCCTCGCGGATAAGGTAGAGGCCGTGTATGCATGGACAGCAGCGTGGATCAAGGTTTGTGCCCGGGTCTCTGGCAGGTACGCCCTGGCGGACATGGAGTCCAGGGTGGCACCGATGAAGTCCAACGTCCTTGCCGGCTCGAGGTGAGACTTCTTCGGGTTGACCTGTAGCCCGAGACGAGTAAGGAGTGACAAAGTCATGTGGATGTCGTGGTAAAGTCTTTGTTTGCAGGACGCCACCAACAGCCAATCGTCCAGGTAAGGGTAGACGGAGGCACCCTTCGTCCGCAGGAATGATACCACCGGGGCCATGCATTTGGTGAAGACCCTGGGGGCGGTCGAGAGTTCGAACAGCAGCACCTTGTACTGGTAGCAGGTGTCGTCGACCGCGAAGCGGAGGTATCGTCTGTGCTGCAGGCGAATGGCGATGTGGAAGTAGGCATCTTGGAGATCGATGGAGGCGAACCAAGTCTCCTCGCCGGAGAAAGGGCAATATCGACGGCAGCGTGACCATTTTGAACTTCTTGGGGCGGATATACTTGTTCACCCCTCTGAGGTCGAGAATAGGTCAAAGGGAACCGTCGGGTTTCGGTACCGTGAAGTACCGGGAAAAGAAGCCGGTAGCGCTGGCTTTTGACGGAAGCTGTTCGATTGCTCCCTTCTGTAGCAGGGACTGGATCTCTTCCAGGAGGACCGAGCTTGCCGAAGTGGAGTAGTAAACACCTCGAGGCGGAATATCTTGAAACTCGATGGCATAGCCAAGACGGACGATGGAAAGTACCCAAGAGTCCGTAGTGACATGTTGCCACTCCGACAGGTGTCGAGCTAAGGTCGGTCGGTCTCCGAGGGCTGGTGGAAGGCTGAAGAGAGGTTGTTGAGGCGGCCCGCGAAACAGGTCAAAACCTCGACTTAGTGTCCGAAGAGGACTTCTTGGAAGAGGCTGGGCGCCGCCTGAAGGGACGTTTAGCTGATGATCCTGAGGAAGGCCTTGAGTGGCCAGACTGGGCAGATCTCTGAAAAGAGGAGGTTGAAGATCTTCTCCAGGACTGGCGATAGCTAGGAGGCCTGCGGCTCTGCAAGGTCTGGTGAAGGCCGATCTTCTTCGCCGTTAGCCTCGCTTTCACCAAATTATCCAACGCTTCATCTGTGGAAGCGTTGAACAGGCCTTCACCGTCGAAGGGAAGGTCTTCAATTCTCCTTCGGCTGTCCTCCTGTATGTCAGATGGCCGTAACCAGGCGTGGCGAGCAAGCCGATAGATCCAGCCATGACCCTGGATGCAATCTCAACAGCGTGCCGAGAGGACACGATCTGCTGCTGAGAAATAGCCACAGCCTCATTGAAGATCATGGTCGTAGCTTGACGGATATCCTCCGGCACCAATTCTATGGCCGGGGACAGACGCTCGAGGACCTTACGCAGGTATGCTGCGAGGCATGCCTGCATGTTGGACAGCCGTATGTGTAGAGAGGCGGCAGAGTAGAACCTCCTAGCATAGGCATCCAACTTCCAACCTTCCTTGTCCGGTGGGGTGGGATGTGGCCTGCCGTCCCCTCTTGTTTGGGCAGACTCGACGACCACAGAGTTTGGTTCCGGGTGATTGAAGAGATACCCGGCGTTATCCTTCTGCACCCGGTAAAGATGTTCAAGTCTCTGTGGTATCAGTTGCGCCGATGCCGGTTTGTCCCACGCCGACTTCACAACCTTCGCAATGCGAGGGAGAAGAGGCAACGGAGCGGTAGCAGGTTGCCTTCCTTCCACCATGGAGAAGACCAGGTCGTCATCCTCCGGCTCCGCGTCTGCGATCTTAAGGCCCAGGGTGGTGGCCATCCGCAGCAGCATCGCGGAGAACTGCTGTACGTCCTCCGGTGCTGAATCAGGGACCGGTTCTCCAAACCCAAGAGGAGGAGACTCCTGCGAAGCCGCGACCGAAACCTCCGATTCGTCACTGGAGTCATAGGATTCGGAGCTAGGTGACTCGTCTCGCTGCTCCCGCTCCGGCTGCTTCCGCCTGGTCGCAGGCTGTGGCGTTTTGGTCTTCTCCACGGTAGTAGCGGTGACAGTGGGGGCGTCCCATTTAGGCGGCGCGACCACCGACTTCACCTTTTTCGTGGTGACAGGTGTTGTCTGGCAGGCCGTTGTAGTCATCGCCTGCTTGGTCACCACAGACTCAACAGGGCGTGTTGTGGTGGACGTAACCCTGGGTGGCAGCAATACTGCGCGGTATCGAGGTGAAGGTTCCCTCGCCCTATGGTACCATGGAGAGGGGGAGCGGCTGAAGGACTGGTCAACACGATGGCGATCAGCAGGCGAGCGGCTTTGGTATCTGTGGTACCGACGATACTCTCTCCGGTGAGCGGGACCGAGACCGGTGATGTTCTCGGTCAGGTGACCGGGACCTCCGGAAGGTCTCCCAGCGCCTTGGATCACGGTGGTACCGATCCCAGTACGATGGTGAGTGTGATCAGTAGGACGCTGGGCGCTCTCTCCACTCTGATTCCCTGGCGTACCTGGCCACAGAGGATGCAGAGGTGTACCGGGAGGCAGAAGAGCGCGGTTGTTCCTCCCTTGTCTCCCGTGGAGGCGGCGATCTTTGTGGCAGCTCCGAGGAGCGTGACTGAGATCTAGCCGAGATTGAGCGCCGTTCCGGGGACGCAGAGACACGCCGGGATGCCTTCTGCGGTAGGTCAGCCGACCTGTGACGGCTCGAAGGGCGGTGATGTTGCTCCTCCACCAGGGTTGGAGGTTCCTCCACCGGCGAGTCCGGGCGTTCTTGGGGAACGTCCTCGATCTCGTCGTCCGAGAGATCGGTGGGCTCAACTCGCGCCTTCGAAGGTTCAAGAGTTGGAGGCGGAGTAGGAAGGCAAGTTTCCCCAGCCGGGGAGCGCCTCTTCTCCTTCCTCTTCTTTTTTTTGTCCTTGTCCTTCTCCTTTCCCTTGTCTCTGTCCGGAGCAGGCGTTTCTTCTGAGGCATTTCTTTGGCTGGAGCCTCAGCTTTCTTGGCCGTCGAGGATCCTTTCGCTGACTTGGTAGCCGTCGACAGTTTCGGGATCCTCGGTAGCGCAGCGATGGGCGTTCTCGACGTCGGCACCGAGCCCGATGCCGACAAAGTAGACGGTACGGCAGCCGCCGAGACCGTCGATGGTGTGGTCGCCCTCTTGTCGGCCATCTTGGGATGAGTGGTCTCCTCTATTGCCTTCAAAGACTGTTCCCAACAAAAAGATTTTAGTCTTGAAGACCGGTTCCGAAGAGTCTGGGCAGTGAACTCTTGGCAGCTTGGGCAAGTCCGGGTGTTGTGGGTCTCGCCCAAGCAGAAGAGGCAGTCTTTATGGCCATCAGAAAGAGCGACCTTACGCCCACACGAAACGCAGTTCTTAAAAAGCGCGGACATAAGACGACCGACAAAGTTAGAAGAAACGTGGAGAAGTCCGAATTTTTACCAAGTCCGAGGGGAAATCCGAGAGGGAGGTCAAGAAACAGTCCGAAAAGTCCAAAAAACCGAGAGGAAAACAGCCAAGCAGGAGAAATAGCGAGGAACAAGCTAAAGAACCTTCCGTACACGATGGCGGATGAAAAAGAACTGAGGAGAGACCATTGCTCGGCGGGAGGAGCATGCGCAGTACCGGCGTGGGGGAGGGGTTCCCGCCAGGCTAACAAGCTCTAGAAGTTTCCGAACGCTATTGCGCAGGCGCGAAAGCTCCTAATGTGTGAGGCACAGAGACCAAGAAGAAGAACATTTTATTTCTTACCCACCTCTCCCCAAGGCTCGAGGTGGGATACACCATAGATTAAATACAACTAAAAAGACATAAAACCATTTAAAATTTTAAAATACACCAATTTAAAATTCATGGATACATATGATAGAATTAGACAGGTGAGATACTGAGAAGTCAGTTAGAGATCATGAATGCGCTCCCATTAAGTATTACTGGAGTTCCCTAGCAGAGAGAATTTGAGTTCTTCACCCAACTATAAATTCCATGGAGTAATGACAAACTACTAAGCCTGCACAGTGTAGATCAGGGCTTTCCAAATGGTGTGCCGCGACATGTTAGTGTGTTGCCTGAAGTGTGTAGATATGTCACTTACAATCTTGGAAATGTATGTTATTATTTATAAATCATATATTTTTAAAAATATATGAAAGGTTTTCATGGGATATGTTGTGCCTCCATACGTTTTGTTATTGCAATTTATGTATGTGTCTGTATCTCTTATAAGGGTTAGTTTAACCTCCAGTTTCCTAGTAAAACTGAATTACTGTATCGCGAAATGATGCATGACTAAAAAAATGTGCCACCAACATGAAAAGTTTGGAAAGCGCTGGTGTAGATCATTCTGATAATTTATCAGAATCTTTTATGGCAGTGAACTGACTTTGTATACTTGTATACTTTATACACCAAAGCCATCACCAAATATGCATGAAACTGCACACTGACAATGCATTTTTTCTCCAGAACACTATTAAAGTTTTGGAGTAAGTGGATGATCCAGTCCAGATTTCTAACTGGACTGTATTAGTAATATTAAAATATTTTAGGCCATTTGTTCTGCAATTTTATTTAAGGATTGCATCCCAATATTTGTTTCTTCATTATCCAGCTGTCTAATTTTATATGAATGACATTACAATAGTGTGACCTCAGAACTACAGTGGGGTAGAAGCTTGTTTTAAAAAATGGAAACAATTACAAAATATTGTTACAAAGAGAGATGGAACCAGAAACTGTTAAAAATAACATGGTTAGATGGACTCAAAATATAGGACATCCAATTGAGTTGGATACATGGGTGAGGGTATGGAAGACAGATGTAAAATTTACACCAAGTTTGAATTTAAGAGAAAATTTTTATAAAATGTTATATAGATGGCACATGACACCTGTAAAACTGAAAAAAAAACCAACAAGAAATGGGAATGGAAAATGTTGGAAATGTGATGAGAAAGACAGATCTTTTTTTCGTATGTGGTGGACCTGCAAAATAGCAAAAAGGTTTTGGAAAGAAATACATGATGAAATTCAAAGAATGTATGGTTTAAACTTTGAAATGAAGCCAGAACTTTATTTGTTGAATATGTTAGGGCAGCAAAGAGAAATAAGATCTCATCAAAAGACATTGTTATATATAATAACTGCAGCAAGATTGACATGCTCAACATTGGAAAGATGGAAAATATATTGATATAAGAGAATGGAAATTCAGAGTCTTGGATATGGTAGCAACAGAAAAGTTAACTTTTTTACTTAAAAATAAGCCAATCCAGGGCTTTGAAAGAGAATGGTGAGAGGTATTGAATTGGATAAAAGAATGAAATAGGGGAAAAGAAAGAAAGGCTGTGAGAAAGGGGGAAGACAAAATGAGGTGGTAAAAGATAAAATGTAAATAGTTACATATAAGCTAAAAGTAATAGTATATGATTGTTATAAAATAGAGATAATGTATGGAACGGAATGTTTATATGGAATAGAATGTTAAACTCAGATTCAACTGGGAAAATTGGTTTGGAAGCGGGGAGGGTTTTTTATTGTTTTTTCATTAAATTTTTTAATAAAAATTAATTTAAAATAAAAAAACAAAAAATGGAAACAATATAGTTCAGACAGTACACATCCTACTTAAAAGTAAGTTCCGCTCAATTCACTGGATTGCAGCCTATGTCTTCAACCTGAAGCTGTTGGACCCTCCAGTCCCAACTTTTGGGCATTTTCCAGCGCTGGCAGTTAAAAAAGCCACACACCTCCAACGTAATGCAGAATGTTTGCTGTATAAGCATTCACAGATATATTACTCTGCAGAGCTGTTAGAAAACTGCTGCTCCTTAGTTAAGCATACCATGTAGCTAAAATTTGTACAATTGCATCAGACCAGAAACAATATATTAGAATTTGTGTTAACACATAGCAACCCAAGAAGAAATGCAACCCAAATAGGATAGCATATTTGAACTTGATTTCATCTGTTTTAGAATTATACAGTTTTGTACAGATGGATCCAAAAGGGAGTTATTGCTATTATAGATAACATCCTTAGTCTATCACTTCTTATTTAAAATAAAAAAAGGATGCTTTTCAGTCTTACCATTTAAACTAAATGCTTTGAGGCTGAAGGAGGAACAAAAATATTGGAACTTTCACAGAATTCTTAGTCATACACACAACTATCCCTGCAAACTGGAGAAATGAGCATTTCATTTTCACAAGAGCCCTTTTCAAGTGTTTTCAGTGTCCTATATTTGTTTTCATTTTAAGACAAACTCTCTCCCTGGAGACAGGGATTTCCAATAAATTAGGCTTCCTAGTCACATGGGTGGTATCTATACATATGCAAGCGAACCTTGAGGCTTCTCCAGTCAATACCAAGAGACTAGAAACTAAAGAGGTGACATGTGCAAGGATGTTGGAAATGGAGTCAGCATGCATGCCCTGTGACCTTTGTGAGACATGGTACATAAGTGCCATAATGCCTAAAGAGGGAACTATGTAGCATGTAACAAACAATGTTGTTGCTGTTGTGTGTCTTCAAATCATTTCTGACTTATGGGCCATTTCCACACTAGACTTAAAGGCCCCTCCCTAAACTGCAAACCTCAGGATTCCATAGGATGTTGAAAGTGGAATAATAGCGCTGTAACAGTCTAGTGAGGAGATGGTCAAGGTGACCCTACTGCAAACCTATCATGGAGTTTTCTGAGGCTGTGAGCGCACACCCAAGGTTACCTAGTGGGTTCCATGGCCAAGCAGGGAATTGAACCTTGGTCTCCAAAGTTATTGTCCAATGCTGTAACTACTACACTATGCTGGCTCTCAAAGGATATAGACATTTGGTCTTTTGATATTCTTTCCCCAGGAGGCAAAGAGAGACGCCACTAGATTAGAGTTCACTCTCCTAGCCCTTCACTAGCTGACAAACAGCACTGAACACTGCTGCTCTTCTCCATAGTCTAACACAGCTTCTAGACCACCACTAAACCAAATAGAGTGTGAGAGTGAAGAAGATCACCTTGGCAAGTTTAGCTTCCCATCTGTACCTTGGTATACCACCAGTGCTGCAAACAGTGATGGATAGGTAGAATATGAAGAAACAGTTCCTTTGGGCTGTATATCTGTTGTTTAAAAAGTATTTCTCCTTGGAAAAATATATCTGTGCACAAGCAACCTATATTACTTCAAAGTGATGGACAGTTTAAATCAATGAGATTGTTCATTCCACATCCCTATGTATAACTATTTACATATATACAGTCATCCTTCCACATTTGCTAGGGTTAGGGGAACAGGACCTCTATGAAAGTGGAAAAACCATACATAACACTAGGTCTTCCCAAGCCATATTTAGCACACAAAAAAGTATGATCACCATATTCCACCCACCATGGACTCTTTTGAGGCATCAGAGTTCCTTTACAAGGCAGAGGTGGTAGCTGGTGGGGCTTACTGTCACCTCACAACATTTTTAAGGAGGACTTAAAAGCCTCGTTCACAGTTTCTCAGTCTCACAAGGCTTGCAGTCCCTATTAAAAATGGCATAGGGAAGTAGCAGAGATGACAGCAAATAATCCGTGAATAATCAAACCCGCAAAAGTGAAACCCGCAGATGTGGAGGGGTGACTGTATATTAATCTGTATGTTTTGTATTCAGGCATTAAAAATAAAAGACTTTGTATGCAATTTGGTATCACTATGGAGCTCACGCTACTAAAACGATCAATGTTATATTTGTATAGATTTCTCTGAAGTGGTCAAGTGTCTTACAAATGTCCATTTGTTTTTATTTCTCCAAAGAATACATTCGTGATGTGAGCAGTATCTGCACACATATGCAAGTGTACAGCAGTCAGTCTTTGTCACTGGTAAGAGTTAGCTGTCAAAATGCTTCTTCCACATCCACCAAATAAATAGTGTAGTACTTTGCAACCAAAGTATTGACCTATCCAGTCATGAACAATTAATATTCCATCATGGCAAACATGATCTATTTGCCCTTTTTCAGCTTTGCAGTCTTCTCTTTTCGTTTCTTCACATGCTTTGGAATCTTGTGTTTTCTCTTCTCCCTTTGAGCCTCTTTAGTCATCTTCTTTTTTTCCTGAAAGAGAGATGAACTGTGAGTAACAGGCTGATGTGTTAAATTGAACTGAGTGGTATTATCTGAATAACACTACAGAACAGCAAGTAATATTTTATCTATACGTTGCCTGCCATCAGTGCACCTTTCACTTTACATCACAGTTGGGCAATGTGGTGTACTGTTTAGAAAGCTGAACTGGGAAAGGAAGTCAGACTATGGTTTTAGTTACCCCGAGCCAAGAATCTTACTGGGTGATCTTTTGCCAACCATTCTCAGCTTGACCTACCTAACTGGCTGTTGTGAAGATAAAATGGGGTAGACAGTCATGTATGCTTTATACATGCATGATAGACATGCAGGCTATAAATGAAATTTGGTAGATAAATAAACAAGTAAACCCAGTGGCATCCAGATATTTTCCACTACCATCCTCATAATCCCTTATCACTGTGGCTAGAGCTTATAAGAACTGTAATGCAAAGCATCCAGAGGTCATCCCTATCCCTATTTTAGAGAGTAAAAAGAAATTATGAGTCCCTGCTTCAAGAGCACATGTATAGTTTTTAACCTACTGTTTAAGAATGGCAGCATTAGGACACTCCTGCTTATTCCTTATCCGTCATGCATGTTTTTCGTAGACAGCGACACATACAAAAAAATTTTTTTTCATAAAATTTGCCAGTGGGCCAGGCACATGAGTTGTAAGTCTCAGTTTAGCTACAAGCTCCCTGAACATCCTTAGCCAAATATCTAATCTTTAACCAGCGATTAAAGGAGCTGAGGTCTTAAGGCACAGCATGTACTTTACAAGCCTCAAAATTTTATTGCTTATATAAATTATATCTATTGTGCAAATCACTTGAATCTTGGTATCAGTTGTTTACTCAAAGCAATCTACAATTGTACTAAATTTCAAACCAGTCTGATAAAAATTGCTGGAGGTATGGCATGTTTTAAAATGCTGTTTTAAATGCTGTCCAGCCAAGTTTTAAAGTGCTGAAGACCAATGTATTCACCCTTTTATTTTAATTTTTTAGACATTTCTGCCAACACTTTGAGGAACAACAAGTATATAGAAAGTAAGCTGCAAGAATGATGCATAGTACAAATATAATAGTCTTAACTGTGGCCTTAAACTGGCAGGTTTTGGTTCACTGAATAAAAGTGACCCATCTTACAATTAAGAATTATAATATCATGAGGATTGCGGAGATAATGTATATGAAAAAATGTATATAAACAGAATTGTGAGACCCAGTGTGGTGTAGTGGTCTAAGCACTGCACCACGACCCTGGAGATAAGGGTTCAGTTCCCCACTCAGCCACTGAAACCTAACAGGTGACCTTGGGCAGATCATATACTCTCAGCCCCAGAAAACTCCATGATAGGTTTGCCTTAGGGTTGCCATAAGTTGGAAACAACTTTAAGGCACACAATAACACACAGAAATGTAGGAAGCTGCCTTATATCAAGTTGGACTGCAGTGAGTGGCAGCTCCTCTCCAGGATTTCAAACAGGAGTCTTTTCCAACATCATCTGGGGTAACAGAGATTGAACCTGGCATATGAAGCATGTGGTCTGCCAACTGAGGTAAACCAACCCACTAACTTTTTTATCCATGTCAGGTTCAGCAGGTCGATCTTTAGGATGCACTGATGCTTCCTGTTCTTTGCAATCAGATTCAGAGTTGTCACAACTGTCACCGTTGTCATCAGAATCAGATTCTGCTTCATCTTTATTTTCAAGAAGGGCAGGCACCTAAGAGAGAGACCATGGACAGTTGTTGTTCCACATCTAGACATCAAAATACTAAAGGGAAAAGAGTCTAAAGCAACAACTACAACAACAATAGTCTTGTTTCACATACTGTGCCTCTGGTGGGGAGGAATGTGTGGCCTTTCAGATGTTGTTGGACTGCATCTCACATCACCCCATACCTTTGGACTATGTTGGTCTGGAGAGGTGGGAATTGCAGTCTAAGAATATCTGGAGAACAGCTTTCTCACAGCTATCCTAGGGAATCTTTCTCTTTGCTCCCACTTTAATGGCTTTTATACTTCCTGCAGAAGTATATGTAGTTCAGCTCCCTCTTTGTGTTTATACCTTTGAACAGCTATCCTTTCCTTATCATTTTAGTCCAGAACAGGCTGTTTACCCAATTCCCAGACCCAAGAGCAACCTCTGTCTTATCAGGATTCAGCTTCAGTTTACTGATCCTCCTCCAGCCCATTACAACATCTAGCACTGGTCCAGCACCTGCACAGCCCCAGCTGACTCCAATTACAAGGAGAAATAGAGCAATGTGTCATCAGCAAAATGCCTTCCTAAGCCCTAAAACGTGTTTCCATGTTCCCCAGAGAGAGTTTGGGGGAGGAAAAAAAATTGAGCAAGTGTGGTGGGGGTGTGTGCAACTCTCCAAGGTCTCTTGGAGGACTAATGCAGCTCTATGATCTTCCACAGTTGCCCACTCCTGGTACAGAGAATACTATTTTTGCAGCAAGCTAGACGAGATGAAACAGCAAGGGTTCCTCCAATTCTGTACCTCACTTGAAACATCATGCCACACCCATGGAGGTAAGGCACCTTAATGATCATTTGGGGTGATTTCTGTATTGATAAACGACAAGCCCTGAAATGGGCTTGTAAACCATAGCTGATGCCAATTATGGTTTGGTGCCATGGGCAGTCTGACAAATCCTAGCAAGGGCCATTGGTTCTACCTGCAGAGACTGTTATACCAGGAAGAAAGTGTGAATAGATGAATTTATGAAACTGTGGGCCAAATGAAGGGGGAAGGGAAGGTAAACAAGCAGTTTTAGATCATTCTTTGCTTGTTGGATATCTGGAAGCTCAAGCTAGAGAATATTCCTAAAACAGCACAATCAAATAAATAGAAACAAGTTAACCTAGATTTATACAGGTATGCAATGCAAATACAACTTCATGAGAGGCTCCAGACCAAATGATATTATAATATCACTGAATTTTATTTAATAACAAATCCATACAAGTCCTATTTCTCACCATGAATCTATGTGCGTTTGGTGGTTTCCCCCCACCAAGTAACATGCTCCCAACATGTGAGAGAGGGGACAGTCCAAACCACCTACTCTCTCCATACTGCAATTCCCATGGCATAAATCATGCTCCAAAGGGCTAATGTTATTGGGGGGAAAAACCAACACTCCAAGAGATAACCACCATTATACCTTCTGTACACCAGATAAATCCTTCTTTAATCCTGTCACGGTCTGGTAGAGAATCTGTGAAAAAAATAAAATAAAAGAGCAGTTATATAGCAGTTTTTATTTTTTGTAAAAAGTGCTTCATTACTGCAGTGATCCTCATCATGCAGTACAGCAGTCTGAATACTGACACACAATACAGGTCGAGTATCCTTTATTCAAAAATCCCAAATGCACCAAACTCCAAAACTTTTGAAAAACAGAACCCAGACTTCTTCCTGTAGGGGTTATGAGGGAATTATAGAGGCTCACTTGGGTCAGCACACATGTGGTCCCAAACAAACTGAGGGGGGGGAGGCAACAAGCTGGCTGAGAGACTGTGCCAGCAGCACACGGCAGTTCCAAGCAAGCCTCACTAATCCCCTCATGTTCCCTACAGGAAGAAGGCAAGAGAAAAAGAACTGACAAAAAAGCACAGTCCTTTTGGAAGAAATGGTATACAGGTCTTTCAAAATCTGAAACACTTTTGGTTCCAAGCATTTCAGATAAGAGATACTCAACCTGCATAGCAATTTGGGTTTCTTTAGTACAGGGGTGAGAATCATGTACCCCTCTAGATGCTGGACTGGAACTCCCAGCATTCCTCATTATTAGCAAAGCTAACTAGGGCTGCTGGAAATTGCAGTCTAACAACATCTGGAGGACCACATGATTCCCATCCCCCAGTCTAGTCTAACATTCTGCCTACTGTATGACAGTGGCTCATATGACACAGAAAGCACTTTATTCTCTAAATAAAACAATTATAAAAATCAATTTACAGTAAGAATTTCAGAGTGCTGAGTTTTTTCCAAATACAATTCTGACTATGGCCCTTTCGCAGTAGCCTCTCATCCCAGCATGGGGACGGGAGAGAAGTGCTATTGCGACGCCTCTGCATGATGTCATCAAGGTCCCATTCCTCTCCTGTCCCCAGGTAGCCTGATTGCAGATTAAATCACTGATGGGTTTTCCCTCTCTATGGTCCATGATCGTGCCACCATCCCATACTTACCTGTCATGTGGACGCCCCGGAAATGCAATGGTAGCACTTCCTGCCCCAGCGCAGCCTGGGAAAGTACCCAGCTGTGCTATGGAAGGAAGCGGCATGTCCATCGTGCTCCCTTCCACAGGGAACTGGTCCTTTGTGGAAGGGAGTGCTACTATTGCACTCCCTTCCTGGAAAAGCCACTGCTGGGATCACCACTGGAGGGCCACGCAAGAAGTTAGGGTGCGGAAAGGGCCTATGATTGTAACACTTTAATAAAACACCATCTTCTTAGCTTGTTATCCTGGAGACCAGAGTTCAATTTCCTGCTTGGCCATGGAAATCCACTGGGTGACCTTGGGTGCATCACACACACACAGCCTTCAGAAAACCCTGTCAATCACGTTAGGGTTGCTGTAAGTCAGAAACTACTTAAAGGCACACAACAACCACCTGGTATTCCTAATATTCCTAATATCCTGCCAAATACTAACTAGACCTAACTCTGCATAGCTTCCAAGATCAGACAGGATCTGATGACTTCCAGATATTTAGACCAGTATACTTACATTATCTTGCTGCACATTCAAAGCTGTGTCTTCTTCCTTTAATTTCATCATTACGTCCACATCCCTCTCATAGTTCTTCACTTCATTCAGAGTTCTAGGGATATATGCTTTCTTGAACACCTAACGAAGCAAAATAATCATCTGCTCACTTCCACAATACTGAAATTGTTAAGTTTTACAGTCCATAAACTTCAGACTCTAGGAAGACAGACTTGGGCAGATCATTGATTTCCAACATTATGTCTGGTTTGGTCTTCACACATGCTTGAGGAGCCAAACATAAAATGTGTATCAAAACTCCTAAATTAAGCCAGTAGCAACAGATGGAATCACAGCAGTGCATATTCACAGCTGTGATCACCTTGGTCACACAGTATATGTTCCATGTAAGTGTGCACCAGGGTATCCCTGAAATTATTCAGATATAGAAGGAAACATCTTGTGAAACATCGAAGATTTTTTTTTAGGAAAACCAGTTCTACAGCAATTTTCCCACGTTTGCTATAGCTTAAAAAAATCAACACTGAATCATGATCTGAGAGCATAGCTTTCTGGGAATAAAAAAAAAATCCTATGCAAAAATTTTCATTATGTCTGAAAGATTCTACTAACCTAGATACCACTAACCTTCTGATAGACAAAATGAAGCAGTGATGGATTAAACAAACAGTGGTAATTATTTATGTGAAACAAAACCAAAAACAGCTGAAATACAAGTGTTTAGAGAATGTATCAAGATTTGACAATAAAGACACAGGGCCTCTACCAAAGAATACTGTCTTTCAAAGGACTCAGGGACAGAGAAATCAGCCCACTGACTTACCTCTTCATCTACATTATCTTGATTGGACCTTTCTTCTTCTGTTCTCCCTGATGATATTTCCATTGCCTGAAGGACATTAATGGAAGAAATAACAACCCATATCAGAACAGAACAAA
The DNA here is from genome assembly GCA_948474755.1 of Ctenosaura bakeri. Taxonomy (NCBI): domain Eukaryota; kingdom Metazoa; phylum Chordata; class Lepidosauria; order Squamata; family Iguanidae; genus Ctenosaura; species Ctenosaura bakeri. Next base: position 114,835 of record CAOLHI010001213.1, read on the forward strand.
TAATAGGATATTCTTCCCTGTATGTTTATTGCTCCCCATTGGTACCTCTTTTAATGAGTCCTTCATGCTCTGCAAATGATCTAAAGGCTATCTGCTCGGATCTCTTAACTGGCCTCAGAAACAAATCCTTCCCTTACAGTCCCTTCCTATCCCTGCTCAGGATTCAAAATGGCAACAAGAACTGGCTGTTTAGCAACTCAGCAACAGCAACTATATCTGCACAATTATTGCAGATAGCTGTGGGGTGGAAGGTGCATATACTTCATCGTAGTGCAGAGTTTAGCAATAGTAATTTGGTTCCAAATAGTGGAAGTGGGTGCCCCATATCAACAGTGCAAAAGGAAATCCCTCAGATGAGCGGCATGTAGCACTTGCCAAGATTGAACAACTACATGGAGTTAATATCTGGGAGCAACTGCTTGCACACAGTTGCTTCTCTACAGACAGTTGCATTCAATGCATGCATGCATGCTGGAGGGTGGATCAGATATTAAGATACCTGTGCACTACAAGAAGCATGTCTCTGCCTCACTTCATCATGGAACTGTCCTCCATGTACGTAACACATGAACTTGGCTTATACTGAATTGAAAACAGACCTCAAAATTGAATGTCCACACCATTCAGATGAGGAGATCTATGTGTGTCATACTTGGTGTTTAGAGAACAATGCTAAAAGTCTTGTTAAGATTTGGTTCATATTTTATATGTTTTCATTTTCAAAGAAGAAATAACACAAATGCACACTTCCATTTTTCCCCATACAGCAATATCCCTAAATCTTACCTTTTCAAGATAAGCATCCATGTTCTCACTTGTAATAGATGGATCTGTGACAAACTCAAAGAGCTCTCTCACTGTCATCACAGCAACGTTGTATTTTCGGAAAAAATCTGCCAAAAATATCAAAGAAAATGACATTTAGATATTAAGGGCATTATTGCTACCTTCATAACTCCTGGTGGCAACACCTGTGATTTCTGAATGTCTATACAAACAGCTAAAAGGTTTACAAACTCTTTTGAGGGATACCAAAAGTTCTTCTGAATATTTCAAATACAACATAATCAAAACCTCATTTGAAATATTCCATTTATTTTTTACTATTCTCATTTTCAAACTCTGTATTTTAAAATCTGAACAGTTCTGCCAATTAGCTAAACTACAGAAAGAAATGAGGATGTTGGAGCTGAGTCACCAAGTTTTATGCACCTTACTTATTTAAGCAAAGTAAAAGATGACAGATCTACCCTGAAACCTCAAGTTCTCCTGCAACTTTTTTTCTCCCTCAAGATGCCAATACTATTATTATTATACATATTTATCAATAATATTGCATATTACAGCCTTATTATACCCTTACAAAGTACCTTATGAATATGCAACAAAATACAACACTGTTTCAGTTCATTAAAATATCAGAGAATATCAGTGTTAAAGTAACATTAAAAATAATGTTGCTAAAACACATTTGCTAAAACACAGGTCCATAAAGTTACCCAAATGGAGACCTGGAACCCTTTCCTACTACACAATTATACCATTATGATTCTACTATAACCGCAAAGGTTCTATCCTAATGGAATCCTTGGATTTGCAACTTCAGGAGCAGCATTTATAATTGTCAGTCAGAGACCTCTAGTGCCTCACCAAAATTATAGGGTTCCAAAGGATGTTGCCATGGTAGTTAAAGTGGAATTATAGCACTATAACTGTGTATGTGGAAAGGCCCCAGAATAAGAACATCTTTAAGAACCCCCTAAAAACCAATGGGGACAGCATATGCATCTCCTTGAGGTGATACCATTCTAGTAGTGCAGGGTCACAACAGAAAAGAATCCTGTCATTGATATGTATCAGCTTGACAGACCTGAAAGCATGGTCCCAGATCCTGATGTTGATGTTTGGGAAGGGTCATGAGACAGGAGGCCATCTTGGTTGAATTTTCCTTATCTAAATCTACCACTAATATACATCTTATTATTGGTTGAACTATACCCTGAGAAGGAATCTAAACTTGGTATTAAGAAACTAAGAAGAGGGCTGTATTGAACTAGAACCAACCTACACAACTTTGATGAGAGCAGACTTGAGACAGTGCTCCTGTAATGGGTTATATTCTCAAGTAGTACATACAGTTCCTCTTTACTTGTAAAGCTGGTGACACTGTCACAGAATAGGGATGGGGGACAAAATTTCTTCAGCTCTGGAGCTAATTTGGAAGTGTATAGGGGTTTGCATTCCTTAGTGGGGTCAAGGACAGAGTGGGTGAGGTGGATGTCAGGAATATGCCCCGCCATGTAACAGCGTTCAGACCTACGAAGCTCAGCTTAGTTATATGCAGAGTATTCAGAGCTTAAATGCCTTTAAACACAGTGATTTCTTGTCAGAAAGGACAAAAGAATCTTATGAGCTGGATGGGGCAACATGTGGCCTCTGGACCATTCCCCATCCCTTTTGTACATTTTCCTGCAATTTCTTTTTAAAAATGTGAGTACTCCATGACCCATTCAAATAGCCTGCCTATGAGTTATTATGATCAGATTCATGCAAGCAGATCTGTCCTCTTATAAGAAAATAATAAATCATACATTGATGCTGATTAATATCAAATCCATTATCTAGAGCACCTTAGGGCTTAGGGCTAGGCCTAATTAGCCCCTACTCACCATTGATATTGGCACAGTCTTTCCGCAGGAATTCTAAAGCATGTGGATGATCATGTTCAACAGACTGGGATACATCTATGATATATACTTCTCCACTATGGTATCTGGAACAGGCCATATTACTTTGTTATTTTTATGATAATTTTTCCTAAACTGATTTAAATCTACAAGCAGCTTTCTAGAGAACAGCCCATCATTTTTCTGGTAGGGTGATGGCCTTTGAATCTTTACCTATTTTTTTTTAAATTTTTTTTATTAAACATACAAATTCTAAATATCTAAAACTACATATAAGGATTATATGGTAATACAAACAAAAAAGAAGCGGAAGAAATATATTATTACACTGATTTTAAAAAATGACCTAAACAATAGCAGAATAAACTAAGTAGACTAAGGAGATACACTACGTAACTAGTTGACTTCCAGCACTATTTTGGATGAATATTGCTTCAATTTATATCTACTTCTTCTAGTATAATATAAAATATAAAAAGGGAAAAAAAGAATTATATCTGCATATTAATAAAAACTACTACTTTTCAAATCCTAAAGTTGATACCCCCCTGGAAATTTTTCAAATATATCATCACTGTTCTCCAATCATTCTTAAATATACTTAAATTGTCATCTTTAATCAAAATAGTTAATTTATCCATTTCAACGAAATCCAGGAGGTTCAATAACCATTCTACTTGTGATGGAATCTGTGAGTCTCCATTTTTGAATAAAGTGTAGTCTAGCTGCTCTACTCATATATTGGAATACTCTTCTCGAATTTTTCTCAAAGTTACTATTCATCAAACCCAACAAAAACAGTTGAAGGTTCAGCTGGATTTTTATCTTAAACATTTCTTCAATCAATCAGTGTATCATTATCCAGTGCAGTACAGTCAGCCCTCCACATTTGCGGGTTTCACTTTTGCAGATTTGATTATTCTTGGATTATTTGCTGTAATCTCTGCTTCCTCCCTATGCCATTTTTAATAGGGATTGCAAGCCTCGTGAGACTGAGAAACTGCAAACAAGGCTTGTTAAGTCTCTACTAAAAATGTTGTGGGGCAGCAGTGGAAGTGGTAGTAAGCTCCACCAGCCACCCACTTCTGCCTTGTGAAGAAACCCTGATGTCTCAAAGGAATCCACAGTGGGTTGAATATGATGACCATACTTTTTTGTGTGTTAAATATGGTTTAGGAGGGCCTAGAGTTATTCATGTTTTTTTCACTTTCACAGGAGTCCTGTGCCCCTAAACCCTAGTGAATGTGGAGGAATGACTGTACTTTCTAGCCTTATCTTATGTCCACCACATATGAACAATTTTCTTTATTTTTGCATATCCAGAATCTTTAACTATTTCAAACCAGAGGTCATTCTGTGAAACAATATCATATAAAATAGGATTTAAGTTGATTTAAAACTGGGTGGGGGCTTTTATGTTGAAATTTGTATTTTAAACATTTCCTTCATTTGCCTTCTTAGGCACTCTTACAATGCTGGTTTGCAAGCCAAGAAAGTGGTAGAGATGAGGAAAAGAAACAAAGACCACATCCCACGAATGCAGGAGACCTGAAATCCATGTACAAATGGATATAGATTTAACTTACAAAGATCTCAAATCAAGGATTTAACTTTTGGAAAGAATTTGGAATTTTCCTGATCTTCTCCAATGTGCAAATAAAAATGTACAGCAGGAATCTGTTTGTAAAACTGGAATCTATTCCAATCATCTGGACTGGCCAGTTGTAGACTGACCTTCCATGTGTATACTCACAGTAACTGTTTCATTCCTCCATATGAAAGCTAGCAGGGAAAGCATTTTGGGGTATAAGACTGATCTCATCCTATCACTTGCCACATGACGTCAGGGGCTGTTGCTGTAACCTGATGCCACTGGCTCACCAGCCAAAGTGCCTGCAGTGGCGGAAGAGGGTGATCTGGCTTAACACCACAAAGTGATTCTGCAGCCCCAACTCAGCACAAAGTGCCTCATGTACACTGTGTCAGTAGTTTCTAAAGCAGTCATGCAAGGTAGGCAGGTTGGTAACTGCTGTTAAGAGAAAAGTGGCTGGCTTGCTTGCTTGCTTGAGGCCAGAGATTTAAGTTGTGCTGTAGCTGAGATTTCATAGTTTAATCCATACTTACAGCATCTTTCATATGGAACAGGCCCTGGAACTTTTCCCGCTGGTATTCTGGGAATACTCCCTGCCCCCCATCCCCACAAACTCCTTGTGCGGGAAAGATAAGAAGAGAGTGAAGTCAGGTCTACACAGCCAGTGATCTGAGATTTAGAGGAGTCCCACACAAGGGGGGATGAGAAGCAAGAGCTCTTATTCCAACTATAAAGGTCTTCTATTTTGGTCCATGCTCCTCTTGCTCTTTCTTCTTTGAAGGGATCTTCCATAGCTTGGACTTGGTATCCCAATAGAAGAGTATTAGCACTGTCATTTCAGGATGGTGAGGGATATTTGACCAACAAGTCTAATCCTATATTGTGTTGTAGATTATTTGCACATTACAGAAGGTTAATCAACTTACCTTGGCTAATCTGGAAAAGGATTTTAGGAAACAGGTAATAGCATTTCATTTTGTACCACAAATTCAGCTCTTACTTGCTTTGGGAAGACGACCCTATCTCTAAAACATATTTTAAAAAACAGCAGCACAAAATCTTGCAAATTCAAAAGCTCTAATACCAGAAAGATCGCACTCTACTTCAAGGGCAGTTGTACAACTGAACTTTTAAACATTTTGTAAGTTGATCATGACTATCAATAAAGACATACAGCATATTGAATTCACTGAGGTCTGCATGAACAAGCTTGGCATCCTGATACATTCTTCTCATGTACTGGATAACTTGCAGATACAGTTCCCGAGCTTTTGACTCCGATAACTGGGCATTTTTCAACAAAGGAGCAGGCCTTGGATCAAGAGGGGAAAAACATACAGGTAAAATAATGGCACAAAGCAGTAGCTATCCTTTTCAGTACAGGCTGAGCCTCCTTTATCCAGAAATCTTTAAACCTCCAAAATGAAACTTTTTGCTTCCAGCTGCCCACTTCTGCCTTTGAGGCAGTAGCTGTGGTGCTGCTATTTATTTGCCTCTCAGATCCTCAGTCTCTCTCTTTTTGCCACTGGCTGTCTGCTTCTATCTTCAAGGCAGCAGCTGCAACACTCTAGCTCATTTGTCTCTCAGATTTGAGGAGTGCTGCAGCTGTAACCTTGAAGGCAGAAGCAGGAAGCTGGTGGTAAAAAGAAAGAGCTGTGAAATGGCAGGAGGTGCGCATTCATGCCAGGCTTGGATTTCTGCCATTTCACAGATCCTCAGTCTCTCTCCAGCATCACATCTCATACACAAGTAACAAATGAAGCTATTCCAAAAAGATAATGTATTTTAAAAAAAGCTGAAATACAGAACACTTCTGGTTCCAAACATTATAAGGGAGGCTCAACCTGTATCACAACCACTCTGGTTTCACATGGAGAGCAGGAATGTGTTGAAATAAACCTCTACCTAATATAAGCCAGCAAATGGCCATGCCAGCCAACCCAATGGATCAAGCTGGACAAGTAAGTAGCCTTCATGTTTTCAGGCTGGGGGCTTACAAGCTGTGGGGTTGCAACCAAAAAAAAACCATGGTGTGAAGCAATTCAAACAAATCAAATATGCATTGCTGCTGAAGAGTTCTGTCCTACAATCTAGTCCTAGATCAGACAAGAGGGAAAAAAAATATCGATGGACTACAGCCCAGATCATTCAGGCCATTCATGTTTTGGTAATGATGATGATTCAGGCACTGCCACAATGATCCTTTCTCTGTCCTTTACACTTACCATATAATGAATCTCCCCCACTATTACACTGGTAAGCCAGGATTAGACCATCCAAGACTCTTAATAGAAAGAAGTTGTATCTCCCACTCCACTTCCCCCACCTCCCTTCCAAGTAACAACATACCATCACACATAATCTCTTTTTTTTCCAGGATTACTGCAGGGATGAGGAATCTGTGTTCCTTCAGACATTGGTGAACTACAACTCCTGTTATACCTCAGTACTGGTTATGCTGGCTAGAGCTGATGGAAGATCCAGTACCAAGAGTATACTAATAAAATGAGATAAAGCTTCTTCACCCAGAGCTGGGAATACTTACCTGTCATTCTTGCCGATAAAGCCCATAACAAGAACGTGACTTCTTAGCATAATGGGTTCCGGACATGGGATCTGTGCTGTGTGCAACCTATAAAAAAAATGCCCAAAGTTCTGTTCTAGTTTCATATTGTTATTACACGCACTCATGCATCCATGCACCTTCTGTATAAAAGAATCTGAGGTACTGCTAGAAAAGTCACAGGATTTTTTCCTTTTTTAGTCTGACAATATTTGTTTAACAACAAGCCTAGCAAATAACTGCTAGCATTCTCAGCACCATAAATGCCCAATAGTAAGGGAACGAGGCATGGGCCGAGATGGAAGGAAAAAAAATGGTCTCACCTTGTTAAATTCCTCATTTCTTTCTCTGCCCATGTCTTGACCATTTTTCTTGGGTTTCCTTTACAGTATCCATGGCGAAACCTTGAGAACATAACAAGAAAATGGATTCATTAAAGCATGGCAATTAATTTTGTGAAAAATATCAAGGTTGCACAAGTATATCATTACAGGAAAAAAAAAACTTCAGACTTACCTGAATTCTCCACTCACATATTTATCCCGGTCTTTAAACATCAAAATAGATGTTTTATAAATCTTTATGGCTCTGTTCTCTCCATTTGCAGTGCTGGCATGATATACATTGGCCTAGCAAATTCCAAACAAGAAAAGAAGGACCCACTAAGATATTATGCACTGATTGTTTTAAAATGTAAATTAGAACTGTATTTCTAAAAGCAATCAATTTAACATTATGTAGGCCCATGCAATCTGCCAATTACAATCTACCCAGCCCAAGAGAATCAGATAAGCTTATTGTTTTGCTGTCTGCTTGAACTGCAAAAGCAGGGATGTTATTAAACAATAGGCAGGCCAAGATATAGGACATAAAGTTTACATGTGTATAGTCACATTTTTGTTGACATCTGCAGCTTCTGAACATTTGAAGTGGAAGTAGGAGAAACATTCACATAGTTCTCCATCAGAGTGGGAAACATGCAGAAGGCTGCCTGTGAGGGACTCTAGAAACCCACCTCCCTATGGGTGGGGGCAAAATCACTGAAGGAGAACTGCTACTTCAAAACTAGCAATTCTCCTCAAAAGCAAAGTAAAGAGTTTAGTTTTAGTGTGTGTGACTTTTTCCAGAGTGCTTTTACCCCCAAAACTGGTTCTCCTAAATATTTTTGGAGAGATGCAGCCTGTGGTAGGCCCCAGATAGGCAAAACTGGCCCCAGATCCACCAAAATTGCCCATTGTTGTTCAATGTGGAAATGTTCAAACCCTAACTACGCTGATCATAATATGTGCACAATACTCAAAACAGATGCCTCTGCATGCATCATCATCATCATCATCTAAATTTTTATTTTGTTACCCACCTCTCCTCAAAGCTTGAGGCGGGACACAACAGAAGTTAAAATGCAATTAAAACCGGCATACCAATTAAAACACATTATGATTAAAATATACTAAAAATATAAAACCATTCAAATATATCATAGCTAAAATCATAATTAAAAATACATCATAATTAAAAACAGACTGGGTAGGCCTGCTGGATCATCCTGAAAGGAAATTTAATCTAGAGCATATTTTAGCTGATTGACAGTTTAGTTTAACTAAAAGAACTGCTACGATCCGATTTCAATGAAACCAACCTCTTTCCCTGTGCTGATGCAGCCATTGATCTCTGATATGACACCTCTAGTTAGCATCTTGAATAAGATCATACGAGTTCTTGGGTCCAGAACCTTAATAAAAACAGAATACATCTCAACAAATATTCGATACTTAGGAATGCTAGAAAAGTCATTTGCAGGTTTGAAATGCATAGAAATGGTTAAAAAGCAGAACTTAACATTTATTTTGAAATATCCACACCATTTAATTGATTGAGTTGTCTCCGTGAAGGAAGAAGGACAAAAGGGTGAAGCCCAGTCCCAATTACCAAGTGGAAAAGCTTCATATGGCACTTTGGCTGAGACATCAGTGATGACAGGGAGTGTGGCTACCCATCCTTCCTGACATTACCCAGCCTTCGGAAGGCTGAAGAAGGGCAAGAATCCAACTTTATAGCATAAAATTCTTCCCTATCTTTGCCTTACAGAGCTATTTGGACAGGATTTCACTGAAGCCTGATCTGAGCCACTGTAGAAGAGGGGAAAAAAATAATACACTGAGGCTGGCCTGCTAGTAGTGGCATACACTGGTACACGTCCTGTGTGCATTTCCTCCTGATTGACATGAAGGTTGGTATTTCCTTCCTTCTTCACACTGACCAAAGTTCTACTGTACCTACAGTAGAGTCACTGCAGTTTCTTCTTTCCCAGCCATTCTGTGCCTAGTAGAGACTACTGGGGGATCAGAAAAGCACCTGGATCAGTTCCCCTAGACCAGTGGTTCTTAACCTTTTCTTTGCCGTGGACCTCCTTTAAATATCTTTTGTTGCTGTGGACCACCAAGACTTAACTCAAGGCAGCTTCTGGCTGTATGTTCGGTAGGAAAAAAATGTCAAGTGCTTTCTCTCAACCACTCAGTGTTATTCACTTGCATGTCCCCATGATGTACAGAAGTAGTAAGTGCTGGGTATATTTTTTGCCATCAATTTCATAACTTCTGAATGGTTTGAGATGTTGTAATGAAAGTTTGTACAAATTATGTCTGTCACCAGCAAAAGATTCCTGCTCTTTGAGATCAATGTATGACTGTCTGTCTGTATGTCTGTCTTCCTTCCATCCATCCATTCATTCTATTTTAACTGTAAAAGCTCGTAACATTTCTTCAAGCATTTGCAGAGCACCTGTGAGGACATCTCAGAACCCCAGGGGTCTACAGACCCCAGGTTAAGAACCACTGCCCTAGATAGGAGAGAAATGGTTACATCATTTCCTGAGACCAGTGAAAGATTCTGACAGACCACAGTGGAACATGTGTAATCATTTTGCATTTGGCTACAGAGACACAGCCAGATGTTTCTCCAATCCCCCACTGCTCTCTTCAGGCATGAATGGACATTGGAAGAGCTGAAGCAACTCTATGAAAGGATGCGGGTTGGTGAATGGCCAGCTACAGTGTAATTCTGCACATGGAAATATTATCCTGCAGTAGATACAGGATTGTGGCCTAAGTGTGACCACATCATCAGATGCATGAAGCAGCATGGGAATGATTATCATTGCAAAGATTCCAGTTAGAAATGTATCTCTTTGCATTTGTTGGCCACAGTGTAGACCAGTGTATTTTTCCATCTATAGCCATGTGTATGAAACATATGCACATATGTTACTCTTAGAAGTTTCAAACATTACATAAGTTAAAACAGGTATTTTGGGAAATCAGTGAAAGCAGATAAGGCTGTTTTTAAGGCAGAATATTCAGAATAAGCATATTTGGATGACAAGAAGGGCAGTGTTCCATATAAATTTACCAGTGCTGAGTACACTCATGGCATGGCTGTTTCCGCAGCCATTGACCCCTTCAGATTCCCCCATCACCCTTTTTCAAACCAAAAGCAAAAGTGAATTGCCTCTCCCAGCAATCTCCAGGGGAATGGGAAGCAATCTTTGAAAACTTGCTGTACAACCCCCTCGATGGTTTAATGTAAAAAAAAAAAAAACCATCCTTTTTTACAACCAGATGGGGACTTTCTGCTTCCTCCAGTTTTGGCAGAGCATTCTGAGCAGATCACAGGGCTCCTGGGGGATCCTAGGAGAGAAAATTGGCCCCAGGACACTCTGCAGAAGCCTACCTCGGCACAAGGGAGAAGATTTCATCAATTTCAGTGGACTTGCATTTGGGTCACTTGTGAGAAGGATCACTTTGATGAAGTGCTGCATTTCACTAGCAGTCAAAATGCACCATTCTTCCCTTCCTCTTTAGCCCCCCCCCCATAATATACTAAAACCAGCTATGCTACATCTCTGAGGCCTCCAGAGCTGGTTTTGCTGTTTTGTCAGCAGAACTCCAGAGTTTAGATCTGTCCTTCAATAGTGCAGTTTTTAAAGGATGACACTTCCTACTCCTGGTAAAAATGAAGACTTTAACACTTATAATAACATGCATGACTTACTTGTTCTACTGTTGCTCTGTCTGACTTATCTTTCACACGATACCTGGTGGAAATAAAAAAAAATCTAAGACAACATATTGGATCAGTTTTCTAGTAGGGTGGACAGGACTGATACACCAAAACCTATTCAAGGAAAAGTTGACGAAGCCACCAATGCACAGGCATTTTGAACAGAAAGAACCCAATATTTACTTGTGCTCAAGGTTACAGATCTCAGTGCTGAAATTCAGACAGACATTAACTCAGTCAAATATAATTAGTGAGGCTTACAACATTGTCGAACAATTATCCCAGTTATCTCTGGGTGAGCCTACCTATACTTTTCTCAGGCTGACAGTGAAATTAACTGTTCTTGCCAAACAAAACTACAAATAAATTGATTTTCCAAAGCTAATCTCGGCTTCCTCTTCTGAGTATTACTAGCACTGGAAGATCATTTCCAAGCTTGAGCCCTCATGGGGAATTTCACCTGTCCCTCTAATCAAAATATACATGACAATGGTGTAAAGCAGCACATCAGAAGAGAAGAACAAAACAATAAAGCCAGAACAAAAGTAAGAAATCACTTGATTAAAACCTGTTGGATGACACAATGGAAGATCTATGATGCAAATACAGCATATCTGCTGCCTGGTGGATTTCCCTTGGGAGGGCCTTTCACATGTAAGATCCCACCACAAAAAAGACCTTACCACCAGTCACAATGCATTTAACTTTAGGACTTCAGATGACAAAAATAAAGATTAAGTAGAAATGCTACTAGACAAATTTGTAACAGATGCATATCTGTCTGGAAATGGCTTTATTACAAGACTGCACTTGCCCAGGATTAAGATCTAATGAACATCTTGGGGTTTGCTTCACTGATGGTGTCTATATCCAACAGCTATTTCCAACCAGAGCAGATCCACTGAATCAACAGGATTTGTGTAAGTCCCGACTTACAATTCAGCAGTCACTTCAACAGACCTATGCTAGTTGGGCCTAGCAACGGTGGGTTTTTTTTGTTTTTTTGTTTTTTTTGATAACTAAGGTTATGTTCTGCTTACCTTCCTGGATCCCACAAATTAAGCAAATCTCAGCTGAATGTCATCTCTCTGCATTCCTTACCACTGTCTTTATTTGCTAGAACAGCTGGGAGTTGGAGTCCAAAAAATCATGGCAGGCCACAATTCCATCCTGTACTAAAACATCCAGTAATTCTCTCTCGACATTTTAAACCTACAGTAATTTATCAAAATGTCATCTGCTACAGAACAATGTAAACCTTTGTTAACCCAAATGTATCAGAGTTCTTGGGGTGTGATTATCTGAAGGCAACCAAAATAGTTCCTCAGGAGAGAAACCCAGCCCAGTAGTGTGTGAGTGGGGCTGATGGCTGAGACAAAAAGTTATACAAAGGCAAGTACTGGTTGACATTCAGTCCTTGAGGTTCCTAGCAAGAAACTACAGACTAGAGTCCTACAGTCAGCCAGGGAGAGTGACTGTGTGGGAAGGTTTAATTCTCAGTGGAAACTTAGTGAAAGGCAGAAGAGTAATTGAACCTTAGTAGAATCTGGTCAGAGAGTGTGACCGAGATTGGGGATTGAGCCTTTGATGGAAGTTTAGCCAAAGAGTGGTTATATGATATTTGTGCTTTATATGAGAGTCTAAAGATACAAGTGAACTGTCTAAAAACCACACTGAAGAAATATATTAACTTGTACCTTCATATGAACTTTAATACTTTATTTTTATTGTTATCTAAATAAAAGTTACAGTTTATTTTTGTAAATCCTGACTCAGCTGAATTGTATACAGGCTTTAAAATAACACAGAAAATATTAAGGGGTTCTAAATAAACACTGAAAACAAAGTGGTGTTATAAGGAGGAAGGCAGAGCTGTGTGGTAAAGACAGGGTGTCTTATCAGATTGGTGAGGCAGTTCCCCAGTCTGGAAGAACTAAGGGCTTGTCACAAAATAACCAACAGAAAACTCTGTAAAACATTTATCACATTAGTCATGTTGGTCCACATTACTTACAAATCTGCTTCTTTTTGCCTGGACTTCTCTGTAACTCTGTTTATAACAGAATCAGCAAAATGCAGTTTGTCTGGAGAATATGAATATACATGTTAAGGAGGAATTAATACACAAATGCCCGCCTTTCTTCACCCTCACCTTCCAATTTAAAACTAAATTTTCTGGTTTGGATAGAAAATATGGAACATTTTTCCACCAAGAAACATCAAGAAAAATGGTGTTGTAGATATTATCCTTGAAAAATAAGGTTAACATCTCAGAGTAGTATTCCACTCATCATTCCTTTAGAAAACGGGTGGGCAAAGTACACCTTTGGGCCACATGCAGCCTCAAGGGGTCAATTTCTCCTATTTTCTCTTTGCTCCAAAATACCTCAGAATGACTTCTAGGAGTGTAGAGGGCATTTCCATCATGTTTGGAGCCCTCCTGGATCCCTCTTCCCAGGGTAAACACAAACATGACTGACAGCTGATTGAGAAACTTGCATGTTATGTATGGAATCTCTCTTTAGGAACGCACAGTACAAGTTAAAGATTTTTTTTATTTCATATGTTCCCCCTAGAATTTATCTTTCCTCCCCTATTCTTAACCTCAAAGCTTTTAAATTAGAATCTAGGGTTTGACAGAATATTTTGACTACCCAAAGGAGCTGTCTATTATTTGCCAGATGACTCATTCATGATACACATGTTAATAATAAGATACAGAAATCTCTTTCCAGTGAAGACTGGAGAAGTTTGGTTGCTTGCCAGTACCAAGTAAAATCTGCCCACTGTAGGGTTTCCCCACACTGCAGTTCTAGAGGTAAAAAATGTTTGGTGGTAAAAATTAATGTGGATAGAGAAGTTCACAGACCTGCAAGGCATTTGCGCACCCTGTTCTCCAAAGCAAAACACAGAATTTTTCAGCTGTAGACCTGTCAATGCTTACTAAAAAATATCACCAAAGGCATGAAGCAACAGACTATAATAGAAACACCACCTCTCTTTGTTTCTGATCAAAATGTCCTTTTTTATATATTTTGGCAGCTCACTTTCCTGATTGATGCTGAGGTATTCCCAAAACAGTCTCAACATGCCTAAAGCCACCAACTTCAACCCATTAAAACTGGTTGTGCAAATTGGTTCTTAGTGAATTCTATTCATGAAAGAAGCTGGAAGGTCCGCACTTACCTAGGTTGATTTTATGTTCAAACTTTCTTAGGGCTTTATCTGTAGGAGTGGACATTTTTGCTGCGTTGCAGCTAGGAATCTGTTTATTTGCCTGAAACAAAATGATTCACAACATAATTGAGCATCCATTAAAAAAAAGCAACTCGGGATGCACAAAATTTTGGGATATATCATGCTCCCAACCTCATCACCACAGTCAAACAATCAGGGCAGAACACTTCTAACCTAAACCTATCCCACCTTTCATCCCAGTTCCCCCATGCTACTTGCTTCCATCTTGTTTAGTATATTAAGACAAACGATAGTGGGAAACCTTGACTAGGTTTACCTGGAGCGGAGGGATCTCCATTAGAGAAGAAGGAGTGCATGCTCATAGTTAAGAGTCTGGGGATGTTAACATTTGCTCATAGAGTGGTAACTTCTCAGGGTCAAGGGAAGACATCTTACTGCCTAGGACCCATTAAAGGCCACACCACCACAGTTGGTGCTAAAGTCTGTGCCAACTGCAGTGGCTCTCTGTAGTGCAAGAGGGTACCACAGCATCCTTATACACCATACAGTTCTGGGCGTTTCACAGGATTTGGGAAGCACATTATGTTGTGAATTTTTTTAGCCTTTTTGGTGGTGTGGGGCAGGAACAGCGGTAGGAATGCCAAAACAAAAAACAAAAAAAAAGGAGGTAGTGGTGGTGAAAGGGCTGGATGTGGCCCAGCTGACACGAGACAAAGAATGCTTCACCAAAAGCAAGACATGAACTGCACAAATGATTTCTCTCTCTCTTTCTCTTTCATATACACACTAATTTCTGCAGTACTAAACTTAGGGAATGTTCTCATGTAATGTTAAACCATAGTTTAGTGACACATGCAGGAGCAGACAGAAGCCCAAGCAAAGCCTCTGGCCTGGGTCTTCCTCTGACGATTTCCCTCTCCTTTGTTCAGGTAGAAAAAAAAAAGCAGGATTTAATTTCCCTTGGTCTCACTCCCGGCTGTTTGTTACATGGAAACACAGAATCACTGTTGAAAACAAATTCTACTTTGCAGTGGGCAACCAGGGAAGGTTAGCAGGCCACACCAGGAAACCTTGGAGAGCCACACCCACTACTGGGGGAAAAAGGGTAATTTTCCTCCAAATGCACTCTAGGGGAGAAAGGGGAATTTTCATCATGTTTTTGACCCTCCCCAGGCCTTTTTACATACAAGAGAGGACTTTTTTTAACAAATGAAAGTGAGCACATGTTACTTCCTAATCACTTCATATTTCAAAAAAGACCCGTCGTGGGCTTAAATTGGTCCAGGCGGGCCCCAAAACATGGTAGAAATGCCTCTGAGAGGGCATTTGGGAGCCACAGTTCTATGCCATAGTTCTATGGAATCATGGGATTTGAAGTTTAGGGAGGGATATTTAGAATTCTCAGCCAGAGACTCCCAAGACTACAAACCCCAGGATTCCTTAGGACACAGCCATGGTAGTTAAAGTAGAATCATAGAGCAATAGTTATGTCGTGCGGAAAGGCCCTAAGTTAAACCCATGCCTAGATAAACTCACTTAGGACTGACGACAGAGTTGTTGCAGTCTTGCAGTCACACAGTCTTTCAACAACACACCTGTGGGTTTCTTCCTCCAGACACTGGATTTCTCTTGGTCACCTTTCCTGCATCATCATCCCAGTCCCAGTCATCTTCTTCGCCATCACTGCTCTCATCAAATTCCTCCACATCTGCTTCCTCACACAAATGTGATCGCTCCATTTTAATGGCCACTTGCTCTTCCAGAGCTGCTTTACTAGCTTGTTCATGTCCACTATTTTTTAAAAACATATCATTAGTAAAATCTTCCTCAACTTGTCATATACAATGCATCAATGAGCTGAAAACAGAAGAGAATGGGCAGTCTCCGCCTTTTTTTAAAAAAACCTATACAATTCCTTAAAAAATATTTTTAAAAATGTACTTTTAAAAAACAACTTTTAAAAACTGTATCAATGAAATGTGCCTCCTGACATGTGGAGGGTCCAATCCAACCCCCCATAGCCAAAAGAGGACTCCGCATTATCTCAGTGGAGATTCTCTTTCCCACTTTCAGCCCTCACTTCCAGAAGCCACTTCCTGCAAGTGCTAACTGAGAGCCCTTTGTCTCCCACTCCTATTAGCAATTGCTATTGTAATGACACTGTAAACCCAATGCTTAGTCAATCTCAAATCCCACCTGGCAGTAGGAGAGGGCTACAGCAGCTTGCTCCTGCAGCATGACACTACAGCCAAGGCTCTTTCTCTTTGGGAAGGATAGTAATGGTAACAGCTCTACACACAGGGTGGCTACCAAAGCCAGCCAAGCTTTCTCAGCACCTGAGCCAAGAAACCACTCTGGAGAAACAAAATACGGGAGGAGTTATACAGGAAGAGAAGAAAGGAGCTGTGATAAAAAGACATCAGCAGCAGGAGGCAACTATTTCTTGAAAACAGTGCGCCTGCTGTATATGTGGAGGTTTCGTTCCAGGAACTCCCACATAAAACAAAAAGCACAAAGTGTCTCATCCCAATATAGTTAATGTATGTGACATGCATATGCCCACATCAGTGCAGGCATGTGCCCACCACATCCATTGACTATTATGGGATATGATATTTCATGTCACCCTGCATTCGTGTGTGTGGAGGTTGTACAAGAGGAAGGCCCATTATACCTGGCTTTGAGGGGTTATCCAGAACACCTCTTCCATAATGTCTTAGTTCCAAGAACACCCTGAAGCCAGGCATTCAATAGGCAGCTTAGAGCCAGCCTCTGGAGAGTGGTGTATGGCCACCATTATCTTGTGGTGCCACTGCTATTCCACAAGGGCAAGGATGTCTTGGAGCCTGAGCAATGGGACTGGCATTTGCTATTGTCTATTCCACAATTGGTTTGCCACTACAAAATCCTCACCCTGCTTTTTTGATAAGGATTCTCTATATTACAGATAACTTTTCTCCTTACAAATTCCTGTACAGGGAATTCAGTAGAAGAAACAGAAAACAAAAGTTTAACCACCCTCAGTAATCAAGCTTTTAGCTGAATACATACAGCTAGTTGTATAAATGTTCCCACTATTTGAAGCCAGTACAAGAATTTCCTACAACAGATACATAAAGTTGGCAAAATCAAGCCACTAGATTCTTAGCACTGCACAAGATACCCAAATCCAGTCCCTGAGAATTCAGGATATAAATGAAAGAGAAAACCTTGGAAGTATTCTGCTCCTCTTTGTGGCACTGGCATACCATTTTCCTCCCCATGGTGTCCAAACATTTGTTCATTTATCCAAACAACATTCATTCAAATGTTGACTACGTTTATCCAGATAGCAATAAAGGAACTGAAGCTGGACGATAATGGGTGAGAGCTGTTCTTTTATATACAGCGGGGGCAGGCAACTGTGGTCCACCAGACTTTTTGGACTACAAGTCCCATAATTCCTCAAAAATGGCTGTCTGGTGAGGGCTAATCAAAGTTGGAGTTCAACAATATCTGGAGGCCCATAGCTGGACACCCTGATTTACAGAACTTGAAAATCATAGAGCTGGTTCATTTCTGCATTACCTGTCTGAAGCATCTGCATCATCAAACTGTCCTGGAACTATCTGGCTCATAATTTCCTCCCTGTAATCCATTGCTGCTAGTCACCAATGCATACAGTTTGTTCTGTCCTCTGTTTCCTATAAAATATACATATACAGATGCTATAACAGGAGAACATACTATACACTATATATTGCAAGTGTGCTGCAAATTATTCTTGTTAAAATATCCCATAAATAATGTTGACTCTGAGCAGTACTATATCTGAACATACCTGTATTCGTCAGCATATAAGACACACCAGCATATAAGATGCAGTCCATTTATATGCTTGCTAGTGTATGAGATGCACTGGCATATAAGACGCACTCCATTTTCAAACAGTATTTTTCAGGGGGAAAAGGGAGTCATATATGCCAGCAAATAGGGTTCTATACAATACAACCCTCTAGAAAAATCCCACTAGTCTCATGCAGTGTAAAAGAAAATCTGTGTTACGAGCTGAACATCTTGGAACAGGAGTGGTACACTTGGCCTTGCAGTCTTGGACTAAAATTCCCATAAGCAGGGTCAATGGTAAAGGACTGTGAAGATCTTAGACCAAAACATCTGGACAGGCAAAGCCTCTTCAACTTTCTTGGAGCATGTAGCGTATTTTGTTTGACCGTAATACAAAATACACACATCCACACTATTGAATATTTTACTCATTAACAATCTATTCACATTAGCAATTTTGCAAATATTAAACAGGTAAATTAGTGGGTACCATTCCACCCAAAACATCTATTCAGTTTACTAGGGTTGTAAACACAATCAACTAACCATTCAAATATTTTTTAATCAAAGGGTTGGTGGGTGGCGAGGATGGGTTATGTTTTAATGCTTTTAATGTATTTGATGTATTGCTGTAGTATTGCCTCGATCCGTTGGGAGAGGCGGGATATAAATAAATTTTTTTATTATTATTATTATTAAAGTGAGGCCATCGGCGCCACAAAGAGAAAGGTAAAACCAGTGACTACAGGACATGAAAAATATTACAATAAATATTAAATATTAAAACACTTTTTAACCCAGCAATAAAAAAACCCACCAAAACAAGTTAAAGAAGTATCAAGGCCATTTCCACACTACACTGTTATAGTGCTATTATTCCACTTTCAACATCCTATGGAATCCTGGGATTTGTAGTTTAAGGAGAGGCATTTAAGAATTCTCAGCCAGAGAGCTCTTTGGCCTCAGTAAACTACAAGCCCCAGAATTCCACGGGATGCTCAAAGTAATGCGGGGAATGTCCCCACCGGCTCCTCAGCATTCTTCCCTGTGTTAGTTCAGCGAGGCGCCCTTTGCCTACCTCCGCCACCACAGTGCGAGAGCGGACTCCAAACTTCCGACCCACGCGGTCCGAATCAAGCGCCTTCCTGCGCAAGCGTCAGCGCTCACGTTCCGACGGCTCCCTCGGAGGCTCACACACAGCCGTTTCTCGCTGGCCCCGAAAGCACGACAACCCCGCGGCTCGCTTCCACGCTAGGCCGAGTAGTCAGCCCAAAGTAATCGCCGAGCGATGAGGCCACGTCTCTACAGTTGATTGCTTCGGTCTAGCACTCTTCTCCTCAGCCTCTCTTAGTAGCAATTCTATCTCCCGGTGCTGGTTTTGATTGGATGGTGCCGGGATGACGCAGGTGAACCGCTCTTCCACAAAGAGGCCCTTTGTATCGCTGTTCTAACCTTGGTTCTTTCACGTTGGGAGCTTAGAACGCTGGCCATTTCCGCACTAGCCTGTTATAGCGCGATGATTCCACTTTCAACCTCCTCTGGGATCCTGGGGTTTGCAGTTTCGGGAGGGGCCGGCCGGCCCCTCCCGAAACTGCAAACCCCAGGATTCCAGAGGAGGTTGAAAGTGGAATCATCGCGCTATAACAGGCTAGTGCGGAAATGGCCAGTGACTCACAAGGGATGAGCTCCCCTGGCAGTAATTCATGAGAAGGTGTACCTTC
Organism: Ctenosaura bakeri; assembly: GCA_948474755.1. NCBI lineage: Eukaryota > Metazoa > Chordata > Lepidosauria > Squamata > Iguanidae > Ctenosaura > Ctenosaura bakeri. Next base: position 134,479 of record CAOLHI010001213.1, read on the forward strand.
CTATTTAGATGCAGAGAAGGGGTGTGTGCTATGAAGACTTCGACATACGCTGCCTTTTAAATAACTCACTACAAATAGTCACTGCTTTGGGTTTGTCAAAGCTAGTTAGAAATACAGTACACTTTAATCCTTTATAGTTGCTAAGTCTTTGTAGGAAGCATTATGTTCAACAGGTATTTGCAATGCCATGTAGCCGTAATCCTGGGGCGCTTTCATTTTGAGTTAGTAGTAGATAATGAAGAGATTGTTAAATAACTTGATCTCAAGGAACTATTAACTGCAAGTACCAGAGATTAAAAAAAAAAAAATCATGGTCATTTTAATAGGTTTGTTCAGCTTACTTGGGTGCTTTGCTACTTCAAACATTTTTCTCCAGGTTATGTTATTGGAATCAACTTTCTCTCTTTTTTCACTTTGCATCATGTTAATGATCCTGTATACTTCTACTGTACTTATAGATACTACTGAAATTTATAGTATATATGTATTACAGCCAGTTTGTATTAAAGAATACTCAACCTCTTTTCAGAATTAAAACCATTTCTTTTCCTGCCTTAAGGGGCAGTCTGGTAAGGGGTAATAAATAACGTGTCGGTCTGCAAGTATAAGGAAACATGGGTTGGAGAAACAAATATTTTGTTAAGCAAAGGAGGGGAATGTTTAAGGCCTTTCCGCTCTACATTGTTATAGTGCTATTATTCCACTTTCAACATCCTGTGGAATCCTGAGGTTTGCAGTTTAGGGAGGGGCTTTTAGAATTCTCAGCCAGAGCCCTCTTTGGCCTCAGTAAACTACAAACCCCAGAATTCCACAGGATGTTGAAAGTGGAATAATAGCACTATAACAGTGCAGTGTGGAAAGGCCCTTAGTCTCAGAATTTCCAATGATTAATTGCTTGTCTAGGATAAGTCCAGCCTCTAGAGGGAGGTAGAGTTTCAGACAGGTGGATCATAAAATGATTTAAAGAAACATTTTCAGATTGCAGAAATGCTTTTAAAATGCAGTGTGCCAGAGAGAATAAATATTAATACAACTTAATACAACTGACCTATAATTTAATTAAAGTAATGCTTCATCTGGTCTAGTGTTTACTCTGAAATGAAGAAAGTATGTTTGGCATATGAGACCCAGGGTGGTGTAGGGGTCTGAGCATTCGACTGTGACTCTGGAGACCAGGGTTCATATCCCTGCTTGGCCATGGAAATCCACTGGGTAACCTTGGATAAGTCATACTCTCCCAGCATTAGAGGAGGACAGTGGCAAACCTCTTCTGAAGAAATCTTGTCAAGGAAACCCTGTGAGGGGGCTGCAAAAAATTGAAAATGACTTGAAGGCACACAACATTTGGCATTCTACTACATTCAATGGGATTTACCCCCTTTTAGTAAGTATGTTTGGGAATGTAACTGTAATTATTTTATTATAAAGTGATCATTATGACATGTAAGAATAAGTCAAATTCACATTATTCAACAGTGATAGCACTGGCTGCTTAGCATTTTTTATTTGATGTTCCCTGCAACTTTCTCAGAACCTCTTGCAAGGCAAATGGTTTGGTTCCTTCTTTGAGACTATATCTTTACAAAGAGCTTACTGGGGAAAAGCAAGAGGCTGTGCTTTGTCTGATACAAATTGTTTATGAATTCTTTCATATTTGTTTTAAGCAGGGTTGGGAAAGTGGCCTTTCGGATGCTGAATTGACACTCCCATCAGCTCTAACCAGAATAACCAATGGTAAGAATGATCAGAATAGCAGTCCAACAGCATTTGGTGGTCCACACATTCCCAGTCTTTGACCTAAATAAATGATAAAACAAATACAGTTTTCCCTTACCTTGAGCTGATTGCCCTGAGGTATCACAACAAAATGCAGCTGCTCTGCCCCCTATCCTATGCCAGTTTTCTTTCCACATTTTTATTCTGCATGCTGTTTTGATCTGTGACATGTTTATACAGCTATCTGCACCTGAGGCCTACATAGCAATGCTCACAGTAACATGTGTCTGGCTACATTTTATATCCCACAAGCAGCTCCAGTAGGATGTAGAACAGGACTATATCCTCTCCTAATTCAAGAAGTAACTAACCAATTATTCAAAGGTTTTACACCAGATGTTGAAATACTCGGACCAGTGTTCCCAAACAATGTTCCTTCAGCTTACAGAAGCCCCAGCCAGCTTGTCTAACAGTGAGGAGTTCTGAGAGATAAGGTCCAAAACATTTGGAAAACCAAAGTTTGGGAACCGCTAACTTAAATTGTTCAGTATAGAATATACCTTTGAATTATCTTATCAACCAAACTAATAGATGGCACAGTTATACAAGCACACACTTGTACCAACCCACCTGACACCACCTTTCCCTTACCCACACCATCTCATCATTCTATCTTCTTCTGTCAGATTCTCAGCCTACTGTCACCTGCACATCACACTCAAATTTCTCCCATGCTATCTCGTCCCATCACTACTTCCTTGGCTTTGCCAGTTCCTGGGTGCTTGCGGTATTTCGTACCATTTCTTCTCCACAATCATTTGGGAAAATTACCAGGTCAAGCAATATGATGCAACTGGTGATGTGATGGAGATCTGAGTGTCAGGTGTCAGCCCATCTGTCATTAAGTTTGTCAAACCTATACTACACAGTATAGCACTTTGATAGCTTTCAAATGTCCATGGCTCCATTGTGTGGAATCCTGAGATCTGTAATTTGGTACAATACTTAAAATGCTTAGGGTTGCCATAAATTGGAAAAGACTTAAAGGCACACAACAGCAACAATGTAGAATTCTTGCCCAGAGCTTAAGTGCCCTAACAAACTACAAACACCAGGATTCCACAGAATGCAGTCATGGCAGTTACTGTGGAGCAATAGCACTATAATTCTGTAGTGTGAAAGAGTTATTAGTTGTTTGTTGGCATGAGAACATGATTTGCCCCAAGGCTGCAATAGCTTAGTTTTTTTTTTCTTTTCATAGATCTGTGCATACTTGATGAACACCTGGTTTCTATATTCCTATTTTCTCTCAGGTCTTTTAACTTTGAGGATATATGCAGGATTGCTTTGCTAGGTTTTTGGTGGTTTTTCTTTTTCTTTCTTTCTGTCTGCTTTTTCCCCTCTTTTCTTTTCGATGCTGTGTAAACTGCATGGTGTACTTGTGTGAGTGTTGGACTAGAACTCTGGGAGACCATGGCCATAGAAACCCTGAGAGTGACCTTGGATGAGTCATATTCTCTCAGATGCATGCAATGACAAACCCCCTCTGAACAAATCCTGCCAAGAAGACCCTAAGATAGGTTCACCTTAAGGTCATCATAAGTCAGAAATGACTTGAAGGCACACAACAACAACAACAACAACAACAACATGATTTCAGTTTTTCACTCTGTTACTTTTAGGAGAATAATCTGGAGAAACTTGTGTGTCTAAACTGTTCCCTTCCTCTGAGAAACTGAAGAATCATCACATTCCTTACTTATAGGCAAGAGAGGAAGAAGCTGGATCTGAATCAGAGGATTTAGAACCCATGATCTTGTCTGAACTAGCAGATGTATCTGCACAGATACTAAAGATTACATGTTCCTCCCTCATTTTGTTTCACATGAAGCTAGCTCTGTAGAAAGGCAGCACCTGGCTGAAGGCAAGCTGAGAAGGAAACATGTAAAGAGAGATCGTTCATCTTAACTTTGTCACACTTTGGAGACTAAATCATGGAGGGAGGCTGAAACTCTGTGAGATCTGAAAATAATCAAACATGTAGTCATACTTTATTTCTTTCACAGAGTGTCTGTGGAAGTTTATTGTGCATTCAGTTCAGAACTGGGAAAGTTTACTTTTTTGGACTACAAGCCCCAGAATCCTTAACCAGCATCATTATAGGCCATGCTGGCTGGGGATTCTGAGAACTGTGGTCCATAAAAAGTAAACTTTCCCAAGCTCTACATCCATCTCCTTTGAGAGTTTAAAAAAAAAAAGAGTCTAAAATGTTTATATTCTGTTTAATGGCAAAAAGTACCACGGCCGTTCTAAGATAATTTGCTGCCTGAGGCACTCTCCCAGTCACTCTCTGGGAGACTGTCACTGGAACTTTACTTCAACACTTGTGATAGCAGCATTCTCTATATTAACCTGAGAGCAGTGGGTTCTTTTAAAAGGCACAGAAGAGAAGTGCAGTTGTTGTTGTTCAAGTTGTTTCTGACTTATGGCGGCCCTAGGGCAAACTTATTATGGGATTTTCTTGGCAAGATGTCTTCAGAGAGGGTTTTGCCATTACTGTCCTCTGAGGCTGAGAGAGTGTAACTTGATCAAGGTGACCCTGTGGGTTTCCATGGCCAAGTGGGGATTTGAACCCTCCAGGGTTCTAAGTCCAACACCCAAGCCACTATACCATACTGGCTCTCAAGGCAATCATCCCAGGTGGCAAATGTTAGGAGGCAGCAGCAAAATAATGGAAAGAAGAAAAAACCTTCATGTCATGTGTCCTGTCTTGAGCTGGGGATGTTAGGTTGCTACTATCTGTGGTTGTAAAAAATACTGTCCCATAGACTGTGCTGAAAGAAAAGATTCAAATGGGTGCTGGATAATCCTGGCAATATTGCACATGCATCACTGTTTTCTAATACTCCAGCATCCTCCACTTTGGACAAGTACCTCCCCATGCCTAATAGTAGGGAAGATATTGATTAGCATATTCAACTTTCATGAGAAAGTTCTTCTTCCATGAGAAAAGAAGATACCCCTTGTTAGATTGGAATTCCAGCATTCTTTGTTACCCCAAAGATGGGGGAACTTGAAGTCCACCAGCAGTGCTAGCATCTCCTTAAGAAGGTGGGAAATTATAGCTCAAAAGCATCCTGGGACAGGGGATTAACTATGGGACCTTTTCACATATGTATACCAGTACTAACTGCAAGATACCAGTTGAGAGTAAAAAGAATGTTTTATTAGGGAATTCACAGACATACGCAAGAAATCAAGCAGCCTTACGAGCCATACAAGGCTAGCAAAGGAAAGGAGAGAAAGGTTGGATAGAGAGAGATTTTGGGTGTATGGGGTGATATTTACCGGTCCTGAAGCAGAGGATCAAAGAGGGGTGGCAGCACAGAGGACTGAGAGTCTGGGGTGCAGCATGACGCCCAAACTGCTGGCAAAATGCTGGTGTCAGAGCTAGGGTTTAAATAACCTGAAGGGCAAGTGTTAACTGCTCTCTGGAAGAACAAAAAAGGCCTAGAACAGATTGATTGTCTTTGTATGACAAAGCGTTGATGGGAGTCCTGACAGGCTTTTAATGTCTTTGTTGAGTGAAGGGAATGCGAAAGGTTTTGGTAGGAAATGCGCGCAGCAGGGGTTCTTGCCTGCTGCACCTGGGTAGTTTTGTTTATTATTGTATTTAGGTGTTGGATAGTTGACAGGATTACTGGAGGTCTGTTTACTCCAGGCTTTCTTGCTTAACTCTTCTTGACCTTATGACCTGGCCATGCTAAGGCCATACTAATCCCAGGTATAGAGCCAGAGTCCTGCTTGCTGCATGTTTCCCAGCCAGAAGTGTCCAATTTATATATAATATTTCATATAGCTAAATGATATTTCATGCTAGTCATGCTGTGCCACATGATAGTGGTGTAAGGCATGGTAACATATTTGTAAGAGGTCGAGCAACCATGAGGAATTACACAACCACTGAAATTGGCAACTGGCCATCTGTGATTGCATAGCACTATATTCTTGATGATTTTCAGGCTCTCCCACATCTCAGGATGAGTTATGCTCTTGGAAGAATAAGTTTTCAGATCTTTATGGTTTCAGCAAGTTGCTGGTGTCTTCATACAGGCATGGGCAAGTTTAAGGGTGGAAATAATTAACACTAGTATGTAAAGTGAAACCCATTTTCTACCAGGCCTTTGTTGTAGCTACATACATGGGCCATGTTAATGAAACTTCGTTTTCTAAAGATGATCATGCACTGAATAGGGGCAAAATGTATAACAAGTGGGAGGCTAGCAATTTCAGAGTGAACGTCTGGTGTGGAAGCAGATGTTCTACACCATGCTGGCATAGCAGCAGCAGGTAGATCACACCAGAGAAGGTGCATTTGAAACTTTAAATTGTTTCTTAAGAATTTTGCAACGGTTAGTTCAGATAATGTTGTTGTTGTTGTGTGCCTTCAAGTCGTTTCCAACTTATGGTGACTCTAAGGCGAGCCTATCATGGGGGTTTAATTACAGGTGTGGAACTGAACTCTAGTGTCCAGGGTCATAGTACAATGCTCAAACCACTACACCATGCCAGCTGTCTCAGATGACATACCCTCCACCATTTCTCAGATGAAAATTAGGTCACATGTATCCAAGCAACATAAGAGAGTGATCAAAATGGCAAAAGTTATTAATAAAAACACACAAGCTAGTAGAGGGTGCTGCAGATTGCTTTTGCCTTAACCTACTATGAGGGACAAGATTTCTTTCTCTCCTCTTCCTGCTTTGAGTTAAATGAGTGGAAATTAGTTTTCCACTTTGAACTCACTTTATAGCAGTTGAAGCATGCTGAAGACAAAGGGGGAAAGTGGAAGGTGGAGAGAGAAATCGGGACATTTTAAAAGTAGCTGAAGAGGGAGGATAATAGAGGATTAATCTGGACTGTCCCTGCCAAATTGGGACAGTTGGAGGGTATGATGTAATAGCAGAGGTCACCTAGCACGTAGAGCATTTAATTAACAGGCCTGAGTACCAGCATGGGGTGATTATGCCTAACAACAAAGGTTCTCCTTAATGTATGTCTCTTGAATAAGAGGTAGAAGTTTTGCTCCTGCATGCCTTTGCATCTGTGTCTTTCTGTGTATCTTCAGGAGACATAAACTTATATTTCGCTAAGCCTTCAATTCAGGCCTCATCATATATATGCTTTTTTTGTGAATAAGAGGTGCATTTGGAAACCAGGCAGATTATCCATAGGTTGGGATATGAACAACTTTTGCTTCTATCACTTTCTTTTTCTCAATTTGTAGTGAAAGGTGTCTCTCAGCCTCTAATATATGCTTGTTAATTTTTGATTGACACCATTACCATCTTTGTATAGCAGAATGAGCCTCCTGGCCCAGCAAGCATATGTTGGATCATAGTTACCAAATCTATTCTTAAATAACCTTATTCTTTAAAGATGTTGCCGAAGCACCATTGTAGTGACTTATTTCAAAATATGAAATGCACGATTAGTGATATATGGAGAGAAAGTCCAGCAAACACTTATCTTCTCATAAAACATTATAGAATTGCAGAATTGGTGGAAAACTTGGAGGTCATCCCTTACTCAGTGCAGAAACATACAGCATCCCTGTCTAACCTCTGCTTAATTACTTCCCCTGGTAATCTGTATCCATGTCAATCAGCTCTTACCATTAAGAATTTTCTGATAATTTTTAGATGCAAAATGCTTCTTTGCCCTTTTTACCAATTAGTTATCATCTTGCCCTCTAGAACAAGAAGTCTGCTCCATCTTCTGTGTGACTGCTCTTCAGGTATTTGGAGACAACATCATCTATTCTGTTTTCCAGACTAAACATATAGTATATATACCCATTTTTAAAAACTGTTCTTCATAGCATTTGGATTTTAGATCCCTCAGCATTCTGGTTGCCTTTCAGTCTGGACATACTTGAATTTGTCAGTTTGTCAGTGAGTTGTGTCAATATGGTGCCAAGAACTGGACCAAATATGCTAGGTGCATGGTTTGAACTAAAAAGAAATGTGCCATGTGCAAAGAACACGGTTTGACAACACTCAGGTCTTTTGATTGACCAAATTATATTTGTTCAGTTCCAAAGCTTGCTAAAATAAACCCTTCAGGTTGGGTAAAACAAGCCTCTGAGTACCTTAGCACATATCCAGAGTGCACAGGTTATTCATAATCTGTGTTTCCATTAAGTTCTGACTCATGGGTAGACTGTTCTACAAAATTAAAAGGCCGATTTCAGTCCCAAAGCATCTTTGTCTGACTCTAGTGGCCATACCAAATTTCAATTAATCATCATGATCATCACCATCACCACCATCACCATCATCAAAAAGAAACAAGGAATCGTCAAGAAATAGTTTGCTGTATTAGAAAACTGGGGGATAAGAAGACAGACGTGCCAAAGACAAAACAGGGGACTAGACATGGTAAAAGATGCTCACCACTTGTGGTAGGAGACATCCATGATCCTTGCAAAGAAAAATATTGGTTGTTCAAAACAATTCTTTGCCTCTCCCAAATTCCACAAACCAGCAGGGCCAATGACTGCATGTGAATGTCAGCCTGCCATCTAATTTCCCTAAGGCTAATCCAAAAGGTAAGGAAATAAAATATAAAAGTAAGGCTTTTCTCACCCCATCATTACAAGCTTTACTTGGCTAAAAATTATCTGTTACAAAGCTGTTACAGAAATCCTATTTGCTTCTGATCACTTTTGAGTTATGAGATGTTACGAGGGCCTAGAGTTATGAAATGTGTTCTCATTCAGGTATGCATTCAACATAAAATTTAATATAAGGAATAGCAAAACCAGGCTTTCTTTTAACTTAATTCTGTGTCCTGAACTTGCATGAATGGATGTTGTGCCTGAAATCTTCCTAATGCTTTCAAAATCTACCAGAGGAAATTAAGAAGAATATTGAGATAGATTTTAGAATGAAAATACTTATTATTTAAAACAGAGGTAGGAAACCTGTGAAATTGTAGACCATAGTTCCTATCACCCCTGATCAAGGGCCACACTGGCTGGGACAGATAGAACTTGGAGTCCAAAAACATTTACAGGGCCATGGTTTCTAGCTTGTCTAATGCATGAAAGGAATACACTCATCTAATAGTTTGTCTAATGCATGAAAGGAATAAGGAATATAGATAGCATTTAACTTGTTGGCACATCTGTTAGCAATGCAGTTTATGAAAATGAGCTCACACCATGGCTGACCTAGGCACTGAGAGTTGTCTTAAAAATTATGAATCTTAGCCAAGTTTGCTGAGGGATTCAGGAAGCAACTTTTCAAGTTCTGATCTTCACCCTTATGATATATTGTACAACTACGATTTTTAACAGGAGAAACACTTCTCCTCTCCATATAGCCACCCCACCCACCTTGAGACATTGCTCCTGACTCCTTAGTTGCAAAAGCCACCATGTTCAGATTTGCATGCAAATAATATTAGTAATAAGTTTTCTCTTCTGCAATGTTTTATTCACAGTCTCATCAGAGCTCCAGGCACAGGCGTGCCCCAAGCTATGGTAATTGCTGGAATTAAAGTTGCCGCCTAAGCGCTTTTGGGCAGCACTGGATAAGCTGGTACAGCTGCTTAGGAGAGCTTGAGCATCTCTATGACTCACCGTACACCATACTCCTTATGTGGCCTTTGAGGAGTCTGATTTATGAAAAGCTTACATTTATAACTTGCCTTTTTTCCAAAGATTTCAAGGCAGTGCACATCAGATTTCTTTCTAAATTCTGTGAGGTAGGCTGAGAAAAAGTGACTAGCCCAATGTTATCTAGTGTGTTTTATAGCTCAGTGGGGACTAGAAATGGACTCTCCTGAGTTCCAGACAAACACTCAAAGCTTTAGCACATTTGCTCTCAAATAACATTATTGCTAGAGAATAATATCTTATTCTTGCCCAGGAACAGTTATATATTCTCCAACTGCCCAACTGGCAGGGACAGTCTCAATTAATCCTCTGTTCTCTCCCTTTTTTAGCTGTTTTTTTTAAATGTCCCAGTTTCTCTTTCATCCTTCCAGCTTCCTCATTTGTCCATAGCTTATTTCAATTGCTGCAAAGTAAGTTCAAAATGGAAAAGGAGTTTAATTTAATTAACTCAACAGGAGAGAGGAGAGGGTAGAATTTCACCCTTCCTGTTAGGCAAAGTGATGCAGCCCCTCCTAGTTTAAGTGTTTTCCCTTGAGTATTTTTCCTGCTTGATCATAGGAGTCCCTTTTCACCACATTAGCTCCTGTGACCACTTGGAGAACCACTCGCCATATACAAAAACACATTTTTTTGCCCCCAAATGTCCTCCTGGGATCACGGAGGCACTCTTACTATATTTTTCCTCCTCCCTGGCCCCTGAGAGGGTATTTTGTATCACATTGAGGCATTGTTTTTTAAAAAAATTGTTTTGACCCCAGAGAGATCCAAAGGAGTTCCCTACCTGGTAGAAATGCCCTTCACACCCCCTGGAGGTAATTTTGGGGCATTCTGTATCAAGAAGGGGGGGATTTTTTAAAAACCTCTGGGCCATACTTTGCCCACCCCTGGACTAATGCACATTGTTATTATGTGCCTTCAAGTTGTTTCTAACCTATGGCAAGCCTATCATGGTGTTTTCTCTGCAAAATTTGTTCAGAGGGCAAAAAGGTACTCTGGGGCTGAGGGTATGACTTGCCCAAGGTCACCTACTGGGTTTCCATGGCTGAGCAGAGATTCAAACCCTGGTCTCCAGAGTCATAGCCTAATGTTTAAACCATTACAGTATGCTGGCTCTCTGTTAATGTGTTAGGCTTTAACTACCATTATCTCTTTGGTCCTTAAAACAGCCCATCCATCAGTGCTTTGCATATAGATGGTTCCAGGATTAATCTTTAGTTAATGGTTAGCAGAACTAGGGAAAGTCTCCACCTGAACTTTTGGAGAGCTGCTGCCAGTTGGAGTAGACAGTTTTATAAAAATTAAAAGTGGAAAAAACAAAACAAAGAAGTGGTTAGGGCTCATTTATGCACAGGCTGAAGAGAGGAAAATCTACACTGCTCAACAGCCCACTGAGAACGACTTGCCCAGCATTTTGCTGACAAAATTGCTTGGATCTGCTCTGACTGGGATGCTATAAATGATACTGATCCAATTGATATAACTTTGGCCCCTGCTTGTCCAGTGACAATGCATACATTTCAATTTGTGCAGTTAGAGGATGTTGACAGAATTCTTGAAGAGATAGGAGCCACCATGTGTATGTTAGATCCTTGTCCTTTTTGTCATTTTAAAAAAATACTAGAGATGGACTGGCTAAGTGGGATAAGGAATGGTTAATGCCTCGCTTAAACAAGGTAGAGTTCCGGCTTGCCTAAAGGAAGCTTTTACAAAACCATTACTTAAAACAAACAAACAAAAAAGCCCTACCTGGACCCCACCATTCTGGATAATTATCAGCCAGTCTCTAACATTCATTTCCTGGATAAGTTTCAGGAGTGTGTGGTGGCCTCCCAGCTCCAGGGGTTTCTAGATGAGATGAATTATCTTGATCCATTTTAATCTGGTTTCAGGCCTGGTTATGGGATAGAGACAGCTCTGGTCACCCTGGTGAATTGCCTACACTAGGAGCTATAGAGGGGGAGTATCTTTGTTCTGGTGGACATCTTGGCAACTTTCGATACCATCAACTATGGTATCCTTCAGAGTTGCCTTGCTGGGATTAGATCTGAGAGCATTGTTTTACAGTGGCTCCATTCCTTCCTGAAGGGCAAACCCAGAAGGTGGTTCTGGGGACTCCTGTTTGACCCCATGGCTGTTGGTCTGTGGGATCACTTGGGGTTTGATTCTCTTCCCCATGCTATTAAACATATACATGAAACCACTGGAAGAAGTTACCAACGGTTTTGGGGTTCAGTGCCATCAGTATGTGAATGACACCCAACTCTAGTACTCCTTTCCTCCACAAACCAAGGAAGCTGTTTTGGTCCTAACCCAGTGCCTGTCATCAGTAAATGGACAAGATAAGGGTGAACAAATTGAAACGTAAATAAGATGGAGGTGCGCCTGATCAGTCAGAGGGCAGATCAGGGAACAAGAATTCAGCCTGTACAGGATGGGATTATGTTACCTCTGAAGTTGCAGGTCCACAGGTTGCTTGTGTTCTTGGATTCAGCTCTGAGCCTGGGAATTCAGGTTTCAACAGTGCCTGTTCCTTGAGACATCAGATATGCTGGCCATGGTGACACATACCTTAGTTATATCCCAGTTGGATTACTGTAACATGTTCTATGTGGGGATGCCTTTGAAGAATGTTCAGAAATGTTAATTGGTTCAAAGAGCTGCAGCCAGATTGTTAGCTCAGGATGGTTACAGGGAAGAAAAAATTCCCTTGCTGCCACAGCTTCACTGGCTGATGGTCTGTTTCTGGAGAGGATTCAAAGTGCTAGTTTTGACCTATAAAGGCCTATACAGCTCCGCTCCAGGTTATCTGATGGGCCATCCTCTATCTTATAAAGCACCCAATGCTTTGAGATCTGCAGACAAGACCTTTCTCTCTGTCCCACCACCATCACAGGTATATCTGGTGGGAACACATGAGAGGGCCTTCTCAGTGATTGCCCCCAGGCTCCGGAATTCCTTTCCCAGAGAAGTCAGATTAGCACAAATCCTATTTTCTTTTTACAGACAAGTAAAAACTTTTCTGTTTAGATAAGCATTTGATGATTGACTACATAAGGCCCATTCTACCAGAACGGTGTGCTGGATCTTAGTAATTGTTGTGTGATGTGCGTGTTTAATGATACATGTTTTATTCCAGTTTTAATTTTTGATTGCTTAATTTCATTTTAAATTTTCTATCTTGTGATTTTAAATGATATGTTTTTTAATTTGTTGTAAGCCTCTTTGAGTCTTGAATACTGGGGAAATAGTATAGTGAAATAGTGAAATAGATGTTATAGTAAGGATAATAATTTTTAAAAATATTTGTATTAAAACACCAGTTTTGAATATATAAAACAACACATAAGGAAATACATAACAGTAAAGCACATAATAATAACAAAACAACACTAACACATACTAAACATATTCTATTTTTTTAAAAAAACCCCAAAGGACAAAAACTAACAATAAAAAAATGGGGCTGGAAAGGTATATACATAACTTTTAGCCCTGCCAGCTGATGTTTGTAAGATGTACTAGTAAATATACGTCCCTATCATTGTAGAATTATGTAAATACTTCTGTTATCATGAGTATAAGCTACTAATCATCAAACCTCAAAACTGGAATGCTCCCTAGTGATCTCTTAAGCAGACAATCAACATATCCCAATCTTTCTTAACTCTGTTCAAAGATCCTTCTTTAATCAAAAAGGTCAATTTGTCCAGTTCTGCAAATCAAACAATTTCATCATCTATTCTTCTTGAGTTGGAACAGTTGAATCCTTCCGTCTCTGAACAAAAAGTAGTCTGGCAGCTATAATTATATACTGTATAATTCTTCCAAACATCTTATCTATCTGATCATCTATTAGTCCCAGTAATAAGAGACAGGTTTCAGCTGGATCTTTATCTTCAAGATGTCTTCCATTAATCAATGAATCAGGACCCAGCATTTCTTTACATTCTCATAAGTCCATAACATATGGGAAAATGTCTTTTTCTTTTTACATTTCCAACAAACATCAGTGAATCCATCATACATTTTAGAAAGTCTTTCTGGTGTCAGGTACCATCTATACATCTTTTTATAAATTTTTTTTCTAAGATACAACATAAAGTTTAAATCTCTTGTCCACATTGTTCCCATTGATCCATATTATTACCCACATTTTGTGCCCATTTACTGTAATCATACAATCTTTTACCTGTTGATCCTCTGTCTCTATTTTCAACAATAACTCATACATTTTAGCTATGTCAAATGTTCATCATCATTACTCAGTTGCTCTTCAAATTCAAATAGTATTTGAATTGCTAATTTCTCCCTTTCAGTATTCAGATTAACTACTTTTCTACCTAACTGTATTATAATGTCACTGGCCTTAGTTCATGCCAACAAATTTGGGAGTTTCTGGTTCCTGCCATGTTCTTGTTTAACAGTGACAAAGTTTTTATTTGGTTTCCTGACAAGTGTTTTCTAACTCCTCCATAACACCAGTCACCAATCACACACAAGATTTTTTTTCCATTGAAAGATGAGTCTACTACTAACTTAAACCACAGATTGTCTTCTGTGTGAATGGTGTCTTGATTTGGCTATTAAGTTGGAGTATGGTATTTCCTTAATCTCACTCGCTGACTTCTCTGTGTTTATCTAGGAAAGGTCATAGAGAATGAATGGGCTTCACTGGGGCAGAAGAGATAAGGCAGGCTACTTCATGGGTGAATCAAAGGAATTCCAACCCCACATTTTATTGGCAATCTGACAGTTATATTACTCATTCAGACTACAGCTACTCCCACTAATGTCTGAAGAATGACTTTTTACCCAATGAAACTAATTTTAAACCTACTATATTTCCAGGCATTACTCTGTGTGTTGATAGGCATACAAGTGCTCAAAAGATTCAACTTGTATTATTGTGCATGAGCCCAGAAAATTAGGACTGATTACATAGCTTTTGTTGTTGTTGATCATATAAATGCTCACATAGATTTTTCATGTATGTTTATTTAATCTTCTTTAATTTAAAATGCTTCCATACTGCCTTGGCAGATCATGTAACTTAACAGCAACTAATAGTACTCACCGTTTTAAACCACAGATAAAGATCAGCAGTCAGTAAAATTATGCTTGGGCAAATAAAAATGTCTTTATGAGGTGTTGAAAAAGAGATTGGATTCCCTATATGATAATTTTTCTGGTCACTGCTATCTAAAGTTCAGGAAATAGAAGGACTCAGATGAGGACTTGAGATGATGATTGGCTTTGGACCTGCTCAAGTGAGCAAAGGCTGAAGGAAGGGACTAAGGAAGCCAGACAGCTGCCCAAGAATGGATGGTCAGGAACTTCTAGGTTTAGCTAGAGACAGTACAGCTACCAATAGACACTTCAGTCCATGCTATACTTATGTCTTTGGTTTCTCCTCAAACAAAAATGTTTGGGAAACAACAAGAGGCTAACCATTCAATTCTGTAGTCTGTACAGTGAAGCAATATTTAATCAATGTACAATAATTCTAATTCAGGGGAAGGAATAACATCATGATCATGATGATGATTTGTTTATATAGTGCCATCACTGTATATGACAATAAGTAAAAGAACAACAAAACAATTCCTTGCCCTCAGGCTTACAATGATAAGTTAACTGTGATCTGGATTAATGTCCATTTTTGGATCAGGACGAATGTCCACTGGTAACATAAAGAGTGAGCATTCTTTGCATAGATTACTGTGTAATCACTGAAATGCACAGGCTGGCATCCTCTTAGTGCATGTGTTCTTGCATATGTCCTTTTTGGGGCATTGCAGAGGTGATATTCCCTTCCTCCCCTCGGAGCAACCAAAGCCTCCAAATGCTTAACATTCAGCCTCTGAAGCCCCCTGCATGTCTATGCCATGCCTCATGGAGTGCAAGGAAGACTGGAGAAGCATCTGGCTATGTCCCCATTAAATGATTACAACAGCACTGAAACTACCAGAAGTCCCCAGCAAATCTCTGCACTGATGTAATCATTTTGTATCTGGCTATGGGGACAGACACTTCTCAGATCCTGCCTGCTCTCGTGAGACATTGAATGGCTGGGTGGGTCACAGGGACATTCAGAGGTTGCGTGGTAAATCTGAGGGGGGTGGTATATAGCTCAGTTTACTGGAGGTCCACTTTCAGATGGCATACAGATTGCACAAATGAATGTGTCCATTGTTTGTGAAGCAAGAGTGAGCAGACACATGCAGGAAGCAAATTCAAGCTGCTGCAAATACATTTACACTTCTAATTTTATTAACAGCAAGAGGGAATGTGGCAGTTGCTTCTGCAGTTCTTTTTCTTCCTCCACGCTTGACGGAGCTGAGCAGTGGTTGAAAATTAAGCAATGAAATAAAAGAGGAGGAGCTACTCTTTCTCTAGAAGGCAGGTGTGGCCCTGAAAGGATTCCACTCCCAGAGGTATTGTACAAGAAGACATGTGAGATTACTTGCCCGAAGGGAATTCCACTACTATCCTGAATGTGCCTTATCATGACTAATCAATGCTGTGAAGGGCCCCTATATCATTCCTGTGAATTGACTTCCAGATCCTTACCTCCCACCACAAAACATTCCATGCCAAATGTTGGAACCAAGTCCCTTGGGAAGAATTCATTTTTAAAATGATAAAGATAGATGATCACAGCTTATGGCAGAGCAGAACATGGCACACCTTTCCCCCACCCCAAATCAAAACACATAGTACCCAAAATCAGCCAGATCATTTTGACACATAAGGCAACCCCCCCAAAAAAACATCTTTCAGCATCCCAGCATTAAAAAAAAATAAATTAACAATTTTCTGCCATTTAATGGAACTCAAAATCTGCTGCTCAAGGGAGTGGCCTCCATTTGCCTAACGATAGGACCTGCTCCGACATCAACACATTGGAATTTGCTGATATTTTTATCCACTGTTTTACTAGTATATTAGTGTTTACAGGTGCTGCAAGAGTATCAGACCTAGCCTTGATACTGTGAGCAGCCTGACAAGCACACAATTAACATGAGAAAAATCCCTCCCTCCCTGCATTCCTTATCTCTCTTATGAAAATCTTCTCTTTTTCCATCTTCACATACTGGATTCCTGTGACAGGCACAAATAAAATGCTACCTGGTTGGATACTACTAAAGAGTTCATGATATGTGCTGGGCAGACAAAGGCAGACTAGAGGGAGATTGCAACTGAGCAGAAGCAGGGGTAGTACACCTTAGGCAGGAAGACAGGCAGGGATCATAGAAGACACAACACACAGGGAAAGAGGATGGCAATTGGGGAGGGAATTCACTCCAGCAGATACTCTTTTTCTCTCCCTCTGAGGGCAGCACAGTTGCAGTTGGGATGGAGGGAGAGTCTTTCATCTGCTTCTGGGCCCAGGCATGACAGAGCTGTGCCTACCTCTTCTCTCCCTCAGAGGACAGGTCAGTGGCATTTGGGATGGAGGAAAGGACTTTGCTTCTTGGCCTAAGCATGACAAAGCTGTGCCTGCCTTTTTTTTCTCTCCCTCCAAGGAAACGGCAGTGGCATTTGGGATAGATGGAAGGCTTGTCATCTGCTTCACATGTGCAGAGGTTCCATGTTTGCTCATTGGTGTGTCCTTTTAATAGGATTGAGTTAGAGGCAATGGGAAAGGCCTCATCCCGAGATCTTGGAGAAGTACTGCCAGTCAGAGTTGACAATACTGAGCTAAATGGGCATGTAGTCTCATCTTGGAAAAGAAAGCTTCTGTGGTGGAGCGTGGCTGCAGAGGCAATATGTCCTTTTTTTATTAATCTGTCCTATGTACGTATCATTAGCATCATTGTGTGAAGGGGTTGTTCAGTTTATATCTCACCTTCTACATTTTTTTAATGTGGCTCATAAAGATAAAACAACAACACAGCACAAATAACAGGAGACAGATAGTAAGACATACCTAAAGCAAAATACAAAACTAACTAAAATAGCAGCGTTACTTGGCTGTGAGAAAAATGCTTATTGTTTTTGCTTCTACTACTTGTAAACATGACACAGTTTACAGTTTAATTTTTCACTGTATTTTAATCCAGCCCTGATTTGGGAAGGTAAAGTACTAGCTGCCAAACTTCTCTTTACTACGTAGCTATGAAAAGATACAGATGTGCTTTCTGGTCAAAACATTGGCAGCTCTCTCTTCCTGTGATCATCAATAATGCCTCAGCTTCAAGATGCTTATCAGTACGTACAGTCATTTTAAGAGCCACCTAATACTAGCAGAACTAGGACAGCTGCAAGATGAGTCTGATTGACCATAGAGACACCCTGTGGTAACAGCAAGAAGACAATCGTGTCTTGATTTTGTTGCTGATAAACAAGCACTGATTTATTTCATTTTACATCTGCCCAGCCTATGCTTTGGATGGTTTCTAAATCACAGAGGACAACAGAAAGAGAATGAGAGAAACTCATCACATTTTACTAGCCTCATTAAAGTCAGCTGAGGTTTATTATTATTTATTAAATGCCCCATGGATATCACATCAGAAAACAAGAGCTGGAGTCAGATTATTCCCACTGATTTAGCATGCAGCATTGCTCATAACCTTTTGAAACAAAATTTTCTCAGTGCCCTGTAGCCAATGTCTGAAAAGAGCAGAAATTTCAGCCAGTGACTCCTTGCTGCATGATGGTATTTGCACACTAGACAACTCTTTAAGACACAGAATGCCTCCCAGAAAAAAAACTGGGAACTCTCTATTTCAAAAAGAACATAAACATGGTACTATGAACACAGTAAGGTCACTGTATTTCTTTGTTCTTTGGGATGGAGATAAGCCACAGTCTACCTCTTGCCTTCATTGTCCACTCTGCTGCCAAGGAAAAGTAAATCTCAGAGCTGTTTTGCACCGTACGATAGCCTGGGATACATGGCTGGTGTTTGCAGAAAATCTAAAATCTAATGTCTGTCTCAAAAGAAAGTTGACCACAACAGGAACTTTTAGCCAGTCACAGTTCCTGGAAGATGCTTCAGTGGTTGAGGATGCCTTCCCCTACTCCCCAGAATGTAGGTGCTCCTCACAGAAAGCATCACTTGAAAGTTGGTGGACCTAGGCTGCCAATTGAAGAAGGGATGGACAACTCAATATTCTCAGACTACAACCTTTATCCATCCTCAATAGCATAGCCAGTGCTTGGGGGATGATGGCAGTTGTAGTCTAACAAAAACTAAAGGTCCACAGTCTGGAAGATGAAGCAGGGCCCTCTTCGTCCATAGATTTTTTTTCTTTGATCCAAAGCATTCCTTTCAGCTGTTTTTAAGCTGAAAAGAAAAACCAAGTGATCCGATCATCATGGGTGGTTGGCCCTTGAAGGCTTTTCTGGCACAGAGATGATCAGAGAGAAGCAGTGAAGGGAATCGGTAGCACACCTGCTAGCAAGAGCAGCTGCTATACCAGCATCTAAGCTAGAAAGGAGTGTACTGCTTCTTTCCCAAATTAGAGGGAGTGGAAACTCAGGTACTAAAGCTTTTAGTGAACACTCTGTGATTTGAAGGCCTCATGAAAAATGAGACAGGACTCCTGTAATTTTAATCCAGAAGCAAAATGTTGGCATAAGGCTGTTTTTATGGACCTGATCCCTACTTTTCCCCACCACTGCCTAGCCTTACGGAACACCCTTTTCTAGCTAGAACAGGTAAATTGCATCTTCCAGAAGCTTCCAGGTGTGACGATTTACCATTTAATAA
Organism: Ctenosaura bakeri; assembly: GCA_948474755.1. Classification (NCBI taxonomy): domain Eukaryota; kingdom Metazoa; phylum Chordata; class Lepidosauria; order Squamata; family Iguanidae; genus Ctenosaura; species Ctenosaura bakeri. Next base: position 153,594 of record CAOLHI010001213.1, read on the forward strand.
GACCACATGAGGCCCTGTCTTCTGTTTTAACATGTTAAAAAAGACAGTTTTCCAAGGCAGAGGTGGACTTCAAGCCACTTCCAATTGGAGACAGCATTTCTGGCCGCATTGTGTTGCTTCCAGAGGAGCTGATGGGGACTACTGAAGTGCCTACTGTTACCCTGTTTGCTTAGGACTCCTTTAAAGGATTCCCAAAAGCTGTCAAAATTGTCTCTTGTGGGGAAAAATTAGCTCTGCACTGCTTTAGCTATGCAAAGAGGACAGGGTATTTAGGATCTTTAACCCAATTTTTACGGGGTCAGGCCCAGTCAAAAATCACACAAAGAGATTCAAATGTAAGTATTTTATTAACATAGATGTAAAGTCCCTACAATCACTCAACTGCACTCACTATAGCAAGCTTACAAGACTATAGAAAGTTAAATTTCATACAATCACTCAGATTCACTCACACTCAAAGCATAGAAGACTATAGAAAGTTAGATGAAAATTAGGAAAGAGAGAGAGAGACATAAGAGTTTGATTTAATACTTTACCCATCCAGAAGTCTTCAACTGGGAAAAAAGATCTCAAACACGCCTTTAGAGGCTGCGGGGAGCTTACAAGCTTCATTGTTTTGCAGATCTGAGAGAACTCCTTACTCTAAGCTCTCAAACCTTCAAACTTCCACAAAAACTATCCAAAAAAAAAAACAGAAAATGCACCTAGTTATAGTGTCCAATGTCCTGTGAAAAACCAGATGGATGCATCTTTTTATTAAGATGGATTATTTTCTTTGTAGTTCAAAGAAAACACAACCAAACATTCTTGTTGTTTCCTGCAAGATCAGTATCTCTCCGGAGATGCATGTCTCAAGGAGTCAGATTCCACTGTAAACAGAGAATAATTGTCCTGATCACTGCTGAAAATCCATTCAAGTGTCCATTGAGCCAATTGCCAGATAACCCCAGGATGTATGATAGAAAACAGAGCTTTCCTGTCTACATGTCCTTCCAGTATATCTCTATGGCTCACTATGTTTGATCTAAAATAATTAGGTTCCTCAGAACATGGTTTTTGGGGGGTGCTAGGGGCATTACACTACCCGTGACAAAGTTGTTTTGGGGCTTTGCCATTTGGAATGCTGGTGCAACTTGATGGCTGGTTGCTAGGCATGAGGAATAGCATTCAAAAATGAAACCCAGCACAGTGGTGTGTCTGGAAGGGGCTTATAGATGAGACGAGTTCCATATAAGGCAAAGTGTCTGTGTCTTTTGAGCTTTCAGTGAGAACTAGCTAGAGGGAAGGTGGTTTGGATTGTGATTAATGAGCTGAGGAAAAGACACAGAGAACTGGTATTTGAAGCAGGAATTAAATGACAAAATCTGTCAGAAGTTTAACTGCTAATGTATCAATACCGTAGTACAACTGAACTCTAACAAGATGCTTTATTTCCCCTGTTACTATAATAAATGTTACAGTTTGTTTTATAACTGCAGAGTTGGCCTGAGTGTAATAAAGAGAACATGTTACCTTAAATAAACAATTTGGTTCTGAGGAACAATTAAAGTCTATCCCTGTTACGCAAAGGTTGTGGTAGCAGTGTGGAGTCATAGCTAAGTGATATTGACAGGGCACCTTATTGCATTGGAACTGCCATACAAATCTGAGGAAGAGTGAAGGGCCTGTCACACTACCCTTACTTTACCAGTTATGTGGAAGAACGCATTTCAGCAGGTAAAGCTTGCACAACAAGCCAAATCTGCTGAAATCTCCTCTTTTATGCAATTGCTTTGTTCTTTTTTTTTCCACATGGACCTGCCTCCTCTACTAGGATATTCCTTTAACAGTATGTTGAGGAGGGCATCACTGGTATATGAGTTTGTGCAGGAAAAGATGCAAGACTTGCTCAAAGGTGCTTTGCTTTTTAACTTATTCCTTACCTGTTTCAGGGACTGGCCCAAGACATTTCTGCTGCCTGAGTCAAATGGACAAGATGGCAGTTATATCCTCCAACTGTCTTGAATTTGTAGGGACAGTCCTGGTTCATCCTCTGTTGTCCCACTTTGTCAGCTGCTTTTATAACCTCCCAGTTTCTCTCTCCTCCTCCCACATCCCCCTTTGAACTAACTTGTTGAAAACTGAGTTCAAAATGCAAAATGCAAAAGTATTTTTCATACATTATTGGGGGAGGGAAGGAGGAGCAGGGGGTAATCTTGAACCTCCTTGTAGCCTCAGGTAAAAGCAATCTGCTGCAGCCTCTCCTAGCTTGTATGTTCATCCTCATTATAACGTTTACCATCTTGATCAAACTCTGACATTGCTTATCCACAGTTTTTATCTGTGAAATGTTGGAGGGTCTGGGTAGTGCCCTACCCTGCATCTCACAGGCAGAAGTGGGCTAGACTGGTGACAGGACACAATCCTGCATGGCACCAGAGAACAACAGGCTTAGTTGGGGAGGAGGATAGAGTAGGCTGCATAGAACACATAGCTCACAACTTGCAACTGCTCCCTATATTTATCACCTGAGGCAGCTGCCTTGTTGTGCCTGCTGGAAGGTCCAACTGCCATGTTTAAAAGCCATCTTCAGCCAGAGAAAATAGGATCTAGGGCAGCAGTATGGATCCTCTGTTGTTGGATTCCTATTCCTAGCGTTCTGCATTATTGGGCATGTTGACTCAGACTGCTAGTACTTGCAGTTGAGCAATACGTGGAGAGCCATGTGATTCTCACCCCTGGTTTAGCAAAAACTCTGATAAGCTCCAGTTACAACTCAATAGCTAATGGTACTATCCTTGAGCTGGCACTAGGACCTTTTGACCTTATGATGAGAGATTTCCTTTTCTGGTGAAGAACCAGAAATAGGCGGTTTACCTCTGATGTAATTCCAAAGTATTGTCTTTCACCTCAAGTAGAAGCCTGGGTTAAAGTAACCTTGGCTGCAGCCCAGCATGATTTCATGCTGTGGAAGCTATTTCATTAGATAGCCCTCATCTATCATGTCTTGTCTGAGATAAGCAGGGATACTGGCCATACACATCTTTTCTGTTTGGTAACAATGTTATCACGGTTATGATATGTCTGGTGAGAGCACTAGATATCCTTTTGATATCAAATAATTTGGCCTTTGCTTGACCTTTCTCTGCCACCCTACTCCACGTGTTTGCAGAGGTCCACTGGACAAGCATGCATTGGGCGCAGCCGTTAATGGTTGTACATTCCAAAACCTCTTTCAGGCAGGCAACTTAAGCCTCTCCGATGCTTTAGGGAAAAACCTTCTTGCAAACTGGCTTTGCTCGGCACGTATCTTTACAAAGCCGCACGGCCAAGGGCCGAGTCATTCCTTTATGTTGGGCCATCAGCATACTGGCCATACTATTGTCATCCAGCACTAAGCTCATCATGCAAAACCTGACCTTTTCCAACTCCTTCGTCCAGCTCCAAATTTCCTTTGTTCTCACCGAGCATAGCATAGCCTGTAGGTATATTCCGCCCTATAAAAAGTCCCCAGTTTCGGGACTACCTCAGAACACTTTGGACTTCCATCCCGCCTTGCTATCGGTTTGTCCAGTGAACTCCCCTCAGCGAACCGCGCTGAGTTTCCATCCCTGCAACCCCATCTTCTCTCCAGGACTACGAGACCAGATGTCATATTACCCATTCCCCAAAGCTCTCCATTTCTATTTCTCAGTTAGCTAGTGTATGTCTTGCCTTGTGTGTTTCTTGTCTTCAATAAAATATTATTTGTTACTTTAAAACCTTGTCTAGCCGCTCTCTGACCTGACGCTGTATACATAGGGTTAAAGATCCTAGCTGAAGTTACCCTGCCTCTTGTTAGCTTAAGAGAGTGCTCAAGCTTAATTTCCCCATCTTGTTTTTTTATTTGGCTATTTGGGCGCCCCTCCCAGGACCCCCAACATACAGGGTAACAACAAGTCTCAGTCTTAACCAGCTATAGAATGCCTATGTCAGATAGACTCTTAAGTCAGTATAAAGGAAATTCTTTGGGTGTTGACATCACAAAACAAACATTTTCCCTTGAGGATGACAATCTAGACACTCTGACAAACACAAAACTTTCCCAATAACAAGCACAAGTGCCATTTATAATGCTCCATATGGTGCATCCACTGTGTTACTCTGGGATGAGCAAGAGCATAGTTCTCATGAACACAGACTCACTGAACATGAATGTGTATGCTCAACCAACAATTGCCACTTTTAAGAAGGTGCCCATATGTACAAGAGCACAGGGCTCTTTTGTCATGAATGGTTGTTTGTTGTTGTGTGCTGTCCATAGTTGCATAGGAATGTGGGGGTGGGAGGTGATTTGCCCTGGGCAGCAATGTTTCTGGGGCCTCCCGGCCTATAGCCATGCCCCCACGCATCGCAGCCATGTCCCCATACAGTGGCCACACCCCTCATGCCGTAGCCCCGCTCCTCCCACCCACCCCCCACACTCTAAGCTATGCCACTGGCCTTCCACTTGTTTCTGACTTATGGCAATCCTATCACAAGGTTTTCTTGGCATGATTTGTTCAGTAGGGGGTTTGCCTTTGCTGCCTTTTGAAACTGAGAGAATGTGGCTCAAAACGTCGGACATCCAATTCAATTAGAACACTGGGAACAGAGCTGGCAACCGACACAAAAATTTACTGCAGCTCAGAACTTAAAAGAGAACTATTACAAGTTTTTTCATAGATGGTACATGACACCAGAAAAATTAAAGAAGATATATAATACCGGAACAGGGCATTGATGGAAGTGTCATGAGAACGTTGGAACACTATTTCATATGTGGTGGTCATGTCCTAAGGCTAAAAAATATTGGAATGATGATACGTAAAATATTGACGGTTCAAATTGATAAGAAACCTGAACTGTACTTATTAAATATGACACATATGTTAGATGGAACTGTTGCAAAGAAATATTGGAGAATAATGCTGTATATGATTACGACAGCCCATATTGAGTACGCAAGGCTATGGAAAACTGAGCAGATACCTACAATAGAGCAATGGTGGGCAACTTGCATTGAAAATTGAAATGCAGATACAGTCTCTCAGAGATTAAAAGGAAAATCAGATGATGACATTAACAAAGAATGGCAAATTGTTCTGGAAATGGATTGGGTATTGACAGGCAACAATTCTTGCTTCATGGTAGCATGAGTAGCTAGAAGTAAGAATATCATGGAACATATAAAGTAGGGTTGAAGAGCAGGATCTATCTTATATGTTAACAAATGTAATGCGATGCATAAATATTGATATGTCAATGAAATAACAGTATTGAAATCCAGAGAGGTGTGGAAGATGCTGTAATAGTTCGGCAAAATGTACAGTGAGAAATGTTTTTTTTATACAATGTAATCACAATAAAATTAATTATATAAAAAAAGAAGAAACTGAGAGAATGTGACTTGCTTAAGGTCACTCAGTAGGTTTCCTGGTCTCCAGAGTCATGTACCAATGCTCAAACTACTACACCCTGCTGGTTCTCAGTTGTTGCACAGAAAGGGAATTTCAGTGTCTTTAGCTTACTGTGCTGCACCATGCATTCTGCACCCACAAAAATCCATTCATTTAGACAGCCATTGTAAAGTGCTCTGAACTCTTTTACATCTGTCTGTCTTAGAAGGCAAATGGAAGCAGTGTTTCAATTGACTGACAAGTGTACAATAAACAAAACTACCAATGCCTCTTAAATAGTTGGGGGATGCATAGGAGCAGTCAGACAAGAAAAAAGAATGGTGTATGTGCTTCACAGTGCAAGCCTATGTATGTTTATCACTAGGTAAGCCTTAATTCTTACAAATGGAAGAATTTATTATAAACACCAAGCAAACCACATTATTTCACTCCTTTGGTGTTTAGTCAGAAATACACAGAACCAGTTGCACTGTTGTTAGCCAACTCTGATAAAATACAGGAAGAATCAGCAACAACAGTGAGCTGTCTTGGACAAGGTTTTTATCATACTCGCTTCCAGCCACATTTACGGGATTTTGGAAATTTATGGGGATGCACACATTTTTTCAATTTCCACTGCTCCTTCTGATTTTATTCTCCTTTACCACTGAAAATTTAATTAGGGGTAAAAGACAGAACAGTTACACAGTCTGGGGAGCCTTCATCTGGAATGGGAGACATCTCTAGCTAGACTTTTCATCTGTTCCATCTTCACTGCTCTCCCTTGCTATACACTGCAGCTGGAGTGAGACTTGACCTCTTATGGATAGCTGCTGGGGGGGAGGAGGAGGAGGAGGAGGAGGAGGAGGAGGAGGAGGAGGAGGAATAATTAATCACCGAGACAAACATGGCACATGAAAAAGAGGGCAGGGCTCCTGTACTTTTACTTGTTATGTGTTCTTCTTCTTTGGGATGCAGCAGCCTGCATAGCAAACTGTGCCTGCTATAATTCCCTCTCCTACACACCTAAATCATGGTGCAGACACCCTGCCCTCTTTGTCATGTGGCCACCATATTAGTAATAGAGAATAGTATGTACACAGTCATCATCTTAAACCTTAAGATTTAAAGACTCACTGCTGTTTCTTTTCTGCCAGTGGAACCAGCTTTGTTTTGTGCAGCCTTAGTTTTTACAGACATACTTAGCGGGGTATTGAATGCCCATTTTTTGCCTCTCCCTATCCTTCAGGCAGGTTGTCTGAGAATGTTTTCAACTTTTAAAAGTGCTGCTTATAGTTCTATTCTATTAATGATTTTGGTACTTTAATATAAGCAAGCAGCAATGTCTGTTGTGCAAACCGTTTAGCTATTGGGCCATATATGTCTCAGTATAAATAAGTTAAATAATAACATAATGGTAAGAAAATAATAATTTCGGAAGCCTATTCAGTTTCCTAAGAGCCAGAGGGGAAATGGGGAGGTGTTGATGGGCTTGAATCCATTTATTAGTTGCAATTAGAGTAGACCCATTATATCCATGCACTTACAGTAAGTCAACACTTACAAAAATCCTGATGATTCACTGAGTCCATTGTAGTTAACAACTGGATAAGGTCATCGCATTACAGGATTCCTAGCCAATTGTTGGAGTGCATACCTGGTTTCTGTCTCACAGATGCAGAACATTCCCACGCTCATATACTGGACAGAAAATAACATGTACGAACAAAACATGGTGAGTGCTCACAAAGAAATTTCAGTGCTGAAAGTGTGTTTAAACATATGTAGCCTGCCTTTGTCATGTCAACACCTTTCTTGAAAGCTTCAGGAAAAAAAGTAATTTTTCATTTTCTGTGATGTTCAGTTAATTTCCCACTCCATACTTTTGCTCTAAACCATGCCTCTCTCATTCTGTGAGCCCCTTTATTATATTTCCACCCCTCACTCTCTGTTTAATGGTAAAGCTTAACATCATAAGCAGTTTGCATGTCTGCATACCTTTGATGTTCTACCTATAACTATATACCCTGCTTAATTTATCAGGTTTGTCTATTTTTTTTTCTTTACATTCCTTTGTTTTGGTCAGGGTGGAGGAGTAAGTTTTTCCTCCGTGGGGGAAGGCAAGTTGTTATTTTTTAAAAAAAGCAATATGTATTGTTGGATTCCCCCCCCCAAGTTTGGCAGTTTTCCCTTATTCATTTTCACCATTCTTAAAACGCGCCCTTTTTGCACAATTTTCGGTGCAGGTTTTAAAGATGTGATTTCAAAAGAATTTCAGCATCAGTCAAGAGGTGCTTACAAATGAGGCTTGTATTATGTAATGATCTGCCTCAAAACATACATGAGAGGGTTCAGATGATACTGCCCTTCCACTTGTGTAACCCTTTGAGGGGTGTAGCTGAATAAGGGCATTGCTGGCAAATTAAGAATTCTGTATCTAATGAAATTTTCCTTCAGACCCCAAATTTCTAGCATTGCATTCACTTAAAACTTCAGTTGAGCATTTAAAAATACTGTCTAAATATGCAAAGCAAAGGGGCAGAAAGTTGCCAAGGAAATGCAAACACAGCAAAGATAAGAGTTCTAAGTGTGAAAGATTTTCAATATCTCACTTTCTGCATTAAAGCAAAATTTTATATGTGTTAGACTTCTTCTGGGGAGGTAATGCTCTCATTTTGTCATCTCCCTCCAGTTACATCCATGAACCTCCTATGTGTCATCTCCCCACTTCTTCCATCACTTTTCTGAGCACAAAAAAACCTGTTACTAAGACAAAATAGCTGCTCATCATCTTTGGATTTAATATGCTAGGACACTGTAGTTAGTTAGGAGCCGTCTAAACTAACCCATCAGTCTGGTCATTTTTCTTTGTCCGTCTTGAAGTAATCTGCTGTCTATGTGGGTGCTCTTTCCACTTGCCATTCCCTTTTACCTTTCCTTTCTTCCACTACCCTCAGTGTCTACACTGAGCTTGAATTTCGAGTCTATTTTACATCTGTACCTATCTAATGATTTCTGGTTGGCATCTTAAATTCTTTGGAATGCTTTTTCCAGAAGATGCTTCTGGACCTGGAAGCTCAAGTTGGAGATGCAATAAAGATTCCATTACAGTCGGTTCAGGCTTCAAACCCTATGCTGTTTATTGATACAAAAAAAGGCACACCTGATGTATAATCATAAGGTTGGAGCGATGCCATATATCTGTTGGCATTCTGACATTTCTCAAGACCAGGGCCTTACTTCATCCTCCTTTGTAGCTGAGCTCAGAGCACATCTCTGTGATCTTGAAATGCAGTCATTATGGGGGCACAGCAATAGATGTAGAAAATATTAATGGCAGAAACTATAACAGCAATAAGAACAGTGGAGTCCCTATACTAATATGCTTGGTGAGAGTTGACCTACGTCTTCAGTGCGACTAATATCTTTGAAGATGGTTTATTAACTAAAGAGCATGAAAGACTCCGAGGAGAGGAAAAACAGGAACAGTGGCACTCCTTAGGGTAGGACTCACAGCCTGAGTATTACAATGGGTGTGACTTCATAGTTTATGTTCCAGAAAAAGCCACACCTCTTGAAGAAGTTTTGAGTGCCAGACAGAAAATTGCTTCTGTGAAAGATATACAGTTCTTGTTGGAACAAGTAATTCAGTGTATTTTTGCCAGAAAACACACACACACACACACACACACACACACACACACACACGGATTAATGTGAATCTGCTGGTTCCTAGGGTTTCCCCTCCTACCAAAGTGAAATCTGATAGGTGGCAGAGCCTTAAACAATAGAGTGTTAATATTTCTTAAATACTGTGGGCCTTTGCTGAATGGATGATTCACTACTGCCAGAGGTGGAGCAGACACTTAGGAGATTAGTGGTAGAAAACTGCAGTTCTTGCAGTTTGAATGAGCCAAGACAGAGGGAAGAAGTGTGAGTTGGCTGAAGGTGAAGGACTTGGGGCTGCAGGATTTCTCTGAAGCTTGTTTTATTCCACATGCCTAGAGTGGTACTGCTCAGAGATTAGAAGCAACTGGGTAGAAACAAGTAGTTACCTGTAATGAGTTCCTTTTGTGCAATAACAGAAGTATAGCTCCATCACATTGTGTTTTAACTTAATGCGGGGTCAGTGCATTTGTTTTTCAGTGTTAGTTGCTTTCATAACACAAACTCACTAAATGGTGGATAGGTAACATTACATGATACAAGTGCTGGCTTGTACTGTGTCTCACTCTCTGATGTGGGTGTTGAAATGGGAATGAGGTGTCTAGGAGGAGACTTGCGTTGTGTACCACAGGATGCCAGCCTGTAGCTTCAATTTTTTAGAAAGTAACAAAAAGGTTACTCTTTTAGTTACTTTTGCAAAATGGGAAAGCAAAGGTAAATGGTTTTTAAAACTATAACTATAAGAGGTACAGACAAAAAGATAGTAAAGTGTATGGTGGCTTGAGGGGCACTCTTTGGTCAGCCTTGCTGTAAACTTTAGAATGGTATTTGCTTGGCTTGTGCTAGCAGGTGAATGTAGATTTTATTGATGTTTGGTTCATTCCAACAAAAGCCTTCTGAAATCCCTATGAAGCAATTCAGTAGCAAAGTATCCACTTGGTTTCTCAGTGGTATCCTGGGACTGGAAGACGGTGATCATGCTAAGCAACTTTACAAGTCAGTTGAGTTATAAACCTGATTTCAGTCTTTGCAAAGCCAATTATTTCTACACATCCATCTCCCAATACCTTAGTGCATCTTATCTAGACAGCTTCCCATACACACACTGCTTTAATTAAAAGCTGTGTGAAGGAGAAGAGCATACAAGATATTACTGGGAGTGCCTTTGATCTTAGTGAAGATAAAAGGCAATAGGCCTGATACTCCTTTGATGTTTTGGGTTAATCTTCTATGATGGCTCCAACACCAGCATTAGTTCTCTCTAACAGGCCTGGCTGATAGTTCTTATTCACAGATAGAAGTATTTTACAGTGTGGGCTGAGTCTTTTTACTCTTGCTTGTGCTTTTAAGGACATGCTGCTGTTGCATTGTTCCTCTCACAACATTGTCAACCAGTATTACAAGATGCAGCCTTCCTTCCACCAGAGCTGACCAGCCTGAGGTGAAGGATGAGATTCCTCCTTTGCATTTCACTCACACAAATCTCAAGCAAAAACTGAATCTTGATTCAGTACTGCCAATAACAGTGTCCTCTACTCCACATGAGGCCAGCAGGCTCATTTAGGGACCACAAGGGCCTCCTTAGCACCCAGGGGATTCAAACCAGCCCAGCACTCAAACCACTACACCACTCTGGCTTTCATTCTTGCATTAATTAATATATTTTCAGCACAACCTCCCAATAGTCAGTCTGACTAGTAAAAAATACTTATATATCCTTAATCTGAGGTTTAGCATTTGCCCAGGAAAAAAAAAATGGGCAGAGGGTTGGGCTACCATGCCACCAGGGCTGGGCCTATTGTTATGCAAAGTGATCTAATGCGTCAGGCATCAACTGCTGAGAGGCAGCAGTGTAACCCTGCTGTGAGCTGTTAGAGGACAAAGTGTACGTAGCCTGAGCTGCATCTTTTAACCTAGCTGCTTGTCCTCAGGCATGGTAAAAGAGACTGTCCCCTTACAAGTGTCAGTGAAAAATTCAGCTGTCACTCTGGTCCGCTTCTGTGTTTAGAAGACTGGGTACAAACACTTTTACCCATTATCCTTGGTCTGTCTTTGGAAGGCCCTGCACCCACTATGCACAGAATAATAAGGCACTGCCTTTCGAGGATTCTTCTGAATCATTTTGTACAGACCTTGGGAAGTTTTTATAAGCAATTTATTCCATTACATGCTACAGTATGTAAAAACAAAGTAACCTGTTGCCATTATTCATTATCATGATGAAACTAAGTAACCATTATTTAATGCCTTACTTGTTAATTTCCCATTACTTTCTGCTACTTTTTGAGCAATTATTTTAGGATTGCTATAACAGAATGCCATAAAACTTGCAAAATTCCTGTGGATATGCCTATAAAAATTCTTTTTAAAGGTAGTATTTGATAGTAACTAGAAACTTGCTTTCTGCATACTTTACAGAATAATGCAAGCTCTTACATGTTATATAACTTTTTAAGTATGGTTTCATTATAACTTCACTACCCCCGATTTGTAATGTGTTTCTTCTAAGCTCTGATTTTGCATGTGGGCAGGTGAATTGAAAAGTAGCATATCCCGGGCAGCTTTTTCCTGAATTGTTTCCCTGATATACCAATTGTTGTGGACGTTCCTGGAGATTTTCCATGGACAGGACTCAACCAAATAATGCCCCACTTTCAGTCATAGAATCATAGAAATGTAGAGTTGGAAGAGACCACAGGGGCCATCCAGTCCAACCCCCTGCCATGCAGGAACACCCTCAAAGCACTCCCGACAGATGGCCATCAAGCCTCTGCTTAAAAACCTCCAAGGAAGGAGACTCCACTACACTCCGAGGCAGCATATTCCACTGCCGGACAGCCCTGACTGTCAGGAAGTTCTTCCTGAGGTTCAGGTGGAATCTCCTTTCCTGCAGCTTGTATCCATTGCTCCTTGTCCTGGTCTCTGGAGCACCAGAAAACAAGCCCTCTCCTTCCTCTACATGGCATCCCTTCAAATATTTAAACAAGGCTATCATGTCCCCTCTCAACCTTCTCTTCTGCAAACTAAACATCCCCAGCTCTCTAAGTCTATCCCCATAGGGCATGGTTTCCAGGCCCCTCACCATTTTGGTCGCCCTCCTCTGGACTTGCTCCAGCTTGACCATGTCCTTCTTGAATTGGGGTGCCCAGAACTGGACACAGTATTCAAGATGGGGTCTAACCAAAGCAGAGTAGAGTGGTACCAGTACCTCCCTTGATCTAGACACCATACTCCTATTGATGCAGCCGAGAATTGCATTGGCTTTCTTGGCTGCTGCATCACACTGCTGACTCATGTTCAGCTTGTGGTCTATGAAGACTCCTAGATCCCTTTCACATGTACTGCTATCCAGCCATGTGTCCCCCATCCTATATTTCTGTATTCCATTTTTTCTACCTAAGTGTAGGACCTTACACTTCTCTCTGTTGAATTTCATTTTGTTCGCCTTGGCCCAGCTCTCCAATCTATCCAGGTCATTTTGAATTTTGATCCTGTCCTCTGGCGTATTAGCAATCCCTCCCAATTTGGTATCATCTGCAAATTTGATGTGCATGCCCTCTATTCCTTCATCCAAGTAGTTGATAAAAATATTGAACAGCACTGGGCCCAGGACAGAACCCTGTGGCACCCGACTAGTCACTTCTCTCCAGGATGAAAAGCAGCCATTTGTGATCACGCTTTGGGTTCGGTCGGTCAACCAATTACAAATCCAACTATCAGTAGCCCAGTCCAGCCCACATTTTACTAGCTTCATTGCAAGAATGTCATGGGGAACTTTGTCAAAGGCCTTACTGAAATCGAGGTATGCTACATCCACAGCATTCCCTTCATCTATCAAGCTAGTAACTCTATCATAAAAAGAGATAAGATTAGTCTGGCATGACTTATTTTTGAGAAATCCATGTTGACTTCTCGTGATTACCGCGTTGCTTTCTAAGTGATTAGAAACTGACTGCTTAATGATCTGCTCCAGGATCTTTCCGGGTACTGATGTCAGGCTGACTGGGCGATAATTATTTGGGTCCTCTTTTTTTCCCTTCTTGAAGATGGAGATAACATTTGCTCTCTTCCAGTCTGCTGGAACTTCTCCTGTCCTCCAAGATTTCTCAAAGATTATAGCAAGCGGTTCCGAAATGACCTCTGCCAGCTCTTTTAATATCCTAGGATGCAATTCATCTGGCCCTGGAGACTTGAATTCATCCAATGTGGCCAGGTATTCCTGTACCACCTCTCTACCTATTATGTGCCTCATTTCCTCTGCTTCCTCCCCTGCTCCCCAACTGCCAGGTTGAGTGCTTGTATCCTTCTGGGGAAAAACGGAGGCAAAGAAGGTGTTATGTAGTTCTGCCTTTTCTCTGCCCCCTGTGAGTAATTCGCCATCTTCCCTGCGCAGCGACCCTATCATCTCCTTCTTTTTCGTTTTGCTGCGGACATATTTAAAAAAGCCCTTTTTATTGTTTTATTGTCTGAAGATCTAGTACAGTTTTAGAAGGACCATATGTGTGTGTATATGTGCCTTTAAGCTGCCTGTTGACATATGGTGACCTTATGAATATCATAGGGTTTTCTTAGGCAAGGGATACTCAAGAGGTGGTTTTGGCAGTTCCTTCTTCTGAAATATAGCCTACAGCACCCTCATGACTATTATGCTTATGTAGCTCAACTCTTACATCTGGGATTAACTTGAGCCATTTGCTCGGAGAATTTGTTTCATATGCAAGGAGTGCATCCAGGAACATTTGTAAGAATAAGAATTGAGGAACAACCTTTGATGGGACTTAATTTGAGCCAACATTTAACCTCCGGGCTTGTTTTAAAAGTCAGTTACAGTTTTCTGGTCTGCAGGCCTGGCCTCTCTTCTACAGTCCTCAAAGTGAGGATGAGGAATCTTAGCACCACCTTGGAAAGTGTGTGTGTGCCCGTTTCCTCATTTGTTAAGTTTTTTTTTTTTTAAAGAATGACATACTCTGTGCAGCTCTTGTGTCCTTCTTCTATGACCTCACAAGGGTTTGTTCCTAAGTCTGAGGTTTTAGCCCTTTCATCTCAAAGCCTGGGATAATTCTGACCAGGAAACCTTAGGAGTGGTCTGTTGGAAATATGTAGTAGCTGCAGATAAAGATCCTCAGATCAGGGTCTTTTCTGCCTACCAGTAAGATATTATAACTAGCTACTACACATTTGAAATTAGGAATGACTTTTTGTGGTGGTGGGGAAACCTAATCATTTTCAGGTAGGAGTGTGTCTTAACACCTGATTTAAGTTAAAACACTGGGTTTTTTAACCATATATAAAGCATTTTCTATCAATTATTGAATAACCACAGCCACCTACATACATGTTAGGAAGATGGGCTTCTCAGTTGAAAGACTCATTTAGGGTCTTGCATCTTGTTTGAGAAATCAAGCACTTTCAGTGAGTCCATCATACACAACAATACATCTTTCTATTAACTTGAGGTTGATTGTTCTAAAAGTACTGCACTGATAACTAGCATATCACAGGTCTTTGTTGCTCAGCAGTAATGTTAAGTAGATAGGGTAAATCATAAACATAGCCACAAAGCATTAACATCCAGTATGAGAGCCAGCGTAGTATAGTGGTTTGAGCATTGGACTCCGACTCTGGAAACCAGGGTTCAATTTGCCACTCAGCCATGGAAACCCACTGGGTGAACTTGGGCAACTCATACACTCTCAGCCCCAGAAAATACCATGATAGATTCTCTATGAGTTGGAAATTACTTGAAAGCACACAACAAAGAAGAAGGAGTAAAATGTCATTTATTTAAGTAAAATAAAATCCTATGTGTTTTTAGGTCTTCATATATTAGTCAGTCTTGCTAATGAATAACAGAAATAAAAACATAGGCTTCCCTGTTTCCTGGGTGAAGCTATGTATGAAGTATGTCCTAGCAAAAAGAACTGATAAATAAAGATATTGATAATGGTTACACCATCATAGCTTATTATGGAGTAACAAACTGAAGATTTCTGTCCTCATGAGTTTACACAGGTGACATTGTTTTCCTTTGGAGTGTTTTTTGAGTAAATTGTGGTGCATCAGTTCAGTGGGTAGGTTTGGGAAAGAACGTGGGATGGTTTGAAAGTGGGAGGAGAAAGGGAATAGGATGAGTTGGTCCGGCTCAGTTCTGTGTGCCTGGAAAGAAGATGGATAACACCCTGCACATCCAATCTGTCCCAGGGCTCCTCCAGATTGGTTTAAAGAAATGTGACTTCTCATGATATAGCTCCTTGGGCTTTGCCACATTTTGTCAGGTCTTGTTACCTTCACATCCACTTGATCCACTCTTTTTGTGAGCTTCTTATTGCTATTTCTTGGGTCTGCACTAAAGCTCCTCAAGTTTTTTTTTTTTTAAACTGGGGCATATTTTGTTGGGCAAATTTTCTCCTGATTTTTTTTTAAGTATTGTGCAAAAATGCCATTTCACTGGTGGACTATTACTTTCATTTTTTTAAAAAAGGAGAAGAAGAGAAGGAACATATTGATATGATATGTCTTAGAATTAAAAAGCAGCCCACATATTGGTGGGAATAAAATGTTGGAGCTGGTGTGAGGAATTGCCAGAAAATAGTCTAGGATAACATAAATGTTATTTGGATATTTTTAGAAAACACAAGAACTACAGCAACAAATATGGCTGCCTCCCAACCCATTTGTCCTGTCTGGAGGATCTCTTCACTGAAGCCTGGAACAAAAGTAAGAACATAAACATTTTAACTGCTTGTGAATCCAGCTACTGGTGCTTCCAAACTAGGAAGTAATATACCATAAGTAACAGATTTACTTCTAACACATTGTTTTTGTAGCGTAACAAGGACAAGTAATACAAATACGTTAAGTTCTGAAATAACCTTTCTAAGCTCTGCTTCCTTTCCACTTCTAGCTTCCAGTTTATCTGCCTCCAGAGCTACCACAGTTTGAAGCGTAATGGATCAGATATGGCTCAGGTCCAAAATTTTCTTCTGGTTTTCTTCAATCCACAAGACAACTCTTATTTGTTCTATGGGAACAATTAAGCAATATGGTAACTCCTCCTTAGCTGTGTTTCAGCTTCCTAGTCATACAGTTGGCTATCCTCTTTTTTCATTTTAGGGCCAAAGTAAACATGATACAGAAGGATCTCCCCAACTTTAAAAATTATTATTTGGGGAAAAAGATTTTAAACTCTTTCTCCCATGCTGCTGTCCTGATTTAAAATTTTCCTCTACATGTACTGCTATGTACTCTGCAGCAGAAAGAATACAAGTATACTTGTCAACGTATCTCCTGTTTAGCTTTGAGAAGTCACTCATCCCACGCCCCTGTATCATGTGCCCAACCAACTTCTGGTGCATTACTTTTTTGGTGCTCAGTTAAAGCTGACACTAAGGTTATAGGCAAGGTTAACTCTTGTCTGTTTGGTCCCACATACTACCCAATGTAGAAGCAATTGCTTAGTAACTCATATTAATATCATGCAAAGAGAGAAGTGGTTAACTATTTCTGAATGTCTTTTACCTTGAAAACTCTGTAATGAGACAATTCCACAAGAAGCAACAGATAATTATGGAAAATGAGACCTGCAAGTCAGAAGGTATTTGCTACAAGGGAAGAACAAAGGAGAAGTACAAATAATACTGTGTCTAGTGATGCAACTAGACTCAAGCAAAAAGGAGTTTCAGTTGCTAATATACTCAGACGCTAAAGGAAAGTCCAAAGCTGCACAATACAAACAGCCCAGGGGTTGTAAGACTGAAGCACAGTCTCCTGGAAGTCTGTCAATCATGAGGTCACCATAAGTGAAGTTGTTACTCCAGCTATGGCACTGTCGGTGAGGACCCCAGATATCATTTTGATATCAAGCACTTCGGCCTTAGCTTGACCTTTTTCCAGCCACCCCACTCCACGTGTTTGCGAGGTTCTCCGGACAAGCACGGACAGAGTGCGGCCGCTAATGGTTTTACATTCCAGATCCCATTGAGGCCAGCAACTCAAGCCTCGCTCGTAGCTTCAAGGAACTTCCAACTGCAAACTTCACAATAGCAGCGCGGCTCTCAGCCAAGCCATTCCTTTATGTTGGGCCATCAACGTACCCGCCACGCTACTGTCATCAAGAGCAAATCCAATCATGTAAACTTGACCTTTGCCAAATCCTTTGTCCAGTGCCAAAACACCTTTTGTTCTCACCTGGCTTGCCATAGCCGATAGGCACAAACTCCCCTATAAAAACCCCGCATTTCCAAACGGTCTTCGGACTACTTTGGACTGCCATCCCGCCTTGCTGCTGGTTTTTCAAAGGAACTCCCCTCAGCCAGCCATGCTGAGCTTTCTGCTTCAGAACCCCATCTTCCCCTCCAGGACAACGAGACCAGGTGTCGTATTACCCATCCCTACGCTCTCCAATTCTGCTTTCCAGTTAGTTAGTGTGTTTTGTTTTATTTGCTGTTTATCTCTCAATAAACTGTTATTTTTGTTACTTTTAAACTTGCTTGCCTGTTCCCTGACCTGAAGCCGTAGACATTGGGTTAAAGATCATTGCTAAAGTTACCCTGCCTCTCATTCAGCCAAGAGAGTGCTCCAGCTAAATTTCCCCAACTTGTATTTTATTTGGCAATCTGGGCGCCCCTCCCGGGACCCCCCAACACACAGGGTAACAAAGTCAGGATAATGTTTTAACTTAAAGGCACATAACAACAAAGCTAAGATGCATCATCACAGAAAAGGAGATGGACCATGCTAGAAAAGTGGATGAACTACAAGAGGCAGCTACAATATAAATGTAGAAGACTCATGTGGAACTTGCCCCAAAAGAGGCAGTCTGTGTTTCTCTTGTGAAATGGCTGCTGTTTTTGTCTTGCACACATATTGCAGCCAGGTTTTTGTAGAGTGCTGAAGAAATGAGTTTCCAAAAAAGTAGGGAAGCAAATACACAACCAGAAGCAGCTCAACACACTAATACAGCCAAGCAGGAGGACTTCAGTATCATCATAATGTAGAAGACATAAGCATATAATATTAATAAAATCATGAAGGAAGACTTTTTTGTTTCATGAAACATTTCATATTGACTTAATCACCATGTTCATTCTGTATACTATCCATACTTGCATCTGTAATTAAAATGCCAAAGATTTAATTTTGCCACTTCAGCCTTTAGTTGTTATTTAAAATGATGGTGAACAGCTTGTGGGTGTGGGTGAGTCTGTGTATCCATCCATCTACTAGAAATAGATCATAAAATTATTCCCTTATTTAAAATGAAAGCTAAAACTGAGCAGTCCTGGCTTGCAGTGGGTCTTACCTGCCAAGTAAATGTGCACCAGCCTCTAACAACAGTGGTCATAATCTTAATACGTGTGATAAATTAATTGGAAGCACAACATTTTAACAAGTTACTTCAGCCAACCAGCTCTATTAAATTTGTAGTCCTGATCTCGGGTTGAAGATCTCTTACCAAGCAGCCAACTCCACAAATAGTTTTAAAGCCACACCTTCTACCTCCCTCCCAAACAGATGGCGCCATCTCCTCTTGATCCTTTCTTTTATACAACTCTGTATAGAAAGCTCATGGTCTGCTCTGTTCCAGAATAAAAATGGTATTGATCATGTTGTTCTTAAAGGACTAGACCAGGAATATCTCCATTTCAAGTCATAATGCAGAGAACTGTCCCCCCAAAATGTAAAGGGCAGCAAACTTTTTAATAACAAATAATGGAACTTGCTGTTTCCCTGTCAAAAAAGCCCTACTGAGGTAAGGTAACATGATACACCTGTCTATTGTCTGTGGAGGAGAATGAGCACCAGCTGTGGTGCTTTATTCCCCCTGAAGCAAAACTAAGAGGCATTTCAAGTTTTTCAGCTGAAACATCAACTGGGTCTGACAAGACTGAGACATTGTTCACCACACCCTCTGTGAGAATCATTTTGGGTGCTTTGCTAAACGACATTGTAAAATGCTCTTTGTTACTGCTCTAGTGGATATATTTTTTCCCGTCATAACTGGAGATGTTTTGTGCAAGATGCTCACAATAACTCTCCTTTGGATAACACATTTGAAGTCCTGTGAGGCTGTGGGAAATAATGGATTGGGACCAGAGAGGGAGTTTTTCCTCCCCCCTCTCCCATTTTACAAGCAGTCTTAAATGCTGAAAAGTCTTTGTGCCAGGTCGATCTAAACTGAGAAGCATTAAAAATACTTCACTTTGGCAGTGATGTACTGAAACACAGTAGTTCATACATCCAAGGGGACTGGAAAAGTATAATATCCCTACCACTAGGTAAACAATTACCTCAGGCAGTAGCTGGTGAGGGGCAAGGGTATCTCCTGAGCTGCTTCCTTCCATTGGAGGACACAGAGCTATGAGAGCCATATAGCTTGTCCTGAACCCTCTAAACTAGCTTGCTGCTCTCAGGTGGGTGGATCAGTCTGCAGTGTCTTTGAATCAAAGAACATGAAAGACACTGCAGACTGATCCATCCAGAAAAATCACCAGTAGCAGAACATGTCATAAACCAACCTGGACACAGAATGCTTTTTGAAAGCACAGAAATTCTGGACCATTCTGACAACTACTATGTCAGATTACACAGAGAGGCCATTGAAATCCATAAACACATTGACAATTTCAACAGGAAAGAAGAAACTCAGAAAGTAAACAAGATTTGGCTACCAGTACTGAAGAACACTAAAATCAAGACTCAAAAATATGCCAATGAACACCACCCAGACTCTGGAGGTCCCTCTACAAGAAACAATACAATGGATGGCTAATGTAATTAACATACTGTTATGCATACCCCCTGACTAACAATACAACTCTGGAGGATATCCTATTTAACAATAGGCCATCACACACGCCAACTGTAACACATGCAAATTGCTCCCTCCCACCTGGGGACTATACAAGTATATATACTCTGTCTCACTTCCATGCCACTAGATCCTCTGAAGATGCCAGCCACAGATGCAGGTGAAACATCAGGAGAAAATACTAATAGAACACGGCCTCAAAGCCTGGAAAACCCACAAAAGCCTATAGTCAGTTGCCATCTTGAACATGGAGTGCGGGTCCATCTTTGCTTCCATAATGAATTAAGGGTCTTGGACAAGTTCTGTTTCTATATAAGCTATGGCTGACTATATAGAAGCACTCTTGTACAATTAAAGAGTGGAGGATTATTCCAATCTTTATACCCTCCATATTTCTATGCACCATCTCTCCCAGTGTGAACACATAAACTAATGCCATGAGTCAGGTGGGAAACTATAGCCCTCCTAATATTTTTCAATTGCAGTTTCCACAATTCCTCACCACTGAGTAGTCAGCTAGCACTGATGAGAGTTGCAATCCAACTACATCTGGAAGGCCAGAATTGCTCATCTAGTGACATCTGAAAACAGTAAAGTTCTGGGTGTGAAAGGGCTGAGCCCTGTCTCATCCAGTGTCATTTAATCCCTCCTTCAGTGTCTATATGTAATGGTTTTAAAAGCTGTGGCTTAACTGTTTGCCTGTGTAATCTCTAATGTGGCTCCTAGTCTTAACATCTATATCACCGACATTCACACCCTTTATCACCCACCTCGGCTAACTCGTTTGCCTTCAGTTCTCTTTCTTGTTTGTTTTGTGCAGAGGAGATGTCTGTCAAGCAATAATGTAAGTGGAGGTGGATGTAAGTGATGCTACATGATGATGTGGTCAATTAGCAAACTAATTAAAAGATTTCATCATCTTTTTCATTATCTTGTCATTTATGTGACAGGCACTTGACATCTAAAGCAGGAAAAGTGAAATTTGCAGTTCAGTGTCCATGATGAGACCTGCCAACCTTAAAACTTAATTCAGAAGTCTTCCCCTCTGATGTGGAAGTTATTTTGCCTGTTCTCAGGTATCTGGCAGGCTGAAATCCATCATCCAGAGAGCATTCTGCACATGTTCTTGGTTTTACTGTTGTGTGCCTTCAAGTCATTTCTGAATTATAGCGACCATGTTCTTGGTACTCTTGGTCATGTTTTCAGGTATTTCACCTCTTCTACTGACACTGAAAACAGGTTGTGAGTCTAATTCTTGGCCAGAATCAAAACACTGGATGCTGTGCTTATAGACAGCCTTATCTAGCCTTGAAAATTAACAGCAGCTTCAGGGAAGTACAGCTGAGAACTACAAGAAAGAGCAAGGGAGGTCAGAGTCCACGCTTCTTAGAGAGCACTGCCTTCTTGATTTTCAATCTTGTGAGCTGCTAATTAGCAAAATAGGAACTGCACCATATCCTGCTCATGGAGATTTGCCCTTAGAGCTTTTTGAGCAAATTTATTTCACCTCTTTGGTTTTTGCTTATATAATTGTTTTTAATCAAATATCTTTCTGAGCAGGGTGATCCAACAGGAAATGGACCTTACTCACTTTTCTATTATATTCTGGAAACATTCATCAAAGAATACAAATACTTGGAAAAAATGTACATTAAAATGATCTGATAACAGAGATTAAAAATTCACAATCGGTTCATAAAAAACAGGGAATGTTAAAATGTTAAGTATTTTAAATTTAAAAAAATACAGAGTTGCTAGGGGAAGGAGCATTCATATTGTTTTAAGTATTCTTTTTCTGTATGGATTTGAGGATCCCTAGAAGACAATTAGGTAAAATAATAAATAAATTAGGTAGATCACAAGCACTCAAGAAATGTTTTCAAGGCAGACAGAGAGCCCATGTTTGGCCAGCAAGTTATTATTAATTCTGCTTGTTTGCAGGTATGTTTTCACCTCTGCTTATTTCACAGTTTAAACAAATAATGTGCTATTCAATATTGTTAACGTATCACAATTATGCGTATAGTTGATGAATAATTATTATTGAATATTCCAGATGAAGTGTCCATGAAAAGCCCTTAGCTTTAGGAAATAGAAATACACTGTTGTTGTGTGCGTTCAGGTTGTTTCCAACTTACAATGACCCTGAGGTGAACTTATCATGGGGTTTTCTTGGTAAGATTTGTTCAGAGGGGAGTTGCCTTTGCCTTCCTCTAAGAGATCACCCAGTGGATTTTCACAGCCATGCAGGGATATGAACCCTGGTCTCCAGGGTTGTAGTCCAATGCTCAAACCACTACATCATGCTGGCTTTCAAAACAGAAATTAATGAGACTAAAAAATGCTAGTAACTATTATCTGAAACTGTAGGAAAAGAAAAAAAAGGGGGAAAGAATGTTAACATTCACACATGTAAGAAATAAATTACAATCACTCATCTTTCTCTTGTTATTTTTTTTAAATCTTAACATTGTTGCTTTGGAAGAACCACACAATAATAAAGGAAACAAGAAAACGCAATATTACATTTTTTAAATTCTATCCCACTCGTTCTTTTCTGTTACAAAAAAAGGACCATTCAGAGATAAGCTCTTATTTTCAAAGCTTACTTGATTATTTTTAAACATGCTCAAAGTCTCTTTCTTTTATATGGAGATGATTAACACAACCATTATTTTTAAAATGAATGTAATGGGGCAAACTTGGCAGGGTGGGGGATATTTGGTCAAGGTTTTTTGTTCTCTTCAAGCACCAGCATCACTGGAAGAATATGGCAAACTTAATACCCAATGTTTGCTGGCATCAAAGCCTTCTCTTAGTGTTTCTCAACATTAAGTGTACAAGAACACATGGGTGTTCTCTCCCTCCAACAGAGATGAATAAATCCATCGTGATGGTCACGCTCTTAAAGGAGAACATAATCGCATCTAAATCTGCAACCGGAAACCTGGACCAAGCAGAATCAAAAGGGCAGTTCAACGGGAATCTGACCTCACTGGTGAGAAATCAATGAGGGCTAGTGGGAAATTTCTTCAGGACTTCAAATTTGAAGAATGTGTGCTGGCTGTTATTGTATTCCCCACACTAGTTTGCTGACCTAAGGTATAGTGGAAGATACTGTCCCACGGGCAAAGTTGAGACAAATATCTATCACTCTGCTTTGGAGTGGAAAATCTTTGGCCCACTAGGTGTCTGGATTTCCACTTCCAGCCAGCATGTGCACTAGTTTGGGACTGTAGGTCAAAAATACTGCAGCACTGTTCTAGTTGATTTCTGTATGAAGAAGGCTGTCATTCTGTCCTTGATATCATACAGCAAAATAGCATTGGCCAACCCTGCATGTCCCAAAATTATGTGGTTCATTCCTGAACTAACACCCCAGAATCAACCACATGATTTTGATTTCTGTGAGCCCAATTTGCTGGGCCATAACTATGGAGAAAGCAATTGTGCTACTCTATGAGTTGTTTCTTCCAGACCACTGAAGTATCATTTCAGCTTTGCCCATAAAGAGTCCAGACATGTCACAAATGTCTCATCAGTAGATCAGACATTTGGCAGAAAGCATGGGCAAGAGGAACAGGTCTGGTGAATATCATCTCTGCTGATGACCCCACATTTAATTTGCCTGGAATGGGTTTGTGTAAGCAGAACTAGAGTCTCTCTCAGCTTTCTGTTTCCTGAAGGTGTATGCCTACATTCCATCCTTTCTTGCATTTTATGCTATTTCAGTTAAGATGTTGCTTTTAATTTGTATTTTATTCCTGTTAGCTGCCAGAGATGGAAACAATATTTTAAAATATTTGCCAAGGTGTCAGAAAAACAAAACAAACCCGAAGAAAAGAATCCTGTTGTAATGACAAGTTTTGCAGTTTTGAGATTTCTTCTGCATAAAGTTCACATGCGGTTGTTTTGTGTGGAAAACAACATTCCTTGCACAGAAAATAGTATTTCTACATAGCATTTTTTTCTGCCCAGAGAACGTGTTTCCCGTGCAGAAAACACTGTAATTGGGGACTTATTATGTGCAAAATTATGTGATTTGCACACAAAAAAATATGTCCAAAGGTTAGGCTTCAAAAACTGCAGTTTTTAACAGATTTTCTTGTAGCCGGAAGAAAACGGTTAAAATTCGAAAAGAAAATGAGTGAAGAATTCCATCTTTGGTAGCCGCCTGGAATCCCCAGTTTTTGGTAATAATGCAAGGTACAGATAGACATATCAAGAGATCAGAATTCCTACTTCATGCTTAGAAAAGTTGTGCACGTGAGAACAAGAGAGAGACCCGCCCCTCTCGACAGTAGGACTGAGTGACTAAAGGAGAGGTGTCCCATCTGCGTGAAGGCACGCTGCACCTTCGCCCTGTAACTAAAACGCGTGTGTGTGTGTGTGTGTGTGTGTTTTCCGTGTGTGAGAAACTGAGAGAAAGAAACCACCCACACCGCTTGCTCCTCTGGGCGCCACAGGCAGCCGCGTCCTCCCTCGGAGCTGAAAGGGAGGCTCTCTCCCATGGCAGCCAAACTCTCCTCAGCCCAGCCCTCCTGGCGCGCCTTTCAAAGGCTCCTTGTTGTCAAGGGCGGGCCCACCGGCTGGGAACTCTGTAAAACTAGCCCGTAGCAGCCCGCCCGCCCTCGGCTTCCTTGCCTCTGGGTTGGGCCCAGGTGGAGGCCGAGAGATACGCCACAGACGAACGAGGGAGGAGGAGAGGAGGGCGGCACCCCTTCCCTCTCTTTCACACAAGAGTTTTATGAGCCCGACAGTGAGGGGGCAAAGCCTGGAACCGGCTGGAGGGCGGCGGCGGCTTCCACGCCCAGGCTTTTTTTTTTTTTTTTTGGGTAAAGATCCCGAAAGGTGCGGCTTTGTTTTTCCTGTGCCAGCAGGGAGGGGATTGCGTGGTCTCCTCCCCCTCCATCACTACCACCAGCAGGAAGCGCGCGGCGCCTGCCGCCTTCTCACCTGGACGCCGTCGCAGCCGCCGCGTAGCGCCACCAAAACCTGCCTCTCTCTCACTCTCTTTCCCTCAGAAGCTGCGTGGCCCCCCCTGTTTCTGAACCGGACCCTTCCCCTCTCCTCCAGAACCCTTTCCCCTCTTTTGCACCCCTCCCTCAATCTCCCCCCCGCCGCTTAATCTGCAGAACTCCCCTCCTGCCTGTTTCCTCCTTTGGCGCCTCTTGCCCTCGCCGCTCCCCCAAGAAGAAACTTCCTTCGGGTGGTCGTTCTTTACTTTCTCCTTTACTTTCTCTTGCTGGTACCTCGGCGAGCGCCTTGCCAAGGCTCGGAGGGGGGCGGTGGGGCGAGAGAGCGCGAGAGAGAGGCAGAAGGACCCTCCCTCTCCCCGCAGTTCGGTCACCACGGGCGAGAGAGTGCGCGCCTTTGTTCTGATCGGGGTCTCTTCCTATTCGAAGCCGTCCGAAGATTGAGCGGAGTCGGGAGCCACGATGAGCATGAACGGCGGAGGATCCCACCCCCGGCTCAACACCCTGGGCATGGGGAGGATGATCAGAGCCGAGTCCGGCCCGGATATGCGCTACGAAATGAACACCCATATGATGGGGGGCGGCGGCGGCGGCGGCGGCGGCGGGGGAAGCAGCCACAGCCACAGCCATACCCACAAAATGTATTACATCCAGAAAAGCTACGGAGGGGACATCGGCTCGGAAGGCTATATGTAAGTGCACCAAACCTCGCCCCTGTCCCTGCGTGCGTGCCTAGGTCTCCTCGCAAGTCGGGACAACTTGGGGAGAAAAATCAATGCTTGACTTTTTTTCCCCCAAGGGCGAATGCGCGTTAGGTGATCATTTCCCTGCTTTAGCGGTTTATCGCTTCCTCCTGGAATGTAAACACTGATCAAGGTCAGAGTGCCCGCATGTTTTGGGCGAAAAGACATAGTAGATGAATCCACAAATGCCCCCCCCCACTTTTCCACGCTTTGTTCGGAGAGAGGAGATTTGTAGCGTCTCTGCAGTAAGTGGAAAGTCTGTTTCGCCTGCGGCGTCTTGAAAAGAAAATGAGCGCAGGAGAGAGTTAAGTTTTGGTTGTTGCTGTGGGATCGCACGCTGGTGGGGTTGTTGTTTTTTTTTTTTTTGCAAGCGCTCGTTTAGATCTTGGTGCTCGCTGAATCTTAGCGGGAGATTAGAAAGCCCTTCGGGGGGAAAACCCAAACTCAGGTGTGCAAGAGAAGGTTGTTTAATCCAGACACTCATCAGCATGTTTTGTGGATGGCCGTTCACCGATGGTCTTTGTCGTTGTCGTTGTTGTGTGCTTTCAAGTCGTTTCCGACTTTGGCGACTCGATCACGGGGTTTTCTGGGCTGAGAGTGTGATGCGCACAAGGTCGCCCAGGGAGTTTCTGTGGCCAAGCGGGGGGGGGAAATCGAACCCCTGTCTCCAGGGTTGTGGTCTAATGCTCAAACCACTACACCATGCTGGCTCTCACTGGTGGTCTTAGTTCCCCTGTAAAAGTGGGGATTTATGGCAACTCTTGGTCTTCTTCCTTTTGAAGTGCAGAGCTGCAGTTAAGCTCACCTAGATAAAGATCTTCCGCTCCCCCACGCCCAGTAAAAGACACTCCTTTGATGTCTGTGGGAAAGAGGGCAGAATCCTGGCTGAGAAATAAGGGCAGTGGAGCACCTCCTAAACTCTCCAAAAGAAAGGACTCTGGAAATCCAGAGGTTGGAGAAGTTACTTTTTTGGACTACACATCCCAGGATGTTGGCTGGAGGGGTTTGGAAGTTGTAGTCTAAAAAGTTACTTATATGGGCTATGGACAAACGGGTTGTTCACTGTGAATTGTTCCCATTTAGCCAAATCTAAGAAGCAGTACTGTTGAGAAGATAGATGTACAAGGAGACTTTTCACATCTTACACGCTTTTGCACCTTAAATGTTTAAGAGTTTACCTAAAAGACAAATAAGGAGTTTAATAATAATATTAATTATTAATAATTATTATTTGTAAGTTGTTTGCCACCTCAATCCATATGGAGAGGTGGGATACAAATAACTAATAATAATAATAATTGATGATGGTGATGATGTAACACACACATACACACTCATCAGGGAGCACTCAGTAGTCTCTCTTCTTATTGATTGTACATTACATACAAATCTGGGTTTATCTCCAATTGTGGTGTTACAGTCCCACTCCCACCTCCGTCATTCAGAGCATACAGTAGGAAGGTAGAGACAGTGGTGGCTTACTCACTCAAATGTAAACATGAGAGAGTATGTGGCAGTCTGTGTGCAGATTGCATGTCGTCTCTGGCATGGAAATGTTTTCTGCATGAGAGAGAAATTTAGCTTTTTGTCATATGTTGTGTGTCATTTATTTATCTAGGTCCCACAGTCTGTTCTCAGAGGTGAATGTGATCATCATGTAATTGTTTCTGAGAATTAATGACCCTTTCTCTTTTTGCTCAGTAGCCAGAGTCTGGTCCTACATGTTAAGGACTGGGGGAAGTCCAGGTCCCTTTTTTGCGGGTGGGGGTTAGACTAGGGATAGGAGCCCTCCAGGTGTTGTTGGACTGCAAGTCTCAGCATCCATAGCCATCATAGCTAATGGCGAGGAATACTTTGAGTTGGCTGCAACAATATGTGGAAGGTTGCATGATTTCCACCTCTGAATTAGAGTGGGTGGGCTTCAGGTGAGACTTGAGCCCCAGCTCCTTCCATTTAGAAATGCTTTGTAGTCTGTGTTTGCAAAACTTTCTTTTCCCTATCTTTTCTTTTAAAAAGGCCATCTGCTTTGCCTGATGAAGTTGCACTTCATTCAGTAGATTTCTTTTTAATAGCAAAGGTGTGGGAGTTTTGGCATCTCAGAAAGGAGATACTCCCTATACCATAAAAAAATGTTTGAAGCTGTTCCGGTAAAGACAATAGACTGTGCCTCTCTAAGAATGTAGATTAGCTAGAAAGGGAATGGAGCCCAAATTGTTCTGTCTGTGTAATAATCCAAGTTCACAGTCCATCTTGTAACTCAGCTGTTTACTCTTCAAAACCTGGGCTCTGCTTTGCCTGTGGGCGGGCATCTGCATGCGACTGGTCAAACAGCATGCTTTGCTTTTCAGCTCCCCTTCTGAGTTCTGTGTTTAGAAAACCATTCCATTCTCATCCCCTCCCTGTCTCTCCATATCAGAACCCTGTAAGCTTGATTTTTTTTGGGCCTAATTTCATATTGCTTTTCCCTCTGAGGAGCTGGGTGGAAGCAGATTAACAGGAGAGTCAACATGGTGTAGTGGTGTAAGTGTTGGACTAAGACTGGAAAACAGCATTCAAATCTTGGTGACCTTGGGCAAGACATGCTGTCTCAGCATCAGAGAAAAGTGCAGGCAAACCCCCTCTGAACAAATCTTGCCAAGAAAACCCAGTGATAGCTTCGCCTTAGGGTCGCTGTAAGTCAGAAACAACTTAAAGGCACACAACCACAATAAACCTTCACATAGGCATTTAGGTTTATTTTTAACATATAGTGCATCAAGTCTGAATTAAGGAATACAACAAGAAGGTTAAAGTACTTTTATTTACAGTTGGCCCTCCATAGCCACAGATCCTGTATCCATGGATTCAACCACCCACCGCTTGAAAATATTTTTAAAAAGATCCAAAAAACAACGTTTGATTTTGCCATTTTATGCAAGGGGTGCCATTTTACTATACCATTGTACATAATGGGAATTGAGCATGCATGAATTTTGGTATCCATGGGATCGAACCCTAGCAGATACCAAGGGCCCTCTGTCTTAGCTTATTTCCCATGCAAGCATATAAAACTTTTGAGCATATTGAATTTGGAAACACTTCCATTTTGGGCGATACATTCCCAGAATCTTCCAGCCAGTTTGGTCCTTGATTGCAACCTTGCAGAAGACTTAAATGTCAAAATAAGCAGAAGCTGTACTTTGAGGTTATGTAAACATGACAGAGGAAGAACTGTTCCTCTTGATTGTATACCCTAAAGGATCCATTTGTTTTAAGTCTTAAGCTTTAAGAGATAAAATCAGAATTCTCAGTGAAGATAGGACACTTGACCCATTTCACAAAGGGAGGAACTGAGGTTGAAAAGAGTTTGCCAAAAAGTGCTCACTGAAAGAGACTGCATTGGGATAGGCTGCTGGATCTTCTAAGTGGGGTTCCCCAACCTGATCATGGTCAGGCTTGTAAGAAATGATGGGAACTGATCACCAGATTGGGCAGGTGTTCATGTGGCTGTCCAGAAGATGGATTGTGAGTACCAACATAGCTCACTGTTTGCTGTGGTGGCTGGGCTGCTATGATTTGAAGTCCAACAGTCTGGAGGGCCACATGAGTTTGGGAGAGGTTCTTCTAAGAGGTTAGGTTAACCTTACACTGAGCCAGACCACTGTTCCATGTAGCCAAGCATTATTGGCAATAGATCTACAAATTTCAGGTAGAGTTCTAGCCTTGCCTTACCTGTTTAAGCCAGGGATTGAACCTGAGACCTTCTACATTCAAAAGAGACACTGTGCTGTTGAGTCACTTGATGACAATAGGGACCAAGTGGGTGGTTTGTTGTGTATAAATGGACCGTCACAGATCAGATGCCACTGAGAGTACTTTCATGCCATGTTACATGCAGCCACAAAACTTCTACCTGAAACCCTTCATGGGTTCAGGAGAGTTGAGTGGGTTGAGTACACCCCATCTGGCAGTGCAATGCTAAGCATGCTTGTGAAGAAGAGAGCCCCATTGAGCTTAGTCAGCATGCTTGGGATTACACTATACATCTGACCTTCTTTCCATTGAGCTGAACTTGTTCATTAACGACTTTGCAAAAGCCATCTTTTATTCTGAAAATATAGTACATTCAGTGATCATGAATCTCCATGGATATAAGACAAGCAGAGGTTTTGTAGCTTGATCTTTATCCCCAGCCTAAAGATGCAATGGTGGGAAGGGTTTTCGCCTGCTGAATTTTTGTTTGTCATGCCGTGATTAAAAACACGGGAACCCTGAAGAAATAAAAGCTGGCAACCCTATATGGGATTGAAAGGATCTATACTTGTGCATTGGAATAAGTACTGTGACTGTTGACAAGAATGTGGCTGTATAAATATAATAGAATAACTATAGCAATGATGTCCTGCTTTCTTTTATTCTTCCCTGTTTTCTGTATGTCTCGGAGCAACTGACGGTTCAGGGTTAGTTTCTTTTCTTATTTAGTACACGTACTTGATCATGCTTCTGCCCTTACACATCTTGACATTTGCACAAGTGTGGTTTGGACAGGATCACTGAGTAACCCCACTGATGAATGAGCAGAATGTGTGTAGCAGTTGCTCTTGGTGAGTTGTGCTCCTGCTTTGAAGTATAGTATGAAAGGCTATAGAAGTAATCTTCCTCTATGTTGTGTGTATGAACACACATATGTAACATTATCTGTTTCTGTTTGTTCCAGAGGCTAAGTTCAGATCTGTCAGTTATCAATGTGAAATTACATATTTGTGCCTAGGAACTCTTCAGTGTTGGTACTGTATGTATGGTTCCAAAGTGTTCATCCTGTGCATTTGTTGATTGATGATTTGCAAGTTAAGATTCTGTACAATGTGCTGATTTTGCTTGGGCAGTTCCTCCAAATTCCATAGGTTAATTTAGCTAGTCCTAAAGCATATGCTTGATTACATTACAGAATTATACTAAGTAGCTTGGCACAAGTTACCATTACTTCAATTGCTGTTGGATTTGCTAAAGAACACTTCAAGATAGATTCTGGAAAAGATGACTTGCTTGCATTTTAGTTATTTAGTTCATTCTAAGTATTAATTGACTGAATTTTGTTAAAACTAGATCAACATAACTGGAAACGAAGGAAGGAAGGAAGGAAGGACGGACATTAGCTAATGGAAGGTTGTTTAAAAAGGCAATTTGTATAAATCTGAATCTTACAATAAACAGTCACATTACTGT
Source organism: Ctenosaura bakeri (assembly GCA_948474755.1). Classification (NCBI taxonomy): domain Eukaryota; kingdom Metazoa; phylum Chordata; class Lepidosauria; order Squamata; family Iguanidae; genus Ctenosaura; species Ctenosaura bakeri. The sequence goes on from CAOLHI010001213.1 coordinate 184,390, forward strand.
TGTGTGCCCTCAAGTAATTTCTGACTTATAGTGAAGGCAGACTCATCATGGATTTTTCTTGGCAAGGTTTGTTGAAGGGGTTTGCCACTGAAGCCGAGAGAGTATGACTTGTCCAAGCTCATTCAATGGGTTTCTGTGGCTGAGTGGGGATTCGAACACTGGTTTCCAGAGTCACAGGCCATTTCTGCATTATACTTGTTATAGTGCTATTATTCTACTTTCAACATCCTGTGGAATTCTAGTGTTTGTAGTTTACTGAGGCCAGAGAGCTCTCTAGCTGAGAATTCCAAATGCCTCTCCCTAAACTGCAAACCTCAGGATTCCATACAATGTTGAAAGTGGAATGATAGTATTATAACAGTGTAGGGCAAAAATGGCCATAGCCTAACACTCACTGGCTCTCATACATACAGTCACATTGCTGAGGTACATTTTCAGGCTTACTCTTTTGCACTGTTAACTCCTAGAATCCCCCAGTCAGTTGCCATGCTAGCTGAGGAATTCTGTGAGTTGTACTCCAAAAAAGTAACTTTTCCAAGCTCTGTAGGCATGTCGCCTCCTTACACGGAGACACACATTAAAGCAGAGCTTTCCAGATTTTTCATGTTGCTGACACACTTTTTAGATAAGCAGCATTTTATGACACAGTGATTCAGTTTTACTAGCAAACCAGAGATTAAACTATCCGCTTATAAGAGGTACAGACACATACATAAATTGTAATAACAAAATGTACAGGGATACAACATATATCATGAAAAACTTCCATATACTTTTAAAAATATATGATTTGTAAATAATAGCATGCATTTCCAAGATTGTAGGCGACACACCTACACACTTCAGGTGACACACTAACTGGTCGCGGCACACCATTTGGAAAGCCCTGCATTAAAAGTATACTTGCATTTTTATTTTGGGAAGAATTATTTGCTAGATTTCTGTCTTACTTTTACATGTCTTTTTTCCTGTAATAAGAACAATACCTAACATTTGTCACACTCCTTAGAAATGTGGTGAGTCTTCAGGATCACCTATTTAATCTTGCAAGGCTTCCCTCTCAGAAATGCATCTAAGTAGAAATTTTGTATAGAAATGGTGCGTGTGCGTGTGTGTGTGCATGTGTGTGTATGTATATATATGTATATATATATATGTATATATCTGCAGTGCTAATGTTGCTGCTCTGCAGTTGAGTTTCAATATAAGTTCCCTTTGGGGGGGTGGGGCCGGTTCCAGTTGTGGCTTATTCTGTGTCATCTTTTGTTCACTTTATTAACTAGTACCTCTTTCAAATGTCAGTGCCAGCCTCTCCCTGCCCCAAGGGTTGAGCAGTAGATTGTCTCTGTAATATTCCCAGCTTCTGTAATCCTGGGAACTGAGGAAGAGGTTGGTTTCTGTGGAACTTTCAACAAGGAATTATTCTATTGCTCACAATTGCTAATCTGTTTCTGCTTTTTATTTTTTTGACAATGGCTTAAGTACTGTTGGAAGTCTTAAGCCACCAGTGCCATTGCATTTAGGAACACATCAGTTAGAACTATTCTCAGAAGTTTCTATATTCCACAAATGTTCTCTTCCTGTTGATGCTTGTTTCTGTAACTGCAGAATTGTTGCTGCCTGTGGAAACAAAGGATTTGACCAGCAAATGCCTTCAGTGTTATGTTATTTGGACATATGTATGAGGTCTGCAGATGGATTTCCCTAGAACAGCCTTCACTGCTTTGTGCCTTCTGGATGTGTTGGACAGCAGCTTCCATCACACCCCAACCAGCATGGCCCTCCTGGCTGGGAGATGAGCGAAGTGGTAGCCCAACATGTCTGGAAAGCCTTAGATTGGGAAATGCTCCCTGAAATCCTTGACCGATGTGAAATTGCCCTATTTCTAATGAAGAAAGTGCAAATTTTCATGGCAAGGTTTAACTGGGGAATTTCTTCTCCCCAATTTACATTTTCAGAGCGTAACTATATGGCATGTAATTATATGGCATGCAGCTGAGCTTCCTTTTTCCCCCCCTAGTTAAACATGTAGAGATCTGAGATGCTCTAAACCTTTTCCTGACAGCCATTTTCTCCTCCCACTCCGTCTTGAAAAGAAAGAGGGGGAATACCTTGGCATCTAAGGATTCCTTTCTCTTTCTTTGGCTCTCTCTCTTACCTGCCCTTCACAGCCAGGGTCTTGATTGGAGTCCCATAGCCTTGCTTGTAAGTCAAAAAGAAAAGGGAGGCTCTTCAGCTGGACATATCATATTTAACATAGCATGTAGTTTAACCATAATGCCCTCCCCCCCTTTAGAATGAAATTGCATTCAATTTCCAAGTGCATGATAACCTGCCCCCATATTAATTAATCTACAGAAGTTTAAAATCTGCTATGATAAGCATCCTTATCAAGCAACCTGCACAGACAGGTTGGAATACCAGACTGTACAGTCATAAGAAGACCAGAATTGCAGCTTTGTTTCCTGGATAGGAGTTCTCTCCCTCCCTCCCTCTGAACCTTCATCTCTGTTAGCAGTGCCCTGCCCTGAACAAGTGTGCCACGGTTCTTTGCTAGCAATGGAGAGCTGAGACTGTTTCTCAGTATACACACTGTGAGCAAGGAGTGTCCTGTATATGCTATGACTAATGAGAAGATCACAGAGTAAAAAGCGAAGAGCACTACCTGATTATCAGCCACATTTCAGGTATAGGTGGATGAGCAGAAGAGATGCAATAGCAAAAGAAATATCCCAGTGAGATGCCATGTTCATAGAGTGAATAATTGGGTAATAATTAGAAAAGAGAAAACAGAAGAGGTTCCAACCTTTTATTAGAAAAAAATAGGTGGAGTCCTTGTTGCCAGCAAATCCCCCAGGTTTAAGGGTTTTCCAAATGAGTGGTAATGCAGATTTACCAAGACTGATGTACATAACACAGATATATTTGTGCTGCTTTTTCATAGGCCACATAGTATAGGTGACACAGTATGAAAAGAGCAAAGCCAATAATGTGTAGTGCAATGGTTTTCCCCTTTGGGCCTCTAGAAGTTTTGGACCCCACTTCCCAGCCAGTGTGGCCAGTGACTGGGGATTCTGGGAATCAAAATCCAAAAAATCTGGACTACCAAAGGTTGAGAAGCACTGACATAGTGCTTAAATCACTGAGCAAAGAAGATTTCTATTAATATCTCATTCAGAACCATTCCAGGTTTTACTTTCTTGATGTTTTAATCCATAGACTCCAACATTTCACGAATGAAACCCAGGACATATTTGACTCAGAAACATTAGAGCGTGGTCAAGATGGCAGAAGTTGTTGATGGGAAAGAACATACAACCAGGGAGAACCTGTAGCAGCTTGCTTTTGCCCGGGCCTGTGGGGAAGGGCAAAATTGTGCTGCTTCTTCTCCTTCCTTCTGAGTTAATTTGAGTCCAAACTACTTTTGCATTTTAAATTCAGTCTGCAGCAACTGAAATAAGCTGAGGACAAAGGGAGAAAGTGAGAGACGGAGAGAGAAACTGGGACCATTTGGAAGAAACTGAAGAAGTGGGATGACAGAGAGTTAATTGGGACTGCCCCTGCCAAATTGAGACAGTTGAATGCATGTTAATCAATATTGAATAATCAGAAGTGGGCTATAGGGATTTATACGCTCTCTCTTCGCTTTCCCTCTGTATTATAAATTCCTCTCTCTTTTCCAGTGCTGGCTTTAGTATTTAATCAGTATTGCTTCCACTTCACTGCTAACCTTGGCTAACATCAGTTGAGTTTTCAATGGAAATGGTGGTCAGTGGTGAAGCACATGTATTGTTAAACCATGATAAAGAATAACGAAGAAAAAATTGCACTGGAGTGCCTGTAGGAGGAAGGGGCAGGGAGTGCACAAGTGAGCAGCCAGTTTTCAAACTCTTAGCCTTGTTGGAATGGTTTGTTGTACGAAGCCAGCATGATGTAGTGGTTTGAACATTCTGCAGTGACTCTGGAACCAGAGTTTGAATGCCTACTCAGCCATAGAAACCCACTGGGTGACCTTGAGCAAGTCACATACTCCCAGTCTCAGAGGAAGGCAAAGGGAAAACCCCTTCTGAACAAATCTTGCCAAGAAACCCCATGATATGTTCACCTTAGGATCATTACAATTCAGAAGCAGCTTGAAGGTACACAGTAATAACAGCAACCAAGCCTAAGCCATGAATGTCATTAGACAGCTTCAGAAATGTCACTGTTCCTTAGTTTCTTGTTATGCTGCCTTGAGCTTCTTTGAGATAAGATGGAATATTTTTTGCTGTCCCTCTTTCTGTGTCTTTTTCTTAGTACAGTTAGTTAAGCCCTGGAAGGATTAATACTTTGTCTTAAACTTGTGATTCTCCAAAACGTGGAGCTAGGAATGCTTTTCAGCTGAGGTTTTTTTTAGCATATGAATAATGCCAACTTGCATTTTTATAAAGAGAATAAGTTTTAGTCCTCATGATTGAAGGAACACGTTTTTCCTGGTGGTGGATGTTTGCAGAACATTATATGTGTGCTCTCATTGGAGAAAGTGAAATAGAATTTCGGTGTCAAGACCACTGGAATTTTCTGGTTACAAACACTTATTCTGTAATTGGCCATTCCGTATCATCCCCACATAATACCTTCTACTCAGTATAAAACAGTCTGCTGTTTATCCTGATTTATGTATAGCAATATAGCCATGAGCCTATTTTAAAAAGGGGCAGGACTGCATGTTTATGGACTTGTTTTGAAAAACTTTGGTCTCTCTTTATTGTTTCTTGTTTAAATATTTTTAAAGTGTAAGAAAGAAAAAGATCAGTATGTGCTATGGTGAATAATAGCATGCTGGAAAAAAATAATCTCTTTCAAATTGGTGATTACTGTTTGTGAAGATCTGTAGTGTTCATTTCTGTGCAATGTTTCTGAGAAGCAACAGTGGTAATTATAAGCAGGAATTTATGGTGGTAGCAGTACTTTAATGAGAAAGCCTCCAATTTGGTGGAAGGCATCTGGCTAGTGAAATGTGGAATTATGTTGCTTGAGTCATAGTTGATCATTGGGACATAGTGTGAAGGGAAGCTGAACATCTCCACCAGGAGCTGTTTTGAAGAAGTGGCTGGAGAGTAATTTAGGATAATTCAGCCATGGGTAATTTGAGCATAGCAATCCCTAAGTGATAACCTAGATGTGGGGTGGGGGATGAAAGGAAATGCTAAAGTGGTAATGGGTAGTTGGCAGAAATCATTTCTCACATTGCATCAGAAACTTTGTGGAAATAACAAGTATAGCACAAGTATTAGAGACAGGGTGACCACACTGAAAGTTGAAGAGTCTCCCTGTATGCTTTATGGTTGTGTAGAAGTGTGAATTTCAGAACTAGGTGGTCAGGCAACCAAGTTAGCAAGTAACACCTGCTGAAATTCCCTCTTGTACACACCTTCTTGTACGCACCCTAGTAGAGATAAACCACAAGAGAACTTAGGCAACTACCCAATGCCCAAGTAGGTTTTAATCCCCACATTACTATCTTTTTTAAAAAAGTTTTTATAGCTCAAGTTAATCCCAGTGACCTTAAGACATAGTTTCACTATGCCCACTTTGGCTATTTTAGGTTCAGGAAAGTACCTTTCTTTTAAAAAGGCAGAAAAAAATATACTTTCAGTTTGCTTCTTGCTTTTAGAAAGACTCCCCTGGAACTAAAACATTCTGGGAGAGGCAAAAAACATGGTGTGTAAGGACATTTTGACCAGTTCGTAAAAACTGATTATATAGTTAAACAATTTTGATCCCAAACAACTCTTTTCTGATCCTCACCTCCCTCAGATTTATCCCGGCAGTGGACATAAGTTGGCAAAACATCTATATGGAGAAAACATAGTAGGTTAATAAATGATAGCATTGCATACACCTTTCCATCTCTGCACCTTCCCATCTTCCTCTCCGTGTCCATTAGGCAGTTGATTTCTTTGAGATTTACAGTGTGTCATTAACATCAGAAGTTATTATTGCTTGGATTACCTCATAGTCCCATTTGAAGGATACATCAGTGACTGTACAGTCTCCTTCAGCATTTCAGGCATGGTACACAGTGTTTTTGCTTTGCACTTAGTTTTCTTTATCACGTGTGCCTTTCATTGTAATCATGTGCTTGTTGAGGCAGGTTTGTTGGGTGGTGGAAACAGAAGGTGTGATTGTTTCTTCTCATGTTGGAGAATTGCTTAATTAATTATTCAGATCTGAGTAATAAGATTTTATAAAGATTATGTTTTTTGTCTCTCTCCAACATTCACACACTTGTTCACACACCTATGTTTGCATGCACAATTGTCTCTTATTTGAAGCTACTTTTCAAATTTCTCTTGTACCTTTCTTAAAACAGAGTCAGGATTTTAATTGCCATGCACTGCTTGAGTAATACTGCCTCCAGGATCGTTCCTTGGGTGGTGCAGAGTTGCCTGTCCACCCCGCCCATATCCAGAGGAGGGTGTGCATCTGGGTAGGGCTTATATATGATACTATTAATATTTTACAATTAACTAATAATAATGATTACGGCCCTTTTGTGCTCAGTCTGCATGTGAAAGAGTAAAGATGATTGGAACCTTTTGCCCACTTGTGCTATAACCAGAGATACAGTGTAGCTGTTCCAGGAAGAGTTGTTGTGTTGCCTCTGTGCGTAGGCATGCATGTTCATGTGCACATATATCTGGTCCTACCTTGGCAATGAGAACTGTGTGGCTTGTGTTCTACAGCTGAACATGTATAGACCTCATTGAGATAACAGTTCATTTGGGCTTTGTATATTTGAGATAGGTGCTGTGTATATCAACTCCAAAGTATATGATTGAGCCCATCTCTGTGTATATCAACTCCAAAGTTTGTGATTGAGCCCATCCGCAGGCTGGAACAGGCACAGCCAAGATAAAAGGGAATAGAGCAGAGCTTTCCAGACTTTTCATGTTGGTGACACACCCTTTAGTTGCAAACGGGACGTTAAACTAACCTCTTATAAGAGATATGGATATATACATAAATTGTAATAACAAAATGTATGGGGATACAACATATCTCATGAAAACCTTTCATATATTTTTAAAAATATATGATTTACAAATAATAAAATACATTTCCAAGATTGTAGGCAACACATCTACACGTCAGGCAACACACTAATACGTCACAGCACACCATTTGGAAAGCCCTGGAATAGGGCAATTGTGCTGTTCTTTTTGGGACACTCTTTCTTTGTGGCCATCAGGATGCTGGAAGAAGGACTTCTGGAAGGAGACAGAAAAATCATATAAATGTCTATCACTGAAAATATGTAAATATTGTTGATCTACAAACAAAAGTGAGCATTTGGTGATTCTAAGCCATCAGTTGCAAATTCCATACAAGGAGAGGAGTAGGAAACGAAAGTCATATTTCATTAGTGTTTTGTTTTCGCTTCTGGGTTTGTTTGTTTTTTGTTTTGTTTTTTAGCAACGCGGGATAATCTTGGGTCGTTGCTCATAGCAATGTAGGAAGAATGTACACAAAATACTTTGTAATCTTCCCTAGCTCTCCTCTTTCCCTTGTTGAGATGCTGGGCTGGTGTCTGTTGACCAGTTCTTCTTGTTTGACCTGCACTGTTCGCCTTGACAGTCACTGAGACCAATGTAACTTTCTGTGAACACCAAAAGGCTCTCAACCACCCTTTTAGGAATCACAGCTGTCAGCATAAAAGTTTCTGATCCATTTGTGAGCGTGTTGAACGAGGGATGGAGAGAGGGAAATGCGCAAGGCTGAGGCCATTTTCTGTAATGATAAACCACAGTTTATTTTTAATGCCTGAACACAACCAATATCATCAGTATTGATGCCTGATTCTCATGAATTATATGTGGTACCTGATTACATTTGAACTCTTTATTGTGTGGTAAACCTGAAATGTGCCACATGGAGATCCATTAAAAGAAGGGTAGCCCCTGATGGGGGAAATAATAAAATTCAACCATTGAAGATTTAAACAACTGAAATATTCACCACACAGAATCAAAATCAAAAAAGCAAGCAATAATTACACATAGTGAAATAAAATTTGAAATTCCAAGCTGATTTGTTTGTGCCTGTACACTCTTTAATAACATTACTCACTATATTTCAGCTGAATGAGGGAATTGTCTGAATGAAAAAAAAAATCATTTCAAACTTGTAATGGCAGTAGAATGTGAATACAAGACTAACAGGAGAGGGAAAACCCTAGGTTATAAGTCTTATAATCTTTTAATGATTTAGGAGAGCTAAGTGATAGTGTTGTGAAAGCCAAGTATTTTAGTATTTTATTTACTTTAAATGTTTATAGGTGACCTGTATTACAGGTCCTGAGGGCTTCTTTCTGAATACATAAAAAAAATATAAGAAAAATAATGCAGCAGAGTATTATACAGCGTTAAAACAAACTGCAAATTAAAACCTAAAGTAAAGAGGAGGGAATAAGATCTAAAATGGACTTACAAGTCACAGGAAGTTTTAAAAGATCTGGGATTTTTTTAAAAAAAGATCTTTGCCTGGTACATTACGTTGGGTACAAAGTGAACCTCCTTTGTGCAAGCATTCCACAACCACAACACCACTGTTGAAATGGTCTATTCATTAATAAGTTGCTATCCTCTCTCTTACTTTCCTGTTCTTTTGCTTGGGCTGATCATCCTTAGAACATAGCCAAGACTTGGATGTGCAGCTCGAGCTGGATCACTGAACTCAAGTTCCATTGGTTCAGGGAGTCTCTTCTAATGATAACCAAGTCTGGATCCAACTCTATGTGTTTTGGTAACAGTTTGAGTTCCTGTGGAGATGTTGTTTGATCCGCAGTGGCTACTCTCATGTGCCAGTTGTTACTTGATTAAGTCAATTAAGGCAGTTGTAATAATGTTATAATCATACTTGTGTGAGTCCATCCTTACTGAATTTATTTATTTTTATTGAATGTATATCTATTGAATGTATATTCTACTTTTGGAGAGCCAGTGTGGTGTAGTGGTTTGAGCTTTAGACTATGACACTGGAGACCAGGGTTCAATTCCTGCTCAGCCATGGAAACCCACTGGGTGACCTTGGGCATGTCACACACTCTCAACCCCAGAAAACCCCATGATAAGAGTCGCCTTAGGTTGCCTGTCTCCTTGCATGAGATCCAAAGAAGCATACAAAATTTAAAATCGAGCCTAACTGTAAATGTATTTTACAAAGGTTAAAAACCTCCAATAATGCACAATTATGTTGAAAAAGGCACATGATTAAAACAGTTTAGAATAGATTTAAAACATAAGTGAAAGGATACAGGATAAAAGCACAGCACACTGGATAAAAAAAATTATCTTGGGAGAGGCATAATATTTGTTCGTGAAAGCATCCCCCCTTGTTATTTCTAGTCAGTCTGACCATACAAGCTACATTTGGAACTTTTTAATTACTCAGGAGAAAAAAAAAGTTAAATCTGGTACATATCAAACTGGATTCAGGTTTGGGAGTTAGTTACTTTCGTGGGAATTACTTTGTTAAGGCATCTGTGTGAATGATAGGTGCTTCCCTTTGGGAAATGCCTGAGCTTGTTTGGGAACTCTGATCCCACCCATGAGGTGTGGTTCCTAGTATGCAGCAGAACCTCACCCTTTTTCAGCTAGTGCAGTCTTGCAACACTGGCTAAATCCCAGCATTATAAAGTGCTGGTAAAGTAGCCTAGCACTCAGGCACTAGGTTGTTTATAGCTTAACACAGAACATAGATCAGGATGGGGGAAAAAAGTTAGCCAAAGTGATGTCTCTATGTGCTACCGTGACCCAGCTTCAGTTCTACTCCCAACTGGAGCAATTGAAACAATAGTATTTCCATAAATGGTTTACTGTTCAACAGTTGATTCAGCGGGGCAACTCTAGTTGGGACTAGTTGCATTTAAGGCTAGCTCTATTCAGTTAGCAGAGCCATTTTCATTTGAAGCCTGATTTCAAGGGCGTATTTGGGACATCATTGTTGTTGTTGTTTGCCTTCAAACATACCTGAAAGTAAATTCTGGTTAGCAACACAAAATTCCCTAAAGATGATACTCCTAGTATATATCACTGTGGAGTCATTTGTTCCTGCATCCATCATTATCTTTGTTTCTTAAAGGCTATGTAAGAAATAAATGCAAAACCAGGCATCAGTGTCATACTTGTATAAGCAAATGTCTGGTGGGTGAGGCTTATGTGAGTCTAAAAGCAGAGACAGACAGATAGATGCAGAGCTCTTGAAACTGTGCCTTTTATGACCAAAAGTATTTTTTCAATGTGCCGTCGTATGTACAAAACAAAGAAAAGGTTAGATTATCACCATTTTCCATGTCATTTTAGTTTTAAGTGGTGCAGTCCTAGGAATACTGTGGCAGTTATTTCATACTAATACATTGTTCTTAAGAGTGGCTGCAGATGTTGGTGTTCGAAATCATGAACTGCTGTACAGATAGCATTTTGATCTCTTCATCATTAGGACTTAATGGGAGCAATCTTAAGTGGGAAGAAAGAGTCTTATGAAGGGGCGATGCACATGATTCTTATGAAGGGCTTATCTCTACTTGACTTGGTTTCTTATTATGGACTTTTGGAACCTAAATACCCAAACTAACCCTAGATATCCCATTCAAGTAGATATTTGTGATAGTAGTTCACACAATCAGTTTATCCAGTAATATTGAGGTTGGGGTAATTTTGGTGACTGTGCAAGTATAAAAGATACTAGGAAACTGTAGCTCCCGACATTCCTTATCATTGGTTGTGCTGGCTACCTACAGCTGTGTTGGGTCTTCCTCAGAGATACTAGGAGGACTGGAGTGTTTGAGGAGAGGCTTGGCACACCTGCAGCTCCATTGGTGCAGCACATAGATAAGGCGGGCAGTAAACACTCTGTGGCTGCTGTAAACAACATTAATCACTCACTTCATGAGACATCGAAGCCAGCTCAGAGATTTCATGCTGTTCCTGAATCCAAACTACTCTTCAGTTGGTTTTGGTTCGTTGGCTTCTGACTGATATCCTGGCTCTTACCTTTGGACTGCTAGTTGATCACCCAGCTTCTCATTTCCCCAAGTGAACTGGGACAAGCTGCTAGAGGTTACAGTCCAGCAGCATCTGGTGATCCACACAGGTCTTACTCTGATCTACTTAATTTTTTTCTTGAACTTCAAGTCCTACCAACTTTAGAAGGAAATGTAGGACATTGACTCAAGGCAGACATACATATAGCAGAATAAGAGCTAGGAAAAGTTCATTTGTGGATAACATCCCCCAGAATTCCCCAGCCAGCATGGCTACAGCATGCTATGTTGTAGAGCAAAAACAAAAACCTTTTCTAGGTTCTTGAGCAGAATGGGAAAAAAACAAAAACAAAACAAAACCAAGAACATGTGCTTCTGATCTCTTGGCTCTGGTCAAGGACTCGTTTTCAGTATTAGATCTGAGCTTGCAATTGTTTCAGAGAAAAATGCACTCCTGGTTCATTTCTTCCCCAGTTTCTTTTATTGCAACAGACAATACAATGGAGGGGCCCTTTTCTGTTGGCATTGTTAAACCACTGAGAGTCAGAAACCCTACTGCAAATCATCCAGATATGTACAGGTAGATAATCTACTGGCTGCCCACCCTAATATACTGTAAAAGTAGAAGGCTTAGATTTGTGTGACCAGGAATACAGTCTCAAACATGATGTTCATAGAATCACAGAGCTGGAAGAGCCCACATAGGCCATCAAGTGTAACGTCCTGCCATGCAGGAATACATGCTGATCCTGTACATAATGCAGTGTTACGAAAATAGACTGACAAGTTTCTGCTGCTGAAAGAAAACATATGAAGGAAGGGATAACAAAAGTAGAGGAATAATTATTAAGGGTAACAAGAGGTGAGTGTAAATGAACTCGGGTGTATTTTGGCTCTGCTTGAAATGAGAGATAAGGAGGTCAGCCAATGGCTTCACAGAAATATTAGGTTATGGGAAGGGATTTGAAGAAAGACAGTTGGTATTGTCTACGTACATAGGAAGGAAGTTCCAGAGTAAGGTATAGCAAGAGAGAATGGACAGAGAATTTTGTATTTTGAATGCCCTGACCGTGATGGAGTTGCTCCAGCTAGTATTTGTTTAAGGCTAAGAACTTTCACTTTCATATGCCATTCATCCTTGTACTTGATCCACTGGTGAAACCACTATCACAGGTTGGTATTTTTGTCACACATCATGTTCCCACAGTGTTTGTTTTTTTTTAAAATAGAGACTGCAGACTCAGCATTATAACTCCCCTGTGAGACCAAAAGGAAGGGGCAGGCATATCTGTGGATCCTTCTGAAGCCACCCACAGGTTGCAGTACTTCCATTTGAATAAAGTGTGCTGCAGCCCTTTAGAAAATGTATCTGCAGTGTTTGATGTCTCTCTCTCTCTTTCTTTTTCCTCCTTGTCAGTCAAAATGGAACTGGCACGATGTCCAGGCGTCAGAACACCATTCAAGAACTTTTGCAAAACTGCTCAGATTGCCTTATGCGTGCTGAACTCATAGTGCAGCCTGTAAGTATTACTCCTTTGTTTAGCGTGAACACATGCTAATGTGGGAAATGCTTTGAATGTGCAAAGAAAGATACAAGCCTCAGAAAGATCCTGTGAAAGCAATAAGAAGCAATAAGAAGGAGGGACTGTAGTTGACTGAGAGAATTTGATATACATTAGTCCCCAAGTTCAGTTTTTGGCATCTCGTTGGCATTTCCATTTTAAAAATGAACAGTTTAAAAATGATCAGCATGGTTTGATTATATGAGTATTTATTTTCCCCCAGCTTCTTCTCAAGAAGAAAAAGTAATTGTACTGAAAACATGCAAGTGTTGCTGCTTCCCTGAGCCTTAATGAGATGGGCCACAGCATCCTTTTCATGTCTCCCTCCTTGTTTGGGGTCTTCCTCATTTTTTGAGGTCTTTCTCCTAGTCTTGGTATATAGCGGTTATGATATATAGCCATCATGACTGGTAACCATCAGTAGTCTTCAATTGAGGCATTCTTAGGTACTGGAGTACTAAATGGGTTTCAGTGAAGTGATAAGTAACAGAAAAGGCAGTACAGTTGGCCCTGCACATTTGCAGATTTGACTTTCATGGATTTTTTATTTGTGAGTTTGACTTTCATGGAGTTATTTGCTTATTTGCTAAGGATGACTAGCAGCCTGATTTCTCAGTACCACAATCCCTCTCCTGATGTCTCTGCCCACAAACTCAAGGAAGGATATTTGCAATTTTTCCAATTTTGCGATGGTCCTATGTCCCTAAGCCTAGTGAATGTGGGGAGCTGACTGTAATCCCCTAGGATTTTGGCGGCTCTTTTGTAATTACCATTACTTTAAAATGTTTTATACAAGATAATTTATAGATATTCAATGCAAATAGCTTGTTCCTTAGAGCATACCACACATATCTGTTTGTGTACCCTTGATACATTTTGGGTATCACAATCATTGCAAGAACAATAGTAAACAACATGATTTTGAATCTGTGTGCATGCACATATACATATCTCAAATAGTCGTTTCATGGCTTCAATGTGTGTGTGTGTGTGCGCATCTTCAAGTCACCTGTTGACATGGCAACCCCATGAATTTCTTAGGTTGTCTTAGGCAAAGAATACTCAGAGGGTGTTTTGCCAGTTCTTTCCTCTGAAATATAACCTGCAGTACCTGGTATTCATTGGTGGTCTCCCATCTAACTACTAATCAGAGTTGACCCTACTTAGTTTCCAAGATTAGATGGGATCTTATGTTTTTAAGATATTGAAGCCTCATGTCTTCAGTATAATGCTTTTGAAAAGTGGACTGTAGAGCACATCTTAGCTGGACCTATGTGTGCAGTGTCTCATTCATTTTGGTTGAAGGGGAAACTTAGAAGTTTATGTTCAAATGTCAACCTTTTTGCCACAAGCCATCACATGAGATTTTTTGGAGAGGTGGAAAGATGCTTTGAATTAAATGTGGCTTTTTTTTAAAAAAAAAAATTCCTCCCTGTTAGGAACTGAAATATGGGGAAGGCATCCAGATCAGCAGGAATCGGGAGCTAGAAGACTGCTTTGCCCAGGCCAATGAACATATGGACATCCTTGATGGCTTGATCAGAGAGATGAGACAAATGGGGCAGCCATGTGAACTGTACCAGAAAAGGTATTGTGATTTTGTTTGTATCTTGGCTTCCTTGTGAAGAGCATTGTGTGTAGAGTATTTAGAAGGTCATTGTCCAGGCTCTGATGAGGGCAAGCTAGGCAAAGTCTGACCCTCTGGATGTTGTTGGACTGTAGATCCCATAAGTCCCAGCTAGCATGGTCAAGTTTGAGATCAATAACATGGAAAACCACACTTTTGCTTTCCCCTGGTCTAGGCCTAGCCAAGGCTTCATATTAAATATAAGAGTAGATATTCACAAACAGTGTGACCAATTTTACGTTAAGTATACACTTATAGTATCAAGGGGCCCTTCTGTTACTAGACTTGCCAGTCCTTTCATCTCATTGTGGCACCATTGGTACTTAAGTGAGAAAAGATAATTCAGATTCTCCAGAAATGTGACATTTTTGATGAGTTTACATGCCTTGGTTCACCATTAACGTTTCAATCTGCAATCACAACATGTAGATTTTTCCACCTCCACTCCTGTGTAAGGCAGGGTATGATTTAATATGTGTTCACCGTATTTACTTATTCAGTGTATGCGTTCAATGTATTTGGCAACTTACTGGAAAATAGTGCATTGCCCCTATATTTAACCATCACAGTATGGGACAGTAATGAGGCACTTCAGCCCCTATTTTTTGTTCTATGGTTCCTTGCTCTCTAAAGCTCCGAGTGATTCAAAACTGGAAAGTTTATTTTGCTCCTTCTGCATATCTACTTTGGCTTATTGTTCCTTGATATTCTTATCCTTTGTTACTACATTTCTTGCAGATTACTTCAGCTTCAAGAACAGATGCGTGCCCTCTACAAAGCCATCAGTGTACCCCGTGTCCGTAGGGCAAGCTCCAAGGGAGGCTTTACCTCTCAGAGTGGATCAGGATGGGATGAATACACCAGGCGCGCCACCACTGAATGTCTGAACTGGATGAGGCAGCAGAAGGTAAACCTTTGTGAAAGGCAAAATAAGTTGTCTAAACTACAGGGTGATGTTATATCTTATTTTCAGGGGTTTTGGATAAAGTGTGTGGGAGAGGCAACATTCATTTAACTCTTCACCTCCATTGGATTAATGTCACATTGGGCAGGAGGCTCTTCAACCTCAAAAAATGTAGTGGCTGGAGTATGGGGAGCAAAGGTTAGAGCAGAACATGGGATCAACACAGTAGCATCTTTCTCTGGTCCTGTGTTGTTTGAAAACCTTCAGATTTCACTCATTGCGAGCCTAGAATAGTCATCTAAGCACAACAGAGCTGTGTGTACACAACACATTGTTACTGTTACTTTATTTCTGATAGGCAAACCAAAACAAAAAAAAAGGCAGAATTGGCAGGAAAGAGGTATAACCAAAGTGACAAAAAATATATAGTTGCATCTAGTTAGATATGATTCTGTTTTACTCGCTGCTTTTAATATTTTGTGTGTGCCTTATATTGGTGTCTTTGCATGATTTGCTTTTAATTACATAAGTAAAAATTGCTGGTGTTATTCTATTATATATATTTGTTACTTATATATTGGTGTTTTATGCTTCCTGTCATCTATTGTATCAGGTACTTCTTTGTGGTATTTCTACCCCACCCCTTTGTATTGTTTTGTTTCAAATGACACTATCTCAGCCCAAATGAGCTTACTGGAAAAGCTAGGATTGTGCAACCAGCTTTTACAGAGAGCTATTAGCTTTATTTCTTCCATGGTTTCAATGCCACGATGAGTCCTATGCTGGAGAAAGGTGTATATTAAATAAATATAAATATAGGTGTCTTGAGAAAAAATTTCAATTGCATAAAAAACAGTGCCATGTAATAATAACTTATACATGATTGTATGTCTGGGCCAGACTAGATGAGATAAGAAGTGTGTCACTTTGAGTCATATATGAAAAAACCAACATAGTTGTGATAGGTCCTGATTTTCTGTGGGATTTGTGTGTCAGGGATGGGACTTTTTTCCCTTTCCCACTCTCATAAACTGAGACCCTGAGAAAAATTACCCCAGCACAATAATTGGGCATGGGAGGTTGCTACTGATTGTGGCTTGTAGTACAGGAATGAGTGCATGTTGATTTTCACAAAGAGTTTAATGGGGAAAGTTATATCTTTCCTCTGCATGTTCTTTGAACCTAGTGAAGATTGGCCCTTCTACACTTGCATGTCTTGCTTTTTTTTTTTTTTTAAGTTAGTATGTGACACATTCAGCTCAGTTTCTAGTTTGGTGCACCATTTTGCATCCTGCAAAAGATACACTAAAAAATTACTGGAGCATTTTACCTCTTCGTGAGACTTTTCCTGTAAAATGTGGTCTTCTGAATTGTCCGCAAGATTCTTGAACTGCTGCAATTAAGACAAAGTATACATAGTGTAGTGTTTGCCTTCTCGCTTCGCCAGAGTGAGGCTGGAGTTAAACCATGGGGCTCATTGGTTCCTTTAATAATCTTACTTTCTTTTAGTGACACTAAAAGATAGAAAAAGCAGGCTGCAAACCTTTGTGCATTTACCTAGGAGCCTGAGTCATTAAGGATCAACTTCCAGTTAAATGTGTTGAGGCTAGGAATAATAAGAGCAGTTCAACAGAGGAATGTGACATGTTAAGAGTTTGTACAAGTCCCTGCTCCCTTACAAATTCTTTTTTTTTTGAGTGTGTGTGTGTGTATGCATGTGTGCGCGCACGTGTGTGTTTGCGCAGTGGACAATAGACAAGCCATACTATATTTGAATGCTGTGTAGTACCAACAGGGGAAAGGGAGAAGCCTTTCAACCTAGTGTGTGGAAACCAGCCACAAACAGGACTTTTTACTCAGCTGGCTTATCTTATCTCATGTAGTGAGCTTCTCTAACTTGGTATTTTGCCTGCAAAGCTAAAGTTGCAGAGCTCTGAAATAAAGTTTCCACTCCTGATATGAAAAATGGGAAACCCCTGGTAGTTTGTGGTTTCTTGCCAGTGTTTTTGTTTCACTTTCTGATCTGGTTTGTAGATAGGAAGATCATGGGCTACACACCTGGATTGGGTTTCTCTGTGGACAGGGAGCTGGGATTCAGACAGAGTTTGTTTTACACACATTGATAAAATTCTCTGTTCTGCTGCCCCTGTTCCTGCTGTGGTTTATATCAGGCTGAAAGCAGGGAAGAGCAATGTCTGTAACTCTCAGATGGCCGACAGCCTAAAATGGCTTCTCTTGCTGGAGCTGTTCCAGCTTTGCTTAAGCACAGGTGTGGCTCGGGGTGTTGTTTGTTGTAGCCTTATTGCTGAGCTGAGTCACAAAGACTTTTTTTTTAAAAGGCTCATACCTGATTTTTTTAAAAAGTTTATGATCTCAATAGTTTATTGGGGAGAATGTTGTTCTCAAGCCTGGCTCAGCTCTTAAATTTAGAGAAAGGCCCTGAAAAAGAAAATATGATCATCCACAATCCTCTGACTGTAAAATAGAAATTCTAAAAGGCTGAAGATCAATGGAAGATGAAATGAAGATTGTGGTACATGGCATACTTTTAGAATGATGAAACTTAATTTCTGCTTCTCACTGCCCCTCCACCCGCCAAAAACAATGAATGGTCTCTTTGTTTATAAAATGTGCCAAGTATCTAACAGTTGAAGTTAAATGGGTACTAATAGTATTTATGTATATTTTGAAAGTATTAAAAGCATTAATTGCCTTTCTGACCACCAGGGCCATTTCTACACTATGCTGTTACAGTGTTATTATTCCACATTCAACATTCTGTGTAATCCTGGGGTTTGTAGTTTATTGAGGCCAGAGAGCTCTCTGGCTGAGAATTCTAAATGTCCCTCCCTAAACTGCAGATCCCAGGATTCCATAGGATGTTAAAAGTGGAATAGTAGCACTATAACAGTGGAGTGTGGAAATGGCCCAGGAGTCCCAAACTGATGCACAATATCATTCACAGGCAGAGAGAGAGAGAGAGAGAAAGAGAGAGATTTTAAAACCAGATTGAAACATATTTTCTTTTGGACATGATAAGCATGGAGGTGTCTCACAACCTTTTAAGCATTAGTTCAGTAGCATCAGTAGTAAGATGGCAAAAGCTGTAAGGGTAGAAACAGAATGTCCTTGCAAAGGTGACATACTTGCTTAAACATCTGAGTATCCTTTAAATCTGTAGCAGCTTGGGTCAAGTCTTCTAAGGTTGTGTGGTACCTGTATTGTGTCTCTCGGAAGTTAAGGAAGGTTTTGGTCTTCTCTGATTTCTCCTGTTGGCGACCGATGGCCCAAGTAGAGCAGGACCTTGCCCCAAAATTTGGTGGTGAACAACCTCTGCTGCTCATAGGATAAACTGCCATTGGATTTTACACCACGTTCTGGTGGACTCCTAAACATTTGGATGCTCTTCTCTTTAGGACAGCCAGATGGTAGTATGTAGACCAAGTCCTTGCAAAGCAGTTCTGGAATGTAAACCTTATTTTGCACAGATTGTTTGCATTTTTTCATGCCTGTGATGATGCACATGTTTCTTCTCTCTCTTTCATCCTGCAGGCTGAAATGGAGTTAGTAAAGTGGGGATTTGATGCAACATCTATTGAACAACAAATTGCTGACCATAGGAGATTTCATAATGCCATTGGAGACTATCGCTGGCATTTGGACAAAGTTAAAACTGATCTGGTAAAATATTGTTTCAGCTTTTCTGGTTATACTGTGCTACCGTTTGTTTAAACTGCTTATCTGCTGCCTGTTGGTGCCGCAGCTAGTTAAGTTGGTTAAACATTCCAAACCTCAGAGATAAGCTCTGTTTGAGGATGGCTGTGCTTTGCTCGGCCAAAAGCATCAGCACATAAAATAGCATTTGATGTGCTGCATTTCTCCCTCCTGTTACAGCTTTAGGTGAATGTAAACAACCTAATTTGAGATCTGTGGCAGGAAAGGGGATCTACAGTCAGGATTCAACATTCCAGTGCCCTTTCAAATAGTTCTGTGCTAC
This sequence comes from Ctenosaura bakeri, assembly GCA_948474755.1. NCBI lineage: Eukaryota > Metazoa > Chordata > Lepidosauria > Squamata > Iguanidae > Ctenosaura > Ctenosaura bakeri. The sequence continues at coordinate 203,506 of CAOLHI010001213.1, forward strand.
AGTGATGAACTATTTGCAATCTCTCCTCCACTCTGCAGCTTCCTGGGCTTGGCAGGTCCACTTACTGCAGCCACCAGGATCTCAGGCCTTTCAAGTGTGTTGGACTACAGCAACCATTGTCCGCAATCAGCACGAGCAATGGGTGTGGATGATGAGGATTGTAATTTGACACATTGGAGGGTACTGGGATGAGGAAGGCTGATGTAATGTATTTTTGTGTTCACCAGTGTTGCCTGGCCTCCTCTGCATCTCCTACTTGGTCATTGTTTGCCAGTATTCCCCTGTCTCTTGTGGAAGAGGCACAGAATTCCCACCATTCTGCCATTGACTGCTTTGAGTTGCAAAATAAAGATGGCCCTGTCACCCCAATCAAGGATGCCTGCGTTTGTAAAATCTTAAAAATAGTGTTAATAACAGGTTGTCTTGAAAGTTTCTCATTCATAGGGTTGTTATAATTTGAATCTGACTTGATGACTGTTAACAGCAACAGTTGCCTCAAATTCTTTCCATTTTAATTTTTTTTACTTCCTCCAGAAATCCCTTGGAATAAAAGCAAATTGTCATAGTATTTGTAACCCTCCAATTTTTATTTTTATTGTTTGCTACCCGTATGAGATTTTTGTTCTTTTGTTTTGTCCCCAGCGAGAGAAGGCTGCTATTCACCAGCTGGAAGAGGAGTATGAATATCTGTTGGTAAGCCAAAAGCAGTGTTTTTTGTTTTGTTTTTTTACTGAAGATCTTGTCGTCTGCTCTCTGTCCACTTGGTAGTGGATCATCTAATATCAGCCCCCGTGTAGACTAGTAGGATGAGAAGTACTGCTTTTTCTGCAAGACCTGTTTTCCAAGTATGTTCTTCATAGTACATGAGTTCAGAGTATGATTTTCTTGCCAGATTGAAGACACCAGGGCTTCTCTATTTTTAATAGCGATTAGGAGGAGAAAATAATTTTGTTATGTTGAACTTTCTTTCCCACTGCGGTCCAACAAAGGCAGTAACTGTATCTACTGAAATTGCCTCATGCGTGTTAACCTTCTCCTATCTTCATGCCCAGCCATGGCTGTCTTTCTGGCAATATTTTCTCAGATTCATAATTCATAAATAATTTCTCCTCTTAGTTGTATAGTAGATAGAATTTTGGACTGGGTTCAGATGGTCATTCAGCCGTGATGCTTACTGGGTGATTTTGGATTAGTCAGTATCTCTCTGCCTAACTTCTTGCATGGGGTCATTGTGAGGATAAAATGGAAGGTACACTGAAAGTTATTAAATAGATAAATTGCTAACTATCAAACTTGACACTTTAAGTTACTTGGGTAGAGATTTTTTTTTAAACTATGGCCTTAAATCACCATGGACCCATTCCATCCACTACAGGTAGGATGTGACTGTTCATAGCCTTTTCTTTAAATTGCGAACATTGCAGTGCTGTAAGATATTTCTGAGAACAGGTAGATAATATGTGACACAGTCTTCATGCACTGAACCTTTCTTTCCCTGGGGGTAGAAAAATCAGAGTAAATTATGCATTTTAGATTTATGGTGATGGTAAGTAAAATTTGATTTTCTTTTCTTTCCCTATGGGTAGAAAAATCAGAGTAAATTATGCATTTTAGGTTTATGGTGATGGTAAATAAATTTTGATTTTCTTTTTAAGTATAACACATCCAAAGCACAGATGTGACCAGAGTTCATTAACTGGCAGATTTTTTTGTTTGCTTTCCACAGCAGTATCTTTGTTTTTTCGGTTTCTGCTGGCTTTCTTCTTTTCGAGTTTCTACCTTGTTGTAACCCTTACATTTTCAAAAGCTGAATACTGGTTGGTGTTGTTTTGTAGAGATTCTCCTTTGAAAGAATGGACCAGCTGCGCCAACTGCAAAACATCATCCAAGCAACCAGCAGGGAAATCATGTGGATCAATGACTGTGAGGAGGAGGAGCTTCTCTATGACTGGAGTGACAGGAACACTGATATTGCCCGGAAGCAGGAGGCCTTTTCTGTGAGTTAACTAAATGTCCAAATAAAAATAAAAAGATCTCACACTCATAAACTGTGGATTTGAGTTTGGTGATCTTCTTTTACTGCTTCTATCAGCAGAACTTGGGGGAATAATTTCTTCATCTGCTGTGCACACTCCAAATCTTTGGAGGGCTGCGAATCTCTCCGGAGTAGATTTTTACACAGATTGAAGAGTGTGTGGTGGCAGAATTGAGCAAGAAAGTCTGGTTGTGCCAGACTTTAGAAGTGTGTAATACTGAAACTCTAACTGTAACAGGCATTAAAATGTTGGCAACCTCTTTGACTTTGACTGTGGTATGGATTGTACATCTGGTATTGACGTGAGAGGTTCTGTAACTGTTCGTACAATGTGGAAGGATGATGGCAGTGATGGTGTTCAGATAACTTGTGTCAGTAAGGTGATTTTTATGATCATATAGTACATATTAAGTCTATAGACAAAAAATGAAGGTGTTTGATTTTTGATGATTTCATTGTGTCTAGATGGATGGATGGATGGATGTGATATGACTTTTTATGTATCAATCTTTTTGTCATTTAAAGTTGTGTTTAAAGCAGTGTCCTTGTCTGTTACCAGAAACGCATGAGCCAGCTGGAAGTTAAGGAAAAAGAGCTCAACAAGCTGAAGCAAGAATGTGACCAATTGGTGCTTAACCAGCATCCTGCCTCTGACAAAATTGAGGTAAGTATTCAGCTTCTTGTATTTCTTGATTCTGTTTTTGCATGTGACAAAGATTCTATTGAAGCTGGAAATTTGCAAAAGAAGTCCTGAACGTTGTACCTTGAACCTGACAGCTTCATTTTGCTGGAAATGTGCAGGTTGACACACACACACACACAGATTGTAATGCTAGTGTTAAAAATAGAAATGTGTAAACACCCTTGCTCCTCATGAGGGGATTCTGGGAGTAGTAATCCAAGAAAGTAACTTTTTCAAGCTCTGGATAAAAGTTGCAGAAGCTCCACTTAGAATTAATCACTAGTTAATCTAATAATTTGAGAGGCCACTCTAAGCTCTAGTTAAAAACTGTGTTTCCCGGTGAGCCACTTTTTATTTGAAGTAGAGAGCTAATTCCTTCTCTGAGTGATCTATTAGTAAGCTAATAGTTCCCCTGAAAGGTAAGGGTGATGATAATATGTTTATGGGGATCTAGGTTTTAATAGAGCCAATGAGGGGAAGATTTTTCACTTACTCGTGGATCCTCTCCTGCTGGGAGGGAAGAACAAACCAGACTGCTGGGTAGAGAGAGGGAAAGGCAAGCAATCAGCTGTCACTTACCCACTGAGGTGTTTGTCTCTTTCACCCTCTAAGTTACTTTATGGAATTTGGAAGTTACTAGCTGAGTAAAAGAATACCATTATGCAGTTGAACTTGAGAATGAATTATGATTTTGATTTTAAATTATAGGCCTACATGGATACACTGCAAACACAATGGAGCTGGATTCTACAGATCACCAAGTGTATTGATGTTCATCTCAAGGAGAATGCGGCATACTTCCAGGTGTGTACTGATGTATAGAAATAATAGATATATTAAAAGTTATATCCCAACAGCTCAGCATTTTAACCAATATAACTGAAAAAAGGAGAGCTAGCGTGGTTTAGTAGTTCATGTATTGGACTAGAAATCTGAGAGACCAGAATTGCAATCTTGTTGGGTGACTTTAGGCAACTTAGACTCTGTCAGCCTTAAAGGAAGGCAATGGAAAACTTCCTCTGAATAAATGTTTCCAGGAAATCCTATGGTAGGGTTGCCATACAGAGGGGATATAAAAACAACAATAATTGAAAAGGACATCACACGTGGAATACTTTCCATTCATACCATTTTTCAGGAATGATGGTCAAGTAGAGCATTTTTCTTGTGGTAAGGACAAGTTGCTAAATAAAGCATATAAAGCAGAATTCTGTTCTTTAAGGTTAAGATTTTCTTTGATTTAGATGATTCCTTCATTTGCTCTTTGTAAGTGTATATTCTTTAAAGTACATTGTATGAATATGTTCTAATGTTTATACAGTTACTGTACTCTAACTATCCTACACTTTCTGTTAATGTGTACTGGTCCAGTATAGCACGCTTATTTTTTAAAATTTATTTATTTGTATCCCGCCTCTCCATATGGATCGAGGCGGCGAACAACTTACAAATAACATGTATTTCGAAACATTTCTATACATGCCCCCAACAAGCTGGGTACTCATTTTACCGACCTGCGAAAGGATGGAAGGCTGAGTCAACCTTGGAGCCTGGCAGGATCGAACTCACAACCTCGTGGCTTGCAGTACTGGCATTTAACCACTGCGCCACCAGGGCTCCTGGTGAACATAACTGATATAGCTGAACATAAGCTGAACATAACTGATATAGCTGAACATAAACGTATAGCTGAACAATTTTTGATCCTGCAAATATATACAAAGATACGGTTTTGGGACTGTTTTTATTGTTTATGACAGAAAGTACATAGTACAACTTAAGTGATCACTCACATCTTATCAAAACCCAGCAGATAAGTAAGATGATATATGATATATTTTGTTTGTTTTATGTGTAGTTTTTTGAGGAAGCCCAATCTACTGAAAATTACTTGAAGAATCTGCAGGATTCTATCAGGAAAAAGTTCATCTGTGATAAAAACATGTCGCTGCAAGTTCTGCTGGAGCAGATCAAAGAGTTAGAGGTACTGTTGCCCTATCTTTTGAGATGCCATGGCTTCTGTTAACTTCAGCAGGATGCCTAGCATTCAACATCCCACCACTCAGTGCCTTGCATGTAAAGGGTTCGGTGTTCAAAATGTGATCAGGTGAAAAGAAATGTCACTCCTGTGGTTGTTTCACACCTGTTTTCCAGTGCTTGCTGGTATAATAAATGAAAGATGACAATGTATGCATAATAGTTCTTCCTAAAGGGGTGTTGTGAAAAACAGAATTGTTGGGGGAAATTTCAGATTTCTGGATTTGATATCACACTGATAGGATAAAAATATTTCTAGCTCAGTCTGTTTTATTCACAGAGCATGGTCCATTTATGTCGCATATCTAACAAAGTAGCATTTACATACTTATCTAGTTCTCCTTAAAGAATTCAGGCTAGGTTCTCTTTAAAGCTAAGTCATCTTCCCTTACTTTAATAACTGCTTCTCAGTTCTGTAATGTTCTGTTCCATCATACAATACTGTACATGGTTAACATGATGGATTTTAGTTACTGCAGAAATCTGTTGAGATGTTTGCGTTTGATTGAAAGAGGATCCATATCTGGTCCACAACAAATGCAAATCTATGCTGAAAAATCTGCTATTTTGTTTATACAAGGTTTGCCTAATCAGTTTTGTCTATCTTCCTAGAATGAGCGAGAGAAAATTCTGGAATACAAGAGGCAGGTGCAAAATTTGGTGAATAAGTCTAAGAAGATAGTGCAGCTGAAGCCACGTAACCCTGATTACAGGAGCAATAAGCCCATCATTCTCAAGGCACTGTGTGACTACAAACAAGATCTGGTAAGACTTGTGTCATTAATGGTCAGTACATACAGCAGGGATCCACCGGGCTACAGAGTACTTTAAAACCATGATTTCAATCCCAGCGCTGGAACAATTTTTTGGACACAGACAGTGAATCTGCTAAATGACACCCATGTATTTGCTAATTATTGATTGAGTATGCCTGGATATCTAAATAAAACCACTTTAAAGGGTTGTGACAGATTGCCAAACCCCGTTTAGAGCACTACAACAGCTGTTCATAATATGGTCTAACCACTGTTTCTAGAGCGTCCCCATAAAGTGTTGCTCAAACCCAGAAGTCCATTTAAAAATATCAGCCCTTCTAGGAGGCTGCTAGGGCATCATAAATTTCAAAGGACTATATCTTTTAGGGTCTGCAGAGACACATCTAGTAGCTGATGGTGTTCTGCTCAGGTGTACCTTTGGAGAAATTACAAAGGCACTGTTGTATAGAGTGTATTAATATTTATCTAGCCTGATATGATTTTCAGAAGGATAAATTAAATAATGGTGGGAGGATATGCAGACAACAATCTTATACAGCTAGGTGTTGGATATGGACAAGGACAGATCACCATCTATCACTAGGAAGAAATTCAACTTCTTTCCTAATGTTAAGAACTGATTCATACCAAAACTATTTACAGTGCTCTGCCATGTTCACCCCTGCAGTAACTTTTCTTACTTTTCAATAGAAAACAATACGCAAAGGAGATGAATGCATTTTAAAAGACAACAGTGAACGCAGCAAGTGGCATGTGACTGGCCCCGGAGGAGTTGATATGCTGGTGCCATCTGTCAGTCTTATTATCCCTCCCCCTAATCCATTGGCTGTGGATTTGGCAACCAAGTGAGTGATTACCAAGATCCCAAAGGTTTACTACTTGAACTGTGCGGCAGGTCTGCCTATGGACGAACTGAGTTCTTCCTTAAGTCCTGTTCATTTGGTATGCTTATATATATTTGGACAGGGTGAAAAAGGGGCTAAAGTGAATCTGAAAGAGTGGCTTCATTGACCTTGTATCCCCTATCCCCATCCAAATATTTGTGGCAGCGGTAGGCAGAAGGTATCCTATCAAATGCTTTTGACCCATCAGCAACTGTCTTGCTAGCATGGTCAGGAATCAGGTATTATGGAGTATGAAGTCCAAAAATCTATGGAGATCAACCTTCTGACCATCTCAGGACCCATGCAAAATCTGTGATTTTGTGTTTGGGTTGGAAATGCTGTTGTGAGTACATGCAGTGCTTTTGCTTTCCTTGTTTCCGAGCCTCCCACAGTCTCAAGAACTAGAACCTTGTTACCTCTGTAAATGGAATTTGGGTTTTCAGGATACACCGCACATCCCAGTTAACCAGAAGAACCTTTTTGTCGCTTTAACTCACCCACCAAGTATTTCCTAGCGTTTTCATGCTACTGTGTTCCTTACACTTCTAATAGCTGGAGCAGTGTTTTGTTCTAAGTTCAGGTTAAAGGCAGCACACTTTGCACAACACAAAAAAGTTGCATTTATCTGCACACATGTGCATACACACAACCAACCTTTTCTTCACAGCTCTTAGAACAGGGCTACAGAGCATACATCCTTCAGATGTTTTTGGGACTCCAGTTACAATCAGCTCCTGCCAGTCTGTCCAGTGGTAATGAATGGTGGAAATAGTAGTTCATGTACCATCCCTGTCCTAGAACAGTTGGCAGCAATTCTGTTTGCAGTAGTAGAACAGTGGAGTTGACACAGGCTACTGACATTGCATCCTTCTCTTTGTTCAGTCAGTGAGGACCAAGGACAGGACCATTTCTTGGGAGTGAGAGTTCATGTGGATTGCTACAGGCTACAACACATGAATGTAGAGCATCAGTTCCCTCTTTTGGGATGATGTTGCCTCCATGAAGGAGACCAGAAACTCAGTTCTGTGTGGCCTCTTCCTACACCACGCTACATGGAATGTTGAATGTATCGAACATGGCGGTTTAATTTTTTTTCAAGGCACACTCCAGCCTTTCTCATGGCACATAGTTTGGAATCTTGGTCCAAGGAGTGGACTAATAGCTGTGAATGTGCAATGTCCACATTTATGTGGAAAGATTTGGCCTTTCCTGTGTGAGGCTTCCCAGATACAATGTGTCTTACCCAGTAGATTAGTCATTTTATTGCCTAGGAGATAGAAAAGGTGCTTTTTGAACAGATGTATCTCTCTCATTAACCCTTAGGATTGAACAATACTATGAAGCTATTATGGCTCTCTGGAATCAGCTCTACATCAACATGAAGAGCCTGGTGTCTTGGCATTACTGCTTGATGGACATTGAGAAGATCAGGGCTCTGACCATTGCTAAGGTAGGTGTGGAGTTAGGAATTCTCAATCGTGTTTCCTTTGTAGTTCTGTCAGTTTGCTTAACTCAACTTTCTTTCTGGGGAAAAGTTCCTATGGATATAATTGCTTCTTCCATCACTGAAGTGCTGATGAGCTGAGACCAGGGACGGGCAACTGCCTCTAATTTTAGAACAAGGAGGAGACCTGTCTAGAACAGGGTCTAGCAGTCTGTGCCAAATAATGGTTCATTTGACTGTGATATCCACCAACTTCATTTAAAAGAGCCCTTTTATTCCATTACTTATCTAAATTAATTACTGTTTTCTAGTTCACTAAATTATAAATTACAGTACCAGTTGTTTGTCCATAAACATGCACTGAAAAACTGGGCCTTGTTTTAGTGCATTTGGGACGTTTCCTCTGTCTGTGTACCTACACCCACAAAAACTGGAAGCAAATTTCTGGTTCTCACTTTGAGGAAAATATGAGATGACAGTAGATGGAGAGGAGATGTGGTCTCTGATGGTTCCCTGAGAAGAAAAATTGACTGGTAGATTTCCTGAAGCCTGATTTATAGGATTTCATCCTTCATAGCTACTCCTTTTTCACAAGGTCTTGCATATATACTGCTCAAAGAACTTGGAATTTTCAGCCCTAGCCTGTTTGGCACAATAATTTGGGAGCGGGAGCAGGGAGAGAAACAAGCACTTCTGAAATGTAAAATTTAAATGCATTGAAATGGGAGCAGGCAAGTTTTAGTCTGCTGGCTGAACTAAATGGTCAAATGGTTAATGTTATTGTAAGGGAACACTACGTAGGAAGTACATAGTCTAGGCAAGATGAATGGTATAAAGGCATGTAATATTAGTACAGAGTGTCTAGATGCTTAAAAGGGACACAACTGCATTTCTGATTCATTGTGTAGAAGAAGTGCTTTTACCTAGGGTAGCTTTCGATGATGATTTTTTTAATATCCTCTCTTTCCCTCAATGTTGGAACTCAAGGAGGCCAACAAGATTAAAACAGAATAAATTAAAACATCCATGAAAAAACAATGTTTAAAAAAGAATTAAACAATTTATAAAGTTAAAACGATCTTCTGTTTAAAGATGTTAATATTAAAAATATTAAATATATTAAAACATTAAAGCTAAACAACCTTTTACTTTTGAGTAGAATGATACAGGTTTTCACTCTTACTAAATTGCAACCAATATGTAAGCAATGTTTAACTTCTGTTCCATTGATTTCAGTGGGCTTACTCTAAGAATGACTTAAATCTGCATTTTTCATACAGTTTTGAACATTCCTGCTAGTTGCACCCCTGGCTAAAGCCACAGGCATTACAAGGTTTCGGAATATGCATCCTAACCTATACAAAGGCCATCTGCCTTTTCTCACGCCTTGTCTGTGCTGATAACATGGCTGGTGATTTTGCAGGCAACTCTGCTTTTGCTGACCCAAGCTCTCGCTGTTCCCCTTATCTGCACATTCCATAGTCCGCAGTCTTAGATACTTCATTCTAACAGAAACTTCCATAATGAGCCCATTTGTCATTCTGAGTCCTATAAGGAAACTACCTCTCCCAACTTACTGACATTCATCCATAGCAGGAGTGGTGGAGAGCATAACAAACACTGAAGTACCTCTGCAGTGGCCAGTGTGTTGGCTGTGGCTGATGGAAGTTGCACTCCAACAACATCTAGTGGGCCACAGTGGCCCACCATGAAACAGGCATAATCTAGAGGAATCTATATTGCATGTATGTCCCCAAACTGTTTTGGTTGCCTTTTTAAAAAGTATTCCTGCCTGTTCATTTCAGCTGAAGACAATGCGCAGAGAAGATTATCAACGTGTCATAGCTGACTTGGAGATCCATTATCAAGAATTCCTCAGGAACAGCCAAGGCTCAGAGATGTTTGGTGATGATGAGAAAAGGAAAATACAGACTCAGTTCACAGATGCCCAGAAGCACTATCAGACCTTGGTCATCCAGCTGCCAGGTTATCAGCCGCAACAACAACAACAACGTCCACAACCTGCACAAAGTGAGTTCTGTGCAGTAAATTGTTAGTGTAGTAGTAATAGCAGCTCTTGTACAGTGTGGTTATGATGCATATGGAAGGTTTGCACAATAGGTGTGGGTCTGCTGAGCCAAACCCAGTCCAGCTTTTCTTTTCTTTTTTCTGTCTGTGGGAGGATTGACAGGAACCAGATGGACCATAACAGAATGTTAAGGGGCTGCATTAATCTCAGGGATGTATCATTTGGCTGTTTAGACTGTCAGTGTTCCCCTAGCATGCATGGATTGCTGCTTCAACTAGCTGTGGGATTCTGGGAGCAAACCAGGAATTTTCCTGAGCCCTGATTCAGCTTGGCGTAAGATAGCTTGTGCAGACTTCTGTTTCACAAAGAGAGAGAAAAAAATGAAAAGAGTCCACATAGAAAACAAGACCTAACAAAGAAGTTGTTGATGTTTGGTTTTCATGCAGTTCTGCATGTAATTGGAGACCGTAAGCCTATTGGCAAGCACTTTTTAATTATGTTGAACTATCTCTGGCACATGTCTAGCCCTTTTCCACTACATGTTCTTGGCCAGGTGGTAGGGAAGGGGAGATGAAGGTAAGCTTATTCAGCATTTGAGGAGAGCCACTGTGGTATAGTAGTTTGAGTGTTGGACTATGACTAGAGGGGACCAGGGCTCAAATTACATGGAAACCCACTGGGTGATACTGGGCAAATCAAACTCTCTCAGACTTAAAGGAAGGCAATGACAACTCCCCTCTGAACAAGTCATGACAAGAAAGCTCCATGGTAGGGTCACCTTTGGGTCTCCGTAAGTCAGAAATCACTTGAAGGCACACAACAACAAACAAATAAGGACTGTTCCAGATTTTGTGCCATGCTAGCCATGATATTCTGCCTCCCCTATACATAGGGTATAACTTTATGAAACATAAATCTCATCTAGTGCATTGTTTTTTAATTCAGGCGCAAGAGGCAAGTAGATTGGGAATTACTGATAGATCTCTGGATTAGACCAGTAAAGATTTTGCACTCCCAAATATTTAACAACAAAATAATGCCACCCTTATCCCACCTCAGTTGTCCTGGATGAGGAGTGCATGTTTTTGTGGGAGAATTGAGATCAATTCAAATACTCCAGACAAATTCCCGGACTCAGATTTTTATAATTCTTAGCATCTGCCATCTGTGCCAAATCCAGGTTGTTAGATTTTGGGGTTGTCTTAGAAAAGCAGACCCTGAAGCCTGTTCTCTCCTTGTTCTAACAGAGTAGACTATGTCTTTTCTCCCCATTCCAGTTGTGCAGACTGAAGTAACGCATTTGGGTTCTGCCAGTCAAGTTCAGATTCCAGACCGGAGCCAACAGGAGAAGCAAGAGGCCTGGTTGCTCATGGAGCTGCAGAAGCTTCGGCGCCAGATTGAAAACTGTGAGCTCCGAATGGTGCAGCGGACACCTCTCCAGCTGGATCAAGGGGCCTCTCACAGTTTGTCCATGAGAATCAGTGAATTAGAGGTATGCATGATGTACACTGAACAGGCAGATCATGTTGTGGATGATTCAGACTGACTAAAGCCCAAACGTTCTTGAATTCCTCAATGTCATTACTCCTCTTCTTCCTTCTATGTAATTTTTTAGGACCAGTCAAATGAAGGAACAAAGCTGAAGGCCCACATAGCCTACTTCCTGAGCTTGGGCAAGTTACTTTCTCTGGACCATAGCTCCCAGGATATGCCAGCCAGCATGGCCAGTGGCTGGGGATTTCTGAAGTTGTGTTCCAAAAAAGTATTTTTCCAGGCTCTGCTTGTCTGCTGTACAATGCGGTCTGGACATAGCTTTCCTTTCTGTGCATCACAAGAATTAAAACAGCATCAGCAGGGGCAAAACCATAGTTTATTTCAGAGAGTCAAGTTCAGTTCCATGCATTTCCTATTTGAAAAAGATCAGGTAGCTCAGTTGCATAGAGACAAATAGAATGACAGTTGCATTGTAATTAGGGCTATATGGGTACTCTGTACTAAAAAAAAGGACAAAGAAGAGGTGAATTTTCAGAGCTCTTTGAAAGCTTTTGAATTAAGCAAATGTGCTTATTTTGCATAATATATTTATGCTCCTACAGGGCAGACAAAGAGACGCTGTGAGACACAGCCTCATCTCCTGATGATTGCTAGAAGATTGTATACCCCTCCTTCCTTTTTATAGTTTTGCTTCATCTGCACATTCTCAAGCATTAGCCTTTTAGCAACATAAAGGCTAGGAAATAACTTATTGTTTTAAAAAGTTATTTATTAATCAAATATGTATCATTCCTTTCTCAATCAAAATGGGACTCACAGTTGAAAGTTTGAGCTGGTATCAAATCGGGACTTCCTTGGCCCTCACACAAAACTAATATGTGTGCATCATGATGTAAACCTCAAAAAGCCCTCTTAATGTTCCCCAGAGGCAATCAGATTATAATTTTTTTCAGAAAAAAAATATGCTGAGGTTCAGTGTCTCTTAAAATGAATGCAACATTTGTAAGATGAGAGGATTTGTCCCTTGAAGGTAAACAGTTTCAGTAAGAAGGAAAGCTGCTGTTTCTATCCTTTTGTGGGGGGGCAGGGTAGGTGTACTCCGCAAAGTGATAGCAATGCTGGATCAGACCAAGTCTCATCTAGTCCATGATTCTGTTTCAAACAATGCTCCCTGACACCTCTGAGTCCTCACAAGCAGAAACTGAAATTGATGCCCCTTCCTAGTGAATTTTTGCTTTGCCACAGTGTCTGATAGTCAGAATTACAGTGCCTTTCTGCAGAGAAATTTCACTTGACTGTTGTAGCAAACAGCTGTTAAGACTTTTCCTCCATGCTTTTGTCTGATTGCTTTCCAGGACCTTCAAAGCCAGGTGTAGGAAGATTTCAGTAGAATCCTGCCCAGACCCAGGTGCAAAATAATAGCCCGCGAAGACAGACACATAATCACGGAACAAGTTGTTTCACAGCATGTGCTTTGAGAAACTCATGTTCTGTACCAAAACTAGATTCACATGCAGATTCTTTTAGTAGGTGATTTGCACATTGACTATATCTAGCGTGATATTAAGAACAGTAAAATACTCCATCCGCAACACTAATATATAAACTGAATCTGTTTCTTTAAGTATGGTACATTAAAAACTGGCCAAAGGCAGAACGAAATGAAAAAAGGATGTCTTGAGGTTCAGCAATGAGGAGGTTATGTGTATTTCCACAGGAGACTTCTAAAGGTGTGGGACTACCACTGAAAAGGCCCCATCCTTCTTTCCTACCATAAATTAGACTGGTGGGACCTTAGTCCATCTTGAAACTCAGGCAGGTTTAAAGGCAGGGGTAGAGAACTTGTGACCCTCCGGACATAGTTGGACTACAGCTCTTAAAATCCCTAGCCGTTTGCTATACTTGCTAGGGCTAATCATAGTTTGAAGCCCAGCACTTCTTGACAATTGTAGTTTTTCGTTCTGTTTCAAGTTTCAGAGATAAAATTAGCTTGATAGGCTTTCACACCCATGTTACCAAAATATCATAGAATTATATGCTTTGTATTCCCTTCTCCCATTCAGATTACTTCTGTAGTCTGCAATCACAATTCTGTATGTTGTAATGACATCTTTCTCTTATGGATGATGAAGCTGGGTGTCTGTCTATTTCAGTATGTGTGCAGAGGACCTGAAACCAAGAACTTTTTCCACATTGTAATGAAGTCCATTTGAGTCTAGGCATGAACATGCCAGCTGGAAAGGAGGAAGTCATGTTGCATATTTACAAGGGGATTATGTATAGACACAAGCTATATCTCTCTTGGAAAAGTGGCTGAAACCAATGCATGAATGAATTGCTTTCTGGAACCCCAGAAAGTCCAGTAACAGAAATTTTTCCAAGCTGTGATTGAAATAAATGTTTTGCATTAAAAGATGAAGCATATATCATTTGGACTTTATTCATTTGGTCATTTAAAAGTTTGAGTAGATCACGATATCTCTCTTTCCTTTTCCAGGGGGTACAAAATGAATCACAGGCAATGGCAGATGCCCTCAACAGGCAGAATGATTATCTCCCCAATTTTAGAGGCTCTGAAAAGTATATCTATTTGCAGTCCGAAATCAGTGCTTTGTTTCAGAAACTGGAAAATATTAATGCAGTCTCTGCTGGTTATTTAGACAGGTAAGGAACCAGAGAAATAGTTCTATGGTGTGTTTACTGGCTATTCAAATTCTAGAAATGTCCTTAAAAAACAAACAAACCTGTTTTGACAAGATTTAAGTCTTACATACATTTTAGGTGTCTAAATAGTTTAAGCTAGGTTACCTAAAATTCTACATTAAGGAGGTAAAAATTTCTTCAATAAAATAATAAAGCTAAGCAATTATCATTTATGCAGATATCCCAGTTTTCTGTATGGTTTGCAGCAATGGACTCAGATTCCCTCACTCCATTAGGCTAGAATCTTGTTTTGCTCCTTATGTTCTTTACCACTGCCTTTTATAGATTTTATGGATGCCACAGTACACTGATGAGCAAAATCAGTATTGAGTTAGTGTTAACTATTGCTGCTTCAGTCAAGGAATCTAAGGCCATTTCCGCACTAGACTATTAAAAGTGCTGTTATTCAATTTTCAACATCCTATGGAATCCTGAGGTTTGCAGTTTAGGGAGGGGCCTCAAAGGGGTCTAAATAGGACCCTTCCTAAACTGCGAACCCCAGGATTCCATAGGATGTTGAAAGTGGAATAATAGCACTATAACAGTCTAGTGCGGAAATGGCCTTAATTTTAAACCAACAGTTCCTATACCTCGTGCTACAAGAAATTCTCATGTTTAAAGCCAAACTTTGAATCCATAGAATTCCCAGCTAGCAAATGCTACAGTTTTACATAAGCAGTGTGTACTTATTTTTGATATCTGTTTCTCCTGTGTATAGAAAAAGGTAAACAAACTGCAGATCTTTGTGAAATGGATAGAGTGATGAATTAATATGATTGCTGTGGACCCTGATCTTGGAAAAGTTATTTTGTGTGATAACTTGGGGGTTGTTCCCCCAAAAAGTACCCTTTCCAAGCTTGAGGTGGACTATACTGTATTTGTATCACTGTTTCCCTGATGCATTTTCTTGACTGCAATTACCTTGCAAATGCAACCTTATTGATGTTTCCTTAGTAGTTAGTCCAATTCTGGTCAGTGAGGGTTAAGTCTACATCAGATTGCACTGTTAATTTTTTTTGAGTATGCCATATTGTGACAACTTTGACTATGTAAGAAAACTGAGCTGAGGGGTGGGTAAGTAAAGTAAATAACCCCTTCCCAACCTGGAGATTTGATTTTTCTTTTAAATGGCATTGTTTTGCTATAGCTTGAATGCACTGAGATCACTGCTACAGGCCATTCTGCAAACAGATGATGTGATACGAGTGTTTGAGGTCAGGCTCACTGAAGAGGACACCCTTTCTTTGGACCCAGACAAAGTGGAGGCTTATAGATCCAGCCTAAAGGTGAGAGAGCTTTTTCATTTATGTTTTATATTACTTTTTATGAAAATATATCTCCAAATACTCCATTTTTATAGACATTCCTAATTTAAAACAAATAAAATAGGTTCCCCCCTCCCCCAATTATCTTCCATCTTACTGCTTTTCACTTATATCAAATATTATTTATTCCAACAAATTGTTATCCTTATGTTAGTCTAACCAATTTTCAATTACTTAATATATTTAATACTAAAATTTTATAAAACTTCAGATACTTTAAATATCTTTTGAATAACCTCATCTCTTGATAGCTTCTTTTTCTCCCTCTTTTTTGCTATATTCTGAAATCAGCTTCCACTCTTTTTCAGATTGTTGTGTTTATTTCTCTTCTAACAATATTGTCAGAGAGAGAGCTTTTTTAATTGCTGAAGGAATAACGAACTGGTTACTCACAGTGACTGTATTCACTTACAACAGTAAGGCAGAACTGATAGCAACCTGATTTGTGCTGCCCACTCACTTCTGCATCCTCTAGTTTCAGAGTGGCGACAGCAGGATGGGGGGAATATGTGGCCTTCTAGACATTCTTGGACTGCAGCTCCCATCAGTGTTTGCCACTGGCAGTACTGGTTGATGGGAGCTGCAGTCTCACTGGGCCATCTGGTGGTCCCCATCTTCAAGCCACAGTAATCACAAACATGACTCCACCTAGATATTGTACAAGAAAGGAGATTCATCCTAAACATTAGGAATAACTTCTTTACTGTAAGAGCTGTTCCAGAGTGGAATGGTGGGGGTGGACTGTCCATCTTCGGAGGTCTTTAAAGAGAGGTTGTACAGGCATCTTTCAGGAGTACTGTAATTATGTATTGCTGCATGGCAGAGGATTAGACTCCATGGCCCTCATCATCCCTTCCAGTTTTAATATTTTATTATTCTGTGGTTCTAATATGCAGCTAAAGAAGAACTCTGAGTTGTTGCCTTAAACAAACCAGGGAACAGAAGCCAACTTCAAGCCCTAGGAATAACAATAGAGCCGCTGCCTTCAGTTTTTCTTTAAGCCCTTTCTTACTGGTTTTTGTAGCTGTTCCTGATAGCAGAAGCAGCCAAGTAGGGGCTGTTGGGCATCACAATCCAGCCCACTGGTTTTCATTTCAGCCCACTGGCAATAAATATCCAAGTATGGAAGGTATTAACCTTTTTTTTTAAATGAAATGTTATTATTCATATTTCACACACACACACACACACACACACACACACACATTCAGATATATACTATTCATATTTCAGATGTAATTCCCCAAATGAATCCTGTCCTCACAAGGGGGAAAAAATATTCTTCTCAGATTTTTACCACCTGTGTTAAGTGTCACTGTGTACAAGACAAGTTGCTCTTTTTTAAGTTGTACAGAGATTTAGAATATAAATGCTCAGTTATTATTTGTGATTGTGCATGTTTATTTTTCTAGAAAATGAAAACAGACCTTAGCATGAAGAAATCACTGCTCAGCACCTTGGAAGCAGAGCTGCAGAAGGTCCTCCAGGTCCATTCCCAGTCGTCCCAGTCATATGCTCTTTATGATTTAGATCTCGGAAAGTACACAGACAAAGTCAACCAGCTGACAGACCGTTGGCAAAGGGTCGAGAAGCAAATAGATGACAGGTTTGTTAATGTTTCCTAATCCTTTTCTCCTGCTTTTCTTGTTTTATAGTGAAATATAGTCTTCACTGTGACTCAAGCACTCATGAGCTCTAGTGGTCTTATTGCCAAGAGCAAGAACATACAATTTGTGACCCTTCAGATGTTGTATTACAACTCCTAGCATGTTTCACCTTTGGCTGTACTGGCTAGGCCTGGTGGGAGGTGCAACCCAGCCCTATCTGAAGAGGGAGAAGCTGTCCATGCTATTGTTTTGATAGAATTTCTTAGAAAGTGACTTTAACATCCAACCTTGAATTAAATGTGGGCAACCTAAATTTGATCTTGGTGGATTCCACCAGAATCATTCTTGATCTGAGCTGTGAGAATTTTGGTCACACTAGCTGAAAATGTGCTTCTGTACTGTTGAAGTCACACCCAGGAAACTATAGCTGCATCAATTTAGAGTCAAGTTTATGCATGACACTTAGAAAGGGATATCATGCAGAACACTGGGGGCTTTTCAGCTGAAAACATTCTATAAAGGAGATGTACTTTGAGAACCAGGTTCCATGTAAATGTTATTGTAGCTGTTCTATACCTTTATATACAGTGAAGCTTTTTCATTATAAGGAATTTAACCTGCAACTTGAAGGCTCCTCAAAGGAGCAAAATGAATGTCTCTGTTCTTAGTAGGGGCTCTAGCTCAGTGTTGGAGCTCATCTTTTACATTTAAATCCTGGAAAGAATTCTTGGCATCTTCAGTCAAAAAAGGAGGTTTAATGACCTCTGCCTTACATCTTGATTTTCTGTTGGTAGTCATCATAGCTGGGATGAAATAGATCTGTGGTCCAAATCAAACAGCTTCATGTTCTGATGCATGTCTTACAGGTCTTGGGATTTAGAAAAACAAGTAAAGCAGCTGAGAACCTACCGAGATCTCTACCAGAATCTGAACAAATGGATTGGTGATGCCAGGCGCCGGCAGGACACTATTGAAAGCATGAAGTTGGGAGATGTTAGCACTGTCATGAGATATTTGCAGGAACAAAAGGTATTTTGTTCTAAATACTCCAAAGTATTTTCCAGAATAAATCAGCATATAGGGTGGTATCCTATTAAGCAGTTACAATGTTGTAAGCTAGACTTACAACCTTTTAACTGCTTTGTATTCACATTTGTGACTATGGTACCGTTGCTATAACCACAAATGCTCCTGAAACCCACCTAAAAGCCAGTCAGCCATCCTGAGTGATGGAGTTCTGTGGTGCTGGTAAGTAGGGCACTGTGGGATGACATGACCAGCCCTCTCCTGCCAGCAAGCAATGGTACAAGGAACAGAAGTTGGACTTCCTGTGGAGTCCTGTCACAGTTTTTCACCACAGCATCACTTGCTGGTGGAAGGAGGCTAATTATGTCATTCTGCAGTGCCTTGTTCACCGTCACCACAGAACTCCCTTACTTGGGACAGCCGACTGGCTTTTAAGGTGGGTTTCAAGGGCTAGATGAGGAGTTGGAATGTAACTACAGTAGAGTCCTGGTTATCCGACCTAAACCGGCAGGCTCAGGGTCGGATAACTGAAATGTCAGATGACACGGAGCCGTGCGGCGGCCGCCATTTTGGGGGCGTGTCGGGGCGGGCCTGGGGGAACGTGGAAATGCCTGCAGCCACGCCCCCAGGCAGCCACAACGTCAGTTAATCTGGAGCGTCGGATAACCACAGGTTGGATAACCAGGACTCTACTGTACTGTATTGTAGCTGTGCTTCTGATATAGGATTTCAGCCATACTCTGAAGCTCGGATCACATATCCTCAAATGTTGTTTGACTGCAAGTCCCAGCAAGCCCTATCCAGTAGCAAACAATGGTGGGAGTTGCTCTCCAACAAAATCTGAAAAGATATAGAATTTTCATCACGGATACAATTAGCGAAGAATTGGGAATTAGGATCAGTCCAGAATCTCTGTTGGTGTAACAGTGGCTAAAGAAAAGACACAAGGCCTGAGCTTTATGTCACAAGTTCCAATCTTGATTCAATCAGCAGTGCTTTTGTGGGAATCTAGCTGAGTAAATGGACAGACAGATACTTGCCAGTCTCTTGAACCAACATGAGTTTTGACTGCTGGGAATCTGATTAAAATTCTTGGGTTTTTGGCAGAACTTACACAGTGAAATAACAGGCAAGCGAGACAGAGTGGAAGAAGTGGTCAAGAATGCAGAAGTGTGCTCAGCTGCAATTAAGGTAACATATTAAACACTTTTCCTTATTTTTACTTCAAAGGCTTAATTCTACAAGTTTGCTTCTTAATGGCAGGATAAATCCCTCTCATTCTTCACACTCCTGTTTCTCGTCACAATAAGCTCAGTTACCGGCAAAGTGTAAGTTATAAAATGCACATCCCATGGCTGGCTGATGTATTTCTGATAGATTATCCATAGCACTCTGGCTGATCTAAAAACCTTCTAATGCACATGTTGGAAAGCACAAAGGTCTATAATAGGTCAGTGAACAAGAATCTCTCATAGATCTCTTGTGAGAGGAAGAAAATGCCCATGAGATCATTTGATTTAAATTAAAATAAGATTGACGTACTTCCTAGGAACTAAGTTCCTCTGAAGTTTAATTGGGTCTTCCAACTAAATATATTGAGGCCTTGTCACTCATGCATATCGATGTTGTGGGTCTGATCTATGAGAAACTTAAGATATGTTATGTAATTCCTGTCGATCTCATCATGATGAAGCCCTTTCTGTCATCTTTCTCTTAAAGAGTTTGACCACTTAAACCTTTATACATTTGGTCAGGAGAAAGTGCTGTATCTCTTTCCAGACATTTCCATTCTGTTGTCACCATTATATTTTGGGGATTTCAAAAAAGATTTTTACCCTCTTCAGCTCTCTTACTTTCATTTTCTTAGCTTTCAAAGGATTGTTTGGGATTTTTTACCTTTATGGGGTCTAGAAAAGCCCAGGAGATGAGACATATAACAAAAATCTTTGCTGATTATATTATGCTTGTTTGTCATTTTGCAGGATTATGAACTCCTGGCTGCAGCTTATAGTTCAGGACTAGAGACTTTGCTGAACATTCCTATCAAGCGGACTGTGGTCCAGTCTCCTTCAGGGCTGATCCTGCAAGAGGTATGTGGCTTTCCCTTGCATGACATTCCTAATGTCTTTCCATGGTGAAACCTTCTTTGGTCAGGGTGTTGATTTTAATTGGTGCTTCAACAGTGCAACAGTAAGGCACACATGTAGTTCTGAAATAAAAGTTAAATTTTGCAGAAATTAAGTTGCCAAGTGAAGTAAAAGACTGATGCATGGAAAAAGCATGTGGTAAGTCTTATTTCAAGAGTCATTGTAGTGTAGTGCAGTGGTTTGAGTGCTGGGCAAGAACTCCAGGAGACTAGAGTTCGAATCCCTGCTCTGCCATAGAAACACACTGAGTGAACTTGAGCAAGTCACACTCATCCCCAGGGGAAGGTAATGGCAAATCTTTTTTGGAATAAAAAAATATCTGCCAGGAAAACCCTTGATATATTTGCTTTAGGGCAGCCATAAGTTGGAAATGGCTAGAAAGTACACAACAAGAGTCTTATTGTCACCTTGGAAGTTACATCACTGAGAACAATCACAGATAGAACAGGCATGCTCTTGATAGCCCTGTCACTGTGCTGCTGTGCTTATTGCAGGACAAACATCTGCAGCAAAGGACCCTGTTGTACAACTCAGAACACTGTTTATTAGGCTGCCATTTGGTTTTTAAGTATTTAAAAAGTCTATTGATGGTATTGCCAAGAGGCTTAATAGGTTTCTGTTCTTGTCTTTTCCTTCTCTCTCAGGCTGCTGAGATTCAGTCTCGATACATTGAGCTTCTTACAAGATCAGGAGATTATTACAAGTTCTTGAGTGAAATGTTAAAGAGTTTGGAAGATTTAAAGGTAACCTCTGTGTTTATGCATTGTGCAGCGTACCAGGTGTAGGTGCTTTGTGGAGGAGGAGGGTGTTATTACTATTACTAATGATGGCAATAACAATCATTTAGTGCAATCACAACATTCTAACACTTGTATTAGTTAATATATGTGTTTCTACCACTGAAGCCATATTTTACAGCTGTATACTTCGCTACTCATGGAGGAATCCCAGCTTTCTTCCATGTGCATGAAATTATAGGTACATAGATAGGTGTGCATGACTGGTCAATTTCTACAGAAAAGAAGGAAGAAAGGAAGGAAGGTGTTATTTGTGGAAACTGAAAAGGTTTTGCGCTGCTGTTTTTCCATTTGATCCATTATTACTTCATAGTTGATATAGGATCAACTAATTTGTTTGCTTAGAAAAATATCTTTATTTGCCTTTTTGTCTTTAAAAGTGTCCCAAGCAACTAAAAGAATCTCAGTTTTAAGAAATGAGCACCCACAATCCCAAACACTAGGATTTACATATCACATCTCAACTCCTAATTTGTTTTTAGATCCAGGGTTTAGTTCCAAAAGACATACAGTATTCTGTTTTTTTTTTCTAGATATAATAATTTCCAGTGTTCAAGGTTATTGTACTAAGAACAGGAACACAGTAAACCAGACACACTGAGAATGATGGAGTCTGATCAGTTAAGGTTCACAAGAGGGCCCAATGTTTGTTATAGTCAAACTTAAAAAGATATTTTGTTAAAATTAATTGACATCTGTATTTCTTTTTTTAAAAATGGCACATTGTATTGAATGAAGTTGGTTTTTAAAAATGGCCATCATATGTAATTGCTTCTAATTTCTGACTTTGCAGATGAAAAGCACCAAAATAGAAATGTTGGAGGAAGAGCTGAGACTAGCCAGAGATGCCAATTCAGACAACAGCAACAAGCACAAGTTTTTGGAGCAAAACCTGCAGAAGTACCAAGTGGAAATTTCTCAACTGAAAGCCAAACTCATGGGTTTGGAAGAGATGAAGAGGCAAGCTGAAATGGATGGCAGTTCTGCCAAGCAAAACTTGGACAAGTGCTACGCTCAAATAAAAGATCTGAATGACAGAATAACAAGACTGACATATGAGATTGAGGATGAGAAGAGGAAAAGAAAGCTGCTGGAAGACAGATATGACCAGCAGAAGACTGACTTTGACCAACTGCAGAAGACAAGGCAGAATGAGAAGGAAAGCCTTGGTTGGCAAAAGTTAGAATCTGAGAAAATCATCAAGGAGAAGGAGTACGAGATAGAAAGGTTAAGGGTTCTTCTCCAGGACGAGGGGACACGGAAGAGGGAGTATGAGAATGAGCTGGCTAAG
Organism: Ctenosaura bakeri; assembly: GCA_948474755.1. Classification (NCBI taxonomy): domain Eukaryota; kingdom Metazoa; phylum Chordata; class Lepidosauria; order Squamata; family Iguanidae; genus Ctenosaura; species Ctenosaura bakeri. Next base: position 225,783 of record CAOLHI010001213.1, read on the forward strand.
GTAAGAAACCAGTTTAATGAGGAGATGAGTAATATAAAGAACAAGTATGAAACAGAGATTAACATAAAGAAGACCACCATCCATCAGATAGCAGCCCAGAAAGAAGATGATGCCAAAAACCTCCGATCTCAGATCGATAAGCTCCAGAGAGAGACAGAGACTTGAAGGATGAGATTGTCCGTCTCAACAATACTATTCTGGAAACTACGGAGCAACGGAGGAGGGCAGAAGAAAATGCCCTTCAGCAGAAGGCGTGCGGCTCAGAGGTGATGCAGCAGAAGCAGCAGCTGGAGCTCGAAATAAAACAGATCATCCAGCTGCGGAATGAAGACAACGGAAGGTACAAGCAGGCGCTTGAAGATGCTGCTTCAACCATCCAGGAAAAAACCAAGGAGCTTGAAAGATTAAAGATTCAGCTGCAAGAAGAGGCTAAAAGTCGATGGGAACTTGAAAATGAATTAGCTAAGGTAAGAAACAGTTATGATGAGGAAATTATTAGTTTAAAGAACAAGTATGAGACTGAGATTAATATCACAAAGACCACAATAAATCAGGTGACGGTGAAAAAGGAAGAGGAAGCCAATAGTTACCGAACGCAGCTTGACAATCTCGTCAGAGAAAACAGGAATTTGTGTGAGGAAGTTAGGAGACTGAAGAACACAATAAGCCAGACAACGGAAAACCTTAGACAAGTGGAAGAAAGTGCTCAGCAACAAAAAGCCATTGGCTCAGAAGTCTCACAAAAGAAACAGCAGCTTGAAATTGAGTTGAAGCAGACTGTCCAGAAATACACAGAAGAGACCATGCGTTACAAACAGTCACTTGATGACTCTGCAAGAACAATTAAAGAGAAGAATAAAGAGATTGAAAAGCTGAGGAAGTTGTTAGAGGCAGAGACCAATCAGAGGAAATCTCTGGAGGAAGAAAATATCCGATTGCAAAGAGTCCAGTATGATCTGGAGAAAGTCAACATCAATGCAACAGAGACCATCAGCAGGTTGAAAGGGCAGGAGCAGGAGCTGGGACGGCTGAAAAGTGAATACGAAAGACTTGCTCAAGACAAAAAAGGAAAAGATCAAGAGAGCACAAGGCTCCAGAGCAAAGTGAAAGACTTGCAGCATCAGAAACACACACTGGAGGAGGAGCTTAATAGGCAATCTAGAACTCTAGCCGAAGAAACTTCCAAGAGAAAGAAAGTGGAAGAGGAGTTAGAAACGACGAGGAGATCTTTGAGAGAGCAAGCTGTTAAGATCACAAACCTCACTCAGCAGATAGAGGAGGTTTCGATTGTAAAGAAAAGGAGTGAAGATGACTTGAGACACCAAAGAGAGGTGCTAGATAATCACATGAGAGATAAGCAGAGATACATGGAGGAGATAAGGAAGTACACATCAGAGGTTGAAACCTTGCGTCGCCAGATGGTCCAAGAACAGGAGAATCTAAAACAGGCCCATGTGCGCAATGAGCACTTGCAGAAGGCCGTTGAGGATAAGAGCAAAAGCCTCAATGAGTGCAAGATAGAAATTGAAAGACTTCAGTCTCTTACTGAAAATCTTACAAAAGAACATTTGATGTTAGAGGAAGAGCTGCGAAATTTAAGATTGGAGTATGATGATCTAAGAAGGGGCAAAAGTGAAGTGGATGAGGAAAAAAATGCCACAATAATTGAACTAAGGAATCAGCTACAAACAAGCAGCAAGCATACCCTGGAACTTCAGGGTCTGATAAATGGTTTACAGAAAGAAAGGGACAATTTGAGACAGGAAATTGAAAAATTCCAAAAGCAGGCTCTAGAGGTATTCACAAATACTTGATCACAACTTTACTGTCCCTCAAATGCCTTAATTTAATACCAAATGCATTTTCAGTCAATCAATGAACACTAAATCAATGCATCTTAATTTTAATTAATTTGTTCCCTCTTTCCTTTAATTTGACTTCTAGTTTCACATCCAGATTTAAGCTCCTTCTGGAAGCTACTGTTAAAATGCTATAAATTCTGAATCATGTATCAATGAACTTAGTTTGAGGGAACTTCCACCTCTGCTTATTTCTTTCTTCCCCATTTTCAGATTCTGAGGTAAAGAGGGAACATATGCTCTGCTTTTGTTATACTCACTGGATTGGATCCAGGCTTGATTCTATTTAAGAGTAATTTCATTAAGATCACTGTGATGACATTAACTCAAATCCTATTGAAGTCTGGATCTTATCCAGCGTAAAGACTCTTTGATTACAATTTGATAGAGCAGAATTCAGAGCATTGCAAAGGTTCCCTGGAGTCAGCATGGGGTTGCAATTTGAGTGTTAGACTGGCCTCCTAGAGACCAAGGAATCCCTGCTCAGCCCTTGAAATCCCCTTTCTGCTTTAGAGGGAGGCAGTGATGAACCTCCTTGAATTAATCTTACCAAGAAAACCCTAGGATAGGGTTGCCATGAGTTGATCTGAAAGTATATTAACAACAACAAAGTTTTCCCCACAGAACACAGCTACATCTTCTATCAGAAAGAGCAGGTCTGGAGGTCATATTTCCAAATCTGATTATTAGAAAGACCACCTGTATCCTTCAGTTACATGGTATCTCTTCCCCAAAGAAAAGGGTACTCTACTTTCAAGTTAACTGAGCTTGTACTTTCTCTGAACCTGCTCAGTACAGTACATTACTCCTGAAGTTATATACTGAAGCATATTCTTATCTTCTTTGCTTCTGCCCACTTTATAGAGTATTTTTTGTATATATTCAAATATATACATACACATTTTTAGAATGTGCACAGTTACACTGATGTCATGTATTTAATCTGCATTTTATTGCAATGTACATTTCCCTCTATTTATTATATATATGTGCATGAACACAAAGTTGATGTCATATATACTTGCTACACATGTAATTGCTTGTCATTTTCAAATGTTAAATCTGTAGGTCACAATCTAGCACAGAATCAAGCATCTCTAAGCCTGTTAAAATCTGTGGTCTTTGTGTCCCTTTATGGCCATTGTCCCTTGCGGCTTCAGCTTTTAATTTTTAAGTCACTTAAACATCATCTAACATATTTTCCCTGTCTTAGTTCCTTGGCTTTTCTGTTTCTGCAACACAACTAAAACATCATGATTTATAGCACTATATTTGATCTAGTGTTCAATCCATCAGAGATTGATACAGTTCAGTGTTACTTCATTTCAGTAGCCTATTGAAATGATAGTGCATAAGCCGTGTTGTTTTAGTTGTCATTCATCACAGAATTGGTCCAAAAATATTTTCTTCAACATGTACCCTTTTGCTCTTTTCCCTTCCCGCATCTGCCATATACATGTGCATTTTACATAGACACGTTACACTTCTGTGTACACATTGACAGTCATTCAAATTCTTTGCAGAGATTAGTAAAACTTGCAAGTACTGATAGAAGACTGCATGTTATATGAACAACATGTAACATTTCATAGAAACAGAATCACTTCATGGCATTTAATTAGATCTATGGCTTTGAGGTATCCCACACCCACTTCAGTGCAGATCTGATATTATGCTGCATATTAACCAAAGAACCAAGTTGATGTCCTGGCACTATATTAGTGCTCTGGAAAAATCCATGTCATGTTTCACTGTAGTTGCTGTCATCATCTTGGATATGCCTGTGTTACCTTTAGATGAAATACAAATACAGAAACAAATATAAAACAGCAGACAAAAACACACCCAACCCATTGCAATGTGGCTTCCTATAATTTCATTCCAGAGGAAAGCATCTGTAGATCAAATCTCTCCAGTAAAATCATTGGGGATTATTCTTGTGTAGAAGCTCCTCTTTGCATGGAAGTTCACTGTTAGAGCCACATGCACTCTCGAGCTATGTATATTGGAGGATGTTATAACAGCTCTGAGTTTTTATTGTGCTTGATTGATTTACATCTCCCAACACCTGTAAGTTGAACATTCAGGAATTTTCTCACTATTTTCAGTAGATCCAGGATTTTGTCAAAGGAGCAGTAAAAATGTATAGGAATTCCAAAATTCGTCTCTGCTAAAATGCGGTCAAAACTGAGACAGCTAACAATATGTATTTACATTGTAGAAGAGGAAAAAGCATGAAATCCTGGACATCAGGCAAACAATCTATCCCATGTATAACAAAGTAAATTCCTATTGATTTCATAGGGAGGAGATTGATAATACAATCCTATATATATTTTTTCCAGAAGCAAGTCCTACAAGATCAGTGGGGTTTAATCCAAGGAATGTACGTGTGAGGGCTATGCACAGTTACTTGGGAACAGGCCTCAATTCAACTCAGAAGGACTTATTTGTGAATAGATATATCTAGGATTGTCCTAAAAAGTGCATCTTTAACACTTCCATGGACTAAAAGTGAACTAAAAATACAGCACTATCACTGGACAGTGCAGCAGACTCTTTAATTTGGGAAAAAAAGGAAAACATTTCTACGAATGTGTCATCCTGTAACAAATCCATAAATGCATTGAATGTACAATTTGTTAAACCACATTAATGACATCCAGCGCCCTTACACGAGAGGCAGAATTGTAGGTAAGAAAAAACAAATTTTATCGGATGTTGGAAGAGGTGCTCATTTTTCTCCCTGTTTTTCTCCCTCCTTTTAAATGCAGGCATCCCATAGGATTCAGGAATCTAAAAACCAGTGTAATCATATTATGCAAGAACGAGAAACACTGCTGATAAAAATAAACACCCTGGAACAAGAAAAAGCAAGATTGCTGAGATTAGAGGAAGAGCTGAATCGGGCCAAAGCCACGCTGGAATCGGAATCTCGCTTGAAAGTACGGCTTGAGAATGAGAAGCAGCAGATCATGAATGACTTAAATCAGTGGAAGAGCCAGTACTCTCGAAAGGAAGAGACAATCAGGAAGATTGAATCTGAGCGTGACAAGAGTGAGAGGGAAAGGAGTGCCTTACTGGTAGAAATTGAGAGGCTGCAGGCAGAGATTAAGAGGATTGAAGAAAGGTATCGGTCCCGGTTAGAAGAGACAAGCAGGAAGAGCCAGTCGGAGATGGAAGCAGAGCGCCTGAGACTGCAAAGGGAAATAGAGAGACTAAAGCAGCGCCCCTATGGGGCCCACAGAGGCACCCAGACTGAAGAGGACTTTGCAATTGATGCTTCCAAGCTGCTTTTCAATGGTCTACGGAAAAAAATAACAGCTGTCCAGCTGTATGAATGTCAGCTGCTAGACAAAAGCACCCTGGACAAACTGCTGAGAGGGCAAAAGTCAGTGGAAGAAGTTGCTGCTGATCTTGAACCCTACCTAAGAGGAGCTGGGGCTATTGCCGGAGCCTCTCTCAACCCCAAGGAGAAGTATTCTCTAGTGGAGGCCAAACGCAAGCAGCTCCTTACCCCTGAGAACACAGTCCTGCTTCTGGAGGCTCAAGCAGCCACAGGAGGTGTGATTGATCCCCACCGGAATGAATTGCTAAGTGTGGACAGTGCTGTTGCAAGGGATCTGATTGACTTTGATGACAGGGAACAAATCTATACAGCTGAAAAGGCTATCACTGGGTTTAAAGATCCTTTCTCTGGGAAAACGGTGCCTGTAGCAGAAGCCATAAAGAAAAATCTGGTTGACAGGGATACTGGGATACGTCTCCTTGAAGCCCAGTTGGCTGCAGGAGGGATTGTCGACCCCATCAATAGTGTCTTCCTGCCAAAAGACGTTGCTTTGTCCCGTGGGGTGATTGATCGAGACCTGTACAGGGCTTTGAATAATCCTTTGAAGAATTTAATTGATCCTATCACTAAGAAGGCCATAAGTTACATGAAGCTGAGGGAGAAATGCAGAATTGAGCCACACACTGGTTTACTTCTCCTTCCTGTACAGAAGAGAAGCATGTCATTCCAAGGGATTAGGAAACCCATCACTGTTTCTGAACTGGTTGACTCTGGTATCATTCGGGAATCAACAGCGAATGACCTAGAAACTGGAGTAATCACAGTTGAAGAAGTCACCGACCGAATCAAAGATTTCCTGCAGGGCTCCAGCTGCATAGCTGGTATTTATAATGAAGCCACCAGAGAGAAGCTTGGCATTTACCAGGCCATGAAGATAGGCTTGGTTAGACCAGGGACAGCACTTGAGCTGCTAGAAGCTCAGGCAGCCACTGGATTTATTGTGGACCCTGTCAGCAATTCAAGGCTTACTGTGGACGAAGCCTACAAAAGAGGCCTGGTTGGAATAGAGTTTAAAGAGAAACTTCTGTCTGCTGAAAGAGCAGTTACTGGATACAAAGATCCAGAAACAGGAAATATCATCTCCTTGTTCCAAGCCATGAACAAGGAACTCATTGAGAAAGGCCATGGCATCCGTTTGTTGGAAGCCCAGATAGCCACTGGTGGGATCATTGACCCTAAGGAAAGTCATCGTCTGCCAGTCCACACAGCATACCAACGTGGCTACTTCAATGAAGAGCTGAATGACATTCTCTCTGATCCCAGTGATGATACCAAAGGATTTTTTGACCCCAACACAGAAGAGAATTTGACCTACCTGCAGCTGAAAGAAAGATGTATAATAGATGAAGGGACTGGGCTCTGCCTCTTACCCTTGAGAGAAAAGAAGAAGGTGGTGCAGACCTCACAGAAGAATACCCTTCGGAAACGGAGGGTTGTCATTGTAGATCCAGACACAGGCAAGGAGATGTCTGTCCAGGAGGCGTACAATAAAGGCCTGATAGATTATGATACTTACATGGAGCTTTGTGACCAGGAGTGTGAATGGGAAGAAATAACCATTACAGGATCAGATGGGAGCACAAGAGTTGTGCTTGTTGACAGAAAAACAGGACACCAGTATGACATCCAAGATGCTCTTGATAAAGGTCTTGTTGACAGGAAGTTCTTTGACCAGTACCGTTCTGGAGCATTAAGCCTCACACAGTTTGCAGATATGATTGCTTGCCGAAATGGTGATGAAGTGTTCAGGCATGAGGCTGTCAGTAGATCTCCCACTGTCCTGAGTGTCAAGAGCTCCTCTGTGGTGTTAAAAAGTAGTTCTGGCTCCTTTTCTGAATCCCTAGAGGAAACCACTCCCATAGCAGCCATATTTGACACAGAAAGCTTGGAGAAAATCTCAATTTTGGAAGCTGTGCAACGAGGCATTGTTGACAGTATTACTGCCCAACGTCTGCTTGAAGCCCAGGCTTGCACAGGAGGTATAATATGCCCAACCACAGGCCAACGGCTTTCCCTTCAAGATGCACTTGCCCAAGGTCTTATTGACCATGACATGGCTACCCGGTTGAAGCCAGCTCAAAAATCCTTCATTGGGTTTGAAGGCATCAAGGGTCGAAAGAAGATGTCTGCAGCAGAAGCAGTGAAAGAAAAGTGGCTGCCTTATGAGGCAGGCCAACGCTTCCTTGAGTTTCAGTTCATCACAGGAGGCCTCATTGACCCTGAAGTACGGGGGAGAATTAGTACAGAAGAAGCCATCAGAAAAGGATTGATTGATGGCCGAACTGCCCAGAGATTACAAGACACCAGCAATTATGGGAAGATTTTGACCTGTCCAAAAACCAAATTGAAGATCTCCTACAAAGATGCAATGAATCGTTCAATGGTGGAAGACCAAACTGGGCTCAGATTACTAGAAGCATCTTCTGTTTCATCTAAAGGCATATCCAGCCCATATAATGTCTCTTCAGCACCAGGTTCCCGCTCTGGCTCGCGCTCTGGCTCGCGTTCTGGCTCACGCAGTGGGTCTAGGAGAGGAAGTTTTGATGCCAGTACAAGTGCTTCATATTCTTATTCCTACACAACCATCAGCAGCAGCAGCAGCTCACTTGGGCGCTAACAGTTCACTAGAAAGCTTATCTGATTTTAATTTTCATCTACAGGAATCTGCATTCATTTTTTATTAAAACATACCAAAAACAAAAAGGGAGAATTTGGTGGCAATGTTTAGTATTTGCTTGGGTGAAGTTACTGAAGTGCAGAATAGAAGTAAACCCAAATGCAAGCTGGAGGGGGTGCTTTTATTTTCATATTTTTTAAAAAACAGCTATCTATTTTTAGGGGACGCAAAGTTATGCAAAATGTAAGAATACGGATATTCTCTTTTTTAAACCAATGTCTGCGTCTTTTCTCTTGTATTTTGGATGCTGTCTCCTGCCACGTTTAGTCAATTTGCTACTACAAACTATTAGGCCAGGCTTCATGTTTTTGTATTACTGTCAGGGTGCTTTTTTAAAACCACTTTCCGTTGTCAGTGTTGTATTGTAATGCACAGCAATGGTAATCTGTATCATCTCCAACCAATCTTATACTCAGTAGTGCTAGGCTAATTTTCAGTTGGTCACTTCCCAGTTTATTAGGGTGAATTTATTAGAACGTGCTTTTCTTTTGCTGTGGCCAAGCATTTCTGTCTGTTTTTGCTTGCTTGTTTTCTGTGTAATATCACGCAGGCCTGACTGCATAACATTTAGTATTCTGGCAATAAAAATTTTAATATCCTCTGATATTTTGACTCTTTGTTTTTGATATGTATGCATTTTGGAGCATCCATCTTAACTTGACTCCCTCCCTTTGGGCCACCAAGTACATTTGAAATTTAGAGAAAGTGCTCACAAATAGCAACTCCCATGAGAGGCAAGGGGATTGCCCATTTATGAACTGGATGCCATGGTGTTATTAGACAATTACTTAACACCCACTTCTTAGAAGAGAAATTGTAGATTTACAGCATGCCAACTGCCTACTTTAATTACTGGAAAAAATGAATTGGGTGACACAGAGAGCCTGGTTCGTAGTGTCACCCATCAGTTAGGCAACTCAAAGGTTGGTCTAATATAATAGAAAATAATGCTTTCATGTCCACTTGGAAAAACAAGAACTGCCCTCTAAATGTAAGCTTCCTTTATATCCAGCTCTCACAAGAACTGGAACAAAAAGCATTGCTGGAAGAAGAGAACAAAGCGGAGGGAACAGTGTGAGCCTGGTTACTCAAAGTAGTTTTATTTTATAGATAATATGTCTTCAGCAGAACACAGATTGGAGCAGGGTAGATATAACTGATGTTACTGGAAGGAACGAATCAAACACTTGACGTTTTATTCCTAGCATCCTAAGAAATTCATATTGGAAGCATATCTTTCCAAATGAATTGTCCTTGAGCAGTAGGTCCCTTTATCAATCCAGTGGGTTCAGAAAGAAAATGCCACAGTCTTTTGCTTCACATAGTCCAGGGGCCCCTGGAAAACCTGCAGGTCTTGGTTGCCCAGCAGTACTGCTGGGTCCTGAGGAGACTAATGGGACTGGTTGGCCATTTCTGGAAATTGCAGAATAGCCAGGAAATCCTGAGTGAAGAGAGAGAAATGAACATATTTGTTGTTTTCCAGAAGTTAAAAGCAAAACAAAAATTTTAATAACCCAAACATTTTTGGAAACAAACTGGCTTTTTTTTTTTTTTTGAGGAACAGACTTCTTGTTTAAGTCTCTTTTCACAGATTAAATTTCTCTCCCAATGAAATCTTTCAATTAAAAATAGAAGTGGAGATATTTTGAGTTTTGGATGTGCAGAAGAGAAATTAAGAACACATACGAACAATACTTCTCAGTGTGACATAAGCTGAAATAAATCAATAGGTGGTTTTAAGCCCCCTTCCTCAATTTGCTGAATACTTGCAAAAGCAAGTATGCGAGTTACTGAGGTTATTGAAAGAGTATAGAAATGAGTTCCTTTAAGCATTATTTCCTATGTCCAGCAGCATTATGACATAACCAGAAGTTCCATGTCTCACTGTCTTCTAGCACCCTCTTACATATTCAGTCATAAAAGGTGTTGATCCTTTAGGTCTGGAAAGTTGAAAGATAGTTAAATGTAGGGCTTGTTCTAAATGAGATAGTAAACCTGTGTCTGGACTTCATACCTTCAGACTGTGAGGTGATATGTCCCTGAATACTCATATATGTGCTCCCCCAGCCCCCCTTTCACACCGAAAACTAGGTATTGGGGGGAGGGGAAAGTGCTGTAGACTAGCCTAGATATTTTCCTGCCATCTGGCCTCTGTGCTGTAAGGATTGTTTAAAAAGAAAAAACTGAAAAAGATGACTACTTACTTGTTTGGAGTTCTCTCCTGTAGCCAGGCATAGGTTTTCAAGTAATTTGCATGGGTTTATGGTGGCTAAATAAATAGAATGATAGGGTTCCTATACCATTAACAATGCCTCTCTTTTCATCTCATCTCATGTCTTTTCATATGGATTTTTCACACCACCCAGGTTCCACTTCTCCCACTTTTAGTATTGAATTTCCCATCTCAGTAAGAACTAGTCTCTATTTTTGGCCCTCATAATCATTCTGTGCTATAAAATTAATAGAAACTAGTACACAATACCCAGACAATTCCACAAAATGAATACAGTGAGAGTTATACTTAGGTATGTATAAGACTGTCTACAAAATAAGAGAATATTTTTGTGTTTTGGAAAATAATTGCAAAGATCCAGTGGTTTGAATGTTGGATTATGACCCTGGAAAGCAGAGTTTGATTCCCAGCTTGGCCATGGAAACCCAGTGGGTGACCTTGGATGCGGCACACACGTTCTCAGCACCAGAAAAAAACCCTTGATAGGTTCGCCTTTGGGCTGCAAGTTGAAATGACTTGAAGGCACACAAAAAACAACAGCAGCAAAGAATGGTAATCTCAGATACATATTAAAAACAAAACAACTTTGTACTTTTATAACTGGATGGTTGCAGTAATTTTGTATTCTAGAGTGTGTGAAGAATTTGGAGGAAATAGATGAAAAGTAATAAACTACTGAAGTCACCATTTTGGAAGTTTACCTCTTAAACCCTAGTAGACTTCAGCTCCAGGAAGGGATGCATTTTGCTTCTCTTTTTACCCTGTTGGCTCTTCTCTCCTGGGTAGAAAAATACAAAGCAGTTCATGCCATGAAACAGACACTTAAGAATTTTCACAAACAAGTGTGGAAAATCCACTGGGGACCTTACCCATGTCTTTATCAATTACTTTACATCTAGGATGTCCAGTAGGTCCCATAGGCCTCGGCTCACCTTTCAGTTCTTCCAGACTTGTCTGGCCTTCTTTCCACAGTAGTTGCTTTAATTTTTCAAATATCAAATCCGTGGCAGATAGCCATTCAGTACTATCTAATCAGTCTAAACATCCTAAAGGTATCAGATCCTATCGGATCTTGGAAACTAATCAGGGTCTGGCCTAGTTAGTATTTGGATAGGAGGCCACCAATGAATACCAGGTGCTGTAGGCTATATTTCAGTACTGGCAAAACCATATCTGCGCATGCATCATCTAAGAAAAGCATATGAAATTCTTGGGGGTGCTATAGTCAACTTGAAGACACATACACACACACCCCATCGGATAAAGTGGCAAAATTTGGGAATCTCCCCACTACTTTTTGCTCTTACCTGTCAAAGTAGAAATGGAATATAAAATGTATTTATCATAAGCTGTACCTGGTTTTTTTTTTCGTGCAAGTTCATCACTTGATTTTTTTCTTCCAATATAAAATTATGACTTGTGTGCATGATTGGGTCATCAGATAGAGTGGCATAGCAGTTTTCTAACACTTTATCTTGAAAACTGATTTCTAGTAGAGTCAGATCAGCTGCCAGTGATCAAAAACAGAAAAATCAAATGATGTGCATGCATGTATAAATCAAGTCTGAGTCAGAATATTATTGTTCTGATAGGCAGCAGCTCACAGCTCTGCTGAAAAGCATTTTTCTAAAGACAGAAATTAAAATATATTCACATGAAGGCAGAACCATGATGAAACACATTAGAACTGTTGTAACACAATGGACCAAGAACAGCTAGGAAGACTAGCCAGACACTGAATCCTGAACTTGACAGAAACAGAGCCTGGATTGTAACAAAGGACTATGACCTTTGAATTCCTGTTTCATTACATTTCCAGGACAGATAACCACAACTTTAGAGTGTTGCAAAATCTCTGAAAGAAAATTTGGAAGAATCAAAATACTGTTTCCGGTGATACTGTACCCTATTTCTTTTCCATAATGCCTGCCTGCCTTATAATTGACCCAAATCCAATTGCTAGTTTCAGCTAGAGTAGACCCACTGAATCAAAAGGATGTCTTGATTTACCAAGTTCCCATTGATTTAAGCTTTTTTAAAATCTGCGCATACTCATTTTACGTTGATTAGATGAATACAGGTATATATTCATCTTCTCCATCAACCTCTCATTATTTCCTCTTGTGCCTCTGCTGGCCCAGGAGATCCTGGGGCTTCAGTGTCATATTGGCTGCAGGACAATTAGTTATTTTATCACTTTGCTTTTGCTTGAGCCTACTGGGATGAGCAAGATTTTGCCCCTCTTCTCCTCTCTCAGTGGCTGAATTAACTGTGCAAATTACTTTTGCACTTTGAATTCAGTTTGCAGAGGGAAAGAGGGAGGAGAGAGAAACTGGAACATTTTAAAAGCAGTTGAAAATGTGGGATGACAGGGAATTAACTGGGACTGTCCCAGCCAAATTGGGACAGTTGGGAGAGTATGTGTCAATCCTAGAGAAAAAGAAGCATGCTCCCTCCAATAGAAGGCTCAAAGAAAGGGACTAACTGGGGGCTCCAATGAGAAACAACAGAACTTTCAGAACCTGTTTAACAGTGCAGTCTTACACATGACTAGTCAACAATAAGCTCCATTCAGTTTAGCTGGACTTGGTGCCATATAAGGGTGCACAGAAACTAAGTGTTCAAACACTGAATATAGAAATGGAGTTAGACCATACTCCAGGTCTCTGATGGGGCTGAGGTCTAGGAGATCCAGGAAATACAATCTCTCCAATAGGATCCCCTTGTGACCAGGTGTGCCAGAAAAGCTATGCTCATCTTTCTGTTGAGGAGAAAGGAAGAGGGAAGGCAGAAAACTAGCAGAGAGAATTAGATTCATGTATGAAAAGGGGATTAGGGGGTGGGAGAGAGAGAGACAGACAGACAGAGGGAAGCAGCCTTACAACAGCCTCCATACTCATGATATTGCAGGATCAAGCTGAAGCTGGCTTACATATCCAGTCAATCATCCCCTCCTCACAAAAAACACCCATCAGGTGTCTCAGGAACCATCCCACTCCAAACCCAGTATTCAACAACAGGTAGAAAACAAACACTCCCATTAAATTGTAGATAGACATATTTCACTTTCATATATTTAAAAACACAAGAACATGCATTGTTTTCCTTCTGTGTCTCACTAGTGGGGTCAATATATTGTGTGAGGGCATAGAAAAGGGACTTCTCAGTTGTGGAACTCCCTCCCTTCGAAGCCATGATTGGTGCCAATTCTGGCTTTATTTCAGTGTCAAGTGAAAACATGGCTTTCATTAAAGGCTTTGAACTTTTAATTTTTTTTAATCTGTTCAAAGTGTTTATTGCTTTAAATTGTTGTAATTCACTTAAATTGATTTCACTCCTGAGATGTCATGATAATAAGGAGGGAATATAAATATGTAAGTAAGTAAGCAAATACCAGAATTAGGAAAAAAAAACTTTCTCTTTGCTATCACTGCTGCATGCAGAGTTAGCTAGCACTAAAAATCTGACAGGACCTGTAAGAAAAAGAGAGCTTCCTTTAAAACAAGTTTGCACTTAGCTCCTAACACTCTCTGTCCCTTCCTGCTGATTCACTTCCTGGGAACTTATTTAGGGGTTGCCGTGTTGGCCATGCAGTAAAATGCAGCAAAATCCAAAATCCACAAAACAGTGATACCCTTACTGGCCAACCAAAATGCAAAAAAACACATCAAGCAAGCTTTCAAAGCTTTGTTGGTTCCTGTAGGATTTTTAACATCTTTGCCTGATGAAGAAGCCAGTGAAGCTTCGAAAGTTTGCAGGATGGATTTTCCACATTTTGGTTGGCCAATAAAGGTATCACTCTTTTGTGAATTTTGGACTGTATTGTATTTTCCTGGGAGTTGTTCTTTTAATCTGTGTCTTGGTTGCTGTCCTAAACTTCCTACTTAGTACCACATACATTGCTACAACCACCATTCACTTGGGGAGTATGGTGAGATGAAGCAATTTTACATTGTTTTTGGTGGACACCCTTTTACGTATAGGGGGAGGGAGAGAAAAGCTTTATTGACATTTGAGTTGTACAGCATTCTAGCTGCCAGTTGGCTGACACCATAGATTTAATGGCTAAGCTAACTCAGAGAAGATACTTTGTCCTGGTCTGTTTCAAGGCTCTAAGTTAATATTTACCATGTTTCGATTTGGCAGCTAACTCATTCTTCCTATAGGTAAGGCTAGCCCTGGCAAAACAAAATATTTTGTTATGAAGGGAGCATTTTTCTCCTTTGTCTCCTTTTGCCCCTAATTACCCTGTCAAAACCAAACAGATCATTAGGTTTGTTGACATGAACATGTTGACATGTCATATAATTGACTCTCATTTCTACCCCTCCTCCAATCCTCCAGATGTTTTACATGACAACCTCACTAACCTGACCACAAACCATGCTGTCTGAGGATAATGGGAGCTGTAGCCTAAAAATCTGGCAAGTGCTGATCTGGGAAAGGCTGTGCTACATGACCTTTGACCTAGACATATCAGTTACCTTTTCCTCTCATTTAACCTTGGAAAAGGAAAGGAGAGGGGTTGCCAATGTACAGATTATTATTATTTAAGTGTGAAGATGAGTGAGTCAGTGACCAAGAGTTTTATTTTCACTAGACCACAAAAAAGTAGATGTATTTAATCATTTATGTAAGACACCCAAGGAAGAATATAATTATTATACATGTCATTTTAAAAAGCAATGTTCTTCATAAATCAGTGACTAAATATTTGATTAAGCCAGCAAGCGAGTAAGTGAATGAGTATTGAATTTTCATTAAAATAAAGGAATGGAACAGTAATTTCACTATGAGGGGAGCATAATGCACCTCAAAAACAGGATATTTAAAGTTTCCCTCTTGAAAAGCATTCTTTTGGGCCATCATCTTAGGGCTCTCTTTGTGACCGCTGGATAAAAGGCAAGAAGAACTGCAGCGACTTTAATGGGAGGCTGCAAATACCTTTTCACATTGTGGATCGCCATCAAAGACATAGGCTTATCCAGGTATATAAAGACTTGCAGTAATAAATCTACAGAAACACAGAGTAAGTTTGGTCCACTTTCAGAAGTTAGTTTTGGACCATGACTCTCAGAATCCCCAGAAAATCATAAGGCTAGTTGGGAGATTTGGAGAGCTGTAGTCCAAAAAAGAAGCTTTCCAAGCTCTGCTTATGCAGCATTTCTAAGCCAGTCTACCTGAGAGAGAGAGACAGCACTGAATTCAATGGTGCTTATTTCTCAAAAAGTGTTGAAGGGCTGCAGCTTGAAGATTTCTGCTCAAGCAGATCCAACGTGCATATCTCTGCACTGCACTCTAGAACACATAGACCATTTCCGCACTAGCCTGTTATAGCACTATCATTCCACTTTCAGGCCCCTCCCTGAACTGCAAACCCCAGGATTCCATAGGATGTTGAAAGTGGAATGATAGCGCTATAACAGGCTAGTGCGGAAATGGCCATAGACTCTTGAAGATGCGGCAGGCGTTCTCTCTCTAGCTGCTGCTGAAGACTTTGTACTTGGTACAAGAACACACACCATTAAAGCATTGCCAAAACTCAAAAGCAGTTGCATAAAACTGGAAAATGCTCATGCAAATGCATCAAAGTATTTTCTTTCTTTTGCTATAATTCGGGTCACTATCATGGTGAATACTGCCAAGATGTTTAGAGAACACACTTGTGTTACTGAACCCCCTTCTTACACCTGCGATGTGGCTGAATAACGGAGGCGACAACACCACTGGCCCGGCGACCACCACAAAACTCAAAAGAGTTTTGCGCACAAACCGGGGAGGGGCGCTGGTGGGAGGCAAAAGGGCGTGCTAGACGACGCAGGCGCGTTTGCAACAGGGAATTGGCCTGACTTTTTTTTTAAGGCTGGGTCGAACGGATTCCCTTGAACGCTTGACATGTCCCTGTGGCCGTCGCTGGGTAAAGCCTCCCGTCTCGCCCGCGGAGGGCTTCTCCTGATCCGCCCTTGGAGGGCACCGCCAACAACAAGGGCGATCCCTGCCATGCAGACGCACTCGGCTTCTCCAACCGCTGGCGAGCCACCCAGAGGTTTGTAGAGTTGTGCTTTCTTCCCAGGACGCAACTGCTTTGGCGGGCGAGGAGGGGCCTTGCAGAGGCCCCCCGGTACGCAGCCCGGGAGGCGCAACTTGTCTTTCAGGCAATGCAAAGAGGCGTAAACATGTAAACAACCAAAACGGACCACTACCCAGGCCATTTCCGCACGAGCCTGTTATAGCGCGATGATTCCACTTTCAACCTCCTCTGGAATCCTGGGGTTTGCAGTTTCGGGAGGGGCCGGCCGACCCCTCCCGAAACTGCAAACCCCAGGATTCCAGAGGAGGTTGAAAGTGGAATCATCGCGCTATAACAGGCTCGTGCGGAAATGGCCCCAGTTACGCTCCTCGGTTGATGGACGGCGGTGCACTTTGCTGCCTCACAGCGACACCTGCAGGCCAAACTTCAGTGCTGCAAGGAAGGGAGGTCGGGGAGGCGAGCTGTTCTTTGCCCTCAAGTCGGCTTGGCTATTTATTGGGCCATCCTATGAGTGAGAAACCTCCCAGAGCCCAGGTCATCAGCTGTGCTTCTCAAGGCAGGAGGGAAATGGGGGCGAAGAGCAGAAATTCCTCATCAACTGGTAATATATAGGGGTGATGGAGGACCTTTTATTTATTTATTTATTTGTATCCCGCCTCTCCATATGGATCGAGGCGGCGAACAACTTACAAATAGCATGTATTTCGAAACATTTCTATACGTGCCCCCAACAAGCTGGGTACTCATTTTACCAACCTGCGGAAGGATGGAAGGCTGAGTCAACCTTGGAGCCTGGCAGGATCGAACTCACAACCTCGTGGCTTGCAGTACTGGCATTTAACCACTGCGCCACCAGGGCTCCTTTTGGCCCAAGAGGTGTATTGGACTACACGTTCCATCAGGGGCCCCAACCTGGACAATGGAAACGGCATAGGAGCCTCGTAGTCCAAAACGTGCAGAGGTCCAAAGGGTCCCCTGTCGTGATCTAGTGCACTTCCTGGCTTTCTGCTTTGTTTGAAGCATGGAAAATATAATAAAATGAAATTGTACTTGTAAGTGAGAAATATCAGCTGTCACTCTTGTGATCAGTAAGCCAGTATTCTAGGGAAACATGATATAATGGTTTGGACTGGGATTCTGGGAGAGCAGCGTTCAAATCCCTGTTTAGCTATGGAAACAAAGGCCATTTCTGCACTAGACCTTTGAGGCCCCTCCCTAAACTGCAAACCCCAGGATTCCGTAGGATGTTGAAAGTGGAATAATAGCCCTATAACAGTCTAGAGTGGAAATGGCATTATTGGGTGACCTTGGGCAAATCACACTCAAATCTCAGGGGAAGGCAGTGACAACTCTCTTCTGAACAAATCTTAGCCCCCCCGCCCAAAATTCCTACAATAGCATCACCATAAGTTGGAGTTGATTCATATAACTGTTTCTATATTAGTACTTACTTCCCCTGGAGTTTCAATGCCAGGAATAGTTGTTTACATACTGATGTCCTTGAGAAGTCATCTTTTTTCCTGTCAGGGCTCTTATGGACAGCTGTTTGAAAAGTAATTTTGACCAGAAGCAGGAAAAGTGTGCCCTTGCAGATGTTGCTCAACTGGAGATCCCATCAGCCTAATGTAGCCCTAGCCAATGTAGCCAGTGATGTGATTGCTTGGAGTTGCAGTCAGGCAGCATCTGGAGGGCTACACACTTTTGCCACCCCTGTTTTTGAGAGATGCAGACGTTTCCTGGCTTCAAATGGAGCAATAGGAAGATAATGAAAATCTACAGGGTTTGGGTCAAATCTACTTGCTGGTCTCAGCAAGGTGTAAGGAAAAAGCCACCTCTATCCATTGGGAGAGGCGGGATAAAAATAAATTTTATTATTATTATTATTATTATTATTATTATTATTATTATTATTATTAAAACAGAAGGCAAAATTGTTGAAAGTTGGGTGTTTTTCTACTCCAGTGATAACTTTACTGTATTGCAGAATATAAAAATGTCCCATCCCACCCTAGAAAGAGTGTTTGTGTGTACACAGAATCAGCGGTCTCCTGTCGAAACACCCAGAGCCGGAAAACACAAGGAAGGAAACTAAAATAAAACCAGATAAAACATGTTCTTGTGTTTTCAGGTATATCTTGAAATAGGTGAATTCTAATGTGTAATCCCACCCCTGCATATAATATTTGGAAGTAAGGAGTTATAAGTAGTATGAATACCATTAATTAATTGCTTTGGGGAGTAAGTTACTTTTTAAGTGTATTCTGACTGGAATATTTTCAAGGGTGTGGTACTCTTGTATCCTATTTTTATTTAAAATGAAAAGTGACAAAAAAGAATGGCATGAACACTGCAATAAGCAATACGATGCATTTTTTTTCAGCATCACAACAAGTAATGATAAAAGTAGCTTTCTAGACTCTGCAATAAGTAGCAGGATTGACTACTGTACTTTTAAAAAGTAACTTTCACAGTTCTGTGTCAGTGAATAAATTTCAATTGCCCCTGCATGGGTCTAACCTAGTAACAATGAGAGTACATCAGCTTCTTTGCATTGTGATTTACTGAAGAATGGCATGGGTTGCATTTTGTCTCAATACTAACATTGGCTAGGACATTCTTGCCTTGGCTGACTTTTGTAATAGATTTGATGGGACATGCAATAGCCTATGAGCAGTCATGCTTGCTTAATTTCTGAGGGAGTAAGTGAGACTTAAGCACATTTTAATTGCGTGCAGGATTGTACCTTTTAATTAACAATTTTGAATATGGAAAATGTGTCTCACAATTTTTCATAACAGTTCTGTGTGGTGTCTAATTTCAGTATAAGTTTCAGCTGGGGAAGTGAAGCTGAGAAAGCAGTTTGCTTAATTAAGCAAGTTTATGGCTCATCTCAGATTTGAACCAAGATCTCTCTAGTACAAAAATCCATGTGCTGTAGCGGTAACACTATTGCTTTTCAGCTCTTGCTTGGCTATACAGCTTACTGGGTGACCCAAAATTTTGTGTGTGACCTTGACCACTAAAAAAAAAAAATTGCCTTAGAAATGTGAAGACCAAGATTTTTGTGCATCTATCAAGAATTGACAGTCTTCCCTTGAGAGTTTATACATTTGAAATGACAAGTAAACTAGACTAGTGCTGTGCAAATGGTGATCTGTGAACTGGTGATGGTGTTGGAGCCATCAGTTCCCAGTGCCTGGATCACTTCCAGGAAAGAAACAAACAATTGTAGTCTGTTTATGGACACAAATTTGGGACTGGTCCATGCCATCTGGAAAAAATATACTTACCAGTCCCCTGCATCTAGTAGATTAAGAAGCACTGAACTAGATGAGGTGAAAGCCAGTGTAGAATAGTGTTCAGAGTGTTGGACTAGGACCAGGGGGACCAAAGGTTCAAATTGCTACTTGCCTAGGAAGCTCGTAGAGTGATCTTGGGCTAGTCACTCTTTCTCAGCCTAAGCTATTTTGTAGGGTAAATATAAGCCAGTGTGAGTGTTGGACTAGGACTCTGGGAAACCAGAGTTCAAATTCCATGCTTAGGCATGGAAACCCATTGGGTGATCTTGGGCAAGTCTCAGCCACAGAGGAAGGCAATGGCAAACCTCCACTGAATAAATGTTGTCAAGAAAACCCCATGCTAGGGTCACCTTAGTGTCACCATAAGTTAGAAATGGCTTGATGGCACACATCAGCAACGACACACATGCTTGGTGCAGTTCCTCCTCCATATAGCACATATTTGAAATCCAAAAATGAAATAAAATTCTTGCACTGGACAGACTAGACCACCAAGGCATACAGTAGCTATACTGTGTGTAATGGCCCTAGTTATGCTTTGTTTGGGTGAGTATTCATACATATTATGAAAATTCATTTGCGCAGACTGAAGGCCTTCATATTATGATGGGCTGGAGAAATGCCAATGATATATATTATAGACCTGGGGCGGGCAATTGTGGAAGCCTAGGAGGCACATTACCCCCAGGAGGCCTGAGAAGGCTGCTCCTCCCGGTCCCGAACCCATTCTCACAGAAAAATTTAAAAAATACAAACTGCAATTTTGCCATTTTTTTTTTTACCCTTGAGGAGGCAGGGGGATTCCAGCTGTGGTCCACTACGCCCCCTACGGGAAATGTCCACTACACCCCCTAGGAGTCATTTGTGGACATTTTGGAACCGAAACATTTTTGGACTTTTTTTCAATTTTGTTTTGATTCCTCGGGGCCCTGGGGTCCACCAAAATGGTCCCAGAGAGCAGTTTATGGCCATTGGGATGCATTTTGGTCACCCCTGTTGTAGTTATTGATGAATTAAGGCACCCATGCCTCATTTAAAGATGCTTTAGGGACAAATGAACCTTTAGAGAATACAATGTTTTTCTGGTACTAACACCTCTTTTGATATCCCTCCCCAAACCTCAGGAATCCTTTCTACCAATGTATGTAGTATTGTTCTTTGGGGTATAATGTGGCATCCGTGAGGCTCGCTGTATTATGAAATGCATGTGCTGTTGCTATAAAAAGAATATGCATACTTCTGTATGGGGTGGAGGTGGGGAAGAGGCACATTGAAGCACATGAGTTCAGCTCTGAGAACTTGATAGTATACACTTAACAAGCAATGCAGTTAACTGCACATAACTGAACATAACAGGAGCCATGGTGGATGAATCTAGCAATCTGTGTACACTGTGACTAGCCAGATACCTATGGGAAGCCCACATGGAGGATAGGAATGCAACAGTACCTTCCGGCTCATGGTCTCCAGTAACTGATACACAGAGGCATCCTGTCTCTAATGAAGGATGTGATACATAGCCATCCTGGTCAGTGACTATAGATGGCCCTATCTGCTTGAATTTATTGAAGCCCCTTTTAAAGCCAGTCACACTGGCAGTTGTCATTGCATGTTGTGGGAGCAGATCCCATAGTTAATTGCAACAAGTTACTTGGTGTTTTCTTCTTCTTTTTCTTTTTTTCTTTTTTTGTTAATGACATAATGAAGTCACATTTCAACAAGTATCAGTACTTGTCTACTGGTGCCTTTGGGTAACATTTTCTAGTTACCTTACTAGTTACTATAAAAGGGCATTTTTAGGGGCATTTGAGGTGAAACCGTTACCCTCTGTTCAGATCTCCTTCCTTTTATTTTTGGATAATCAGTTTTTTTTATCACTTGTTCTGTTACTCATTACTTTTTGTTCCTTTTTCTATGGTGATCTGTAGAAAAAGAGAGAGGAAAGAGCCTAAAATTTGAAAAAAAAATCTTGTCAAAATGTCTTCCTAATGTTATGTGTTTCCAAAAGTAGCTTGAAAATGTAACAAGTAAATCTTGTTTATAAAAGTAACAAGTCACTGCATTGTTTTGCAAAAGAATTGCCATAAGTCAACAGTAGAAACATTGCTATGCCTTTGTTAGGTTTGAAAAGTAACATTCTGCTGATAGTATGCTTATTTTCAATACTTCCAGCTCTGGTAAATGTCTATATCTCTTTACCTCATCTTATATTGCAAACACACCATTGCTAACAGTACCCTACTGTTATTATTAATTCATTCTTTTATTATTAATTGTTATTATTAATTGTTGTTATTAATTTAGATCCCACTTTTCTCTCAATAATCAGACCCAAGGTTGCTAACAACTTATTTAAAAACAATGCTGATTAAAGCTGTACTAAAGCTTCCTTAAAAGATAACATACAAATCTTTAAAAAAATTGAACAATTGATAGTTAAAAATATTGAACATTAAGAACATTAAACTTCGTTAAAAGACAACACGAAAACCTTAAAAAGATGTTAAACTTCATCAACAGACAACATATAAACCTTGAAAAATTAAACAATTGATAGTTAAAAATATTAAACATTAAAGACATTAAACTTTGCTAAAAGATGACATACAAACCTTAACAACCTTCTAGCTATTCCTTAATTTACTATAGGTTATTGTTGTTGTGTGCTTTCACGTCATTTCTGATTTAAGGCAACCCTAAGGCAAAACTGTCAAGTGGTTTTCTGGATCTGAGACAGTGTGACACACCCAAGGTCACCCCGTGCGTTTTCATGGTCACCAGGTTCATAGATGCTCAAACCATTAAACTAAGCTGTCTCTCTATAGATTGTTAGTACCTCTTAATTCATTGTAGATATATAATGATCGATGATTTTTTTTTTAAAAAAAAAAACAGGTTTTATCTCAAGGTTACTGTCTTATTTATTTTGTTACCTCAGGAAAAAGGAATGTAATTACTGAAATCCGTGGGACTATAATGGTGATTGGCATTAACAGGCCAGAAGTCAGGAATGCTGTGAACACGGAAACGGCAGAATTGCTGGTACAAGCGTTCAGGTCATTTGAAGAGGACAGCTCCCTGACTGTGGCAGTACTTCATGGAGTAGGTGAGACATTTATAAATTCAGCTTGCTACCATTGTCTGTGACAAGCCTGCTTCTCATCTTACATTTTTAGAACTGTTTCAGAACATTTGCACATAAACTTAAAAATCTGTCATATATGCATGCACACAAGAAGATGGGAAGTGGGAGCAAAAAGATATGTATGTGTCTCAAATGTTAGACTTGCAAAGAAGCTATCTCTAACGGCACGGGAAAACTCTAGTAGTCTAGTTCTTCATTTGTACGATTGACACCTGATGGCTTCAATGTCAATGAAGGGGTGATCTCACTCTGAATTTTGGTCTGAATTTTAAAAAGGCAATCTTGACTGCTGAACACTGAGTCCCAAATAAGTTCAGCACCTTGGATAGCTCCTTAAAAGTCCTGACTAAAACTCAAAGCATGTTCACTGTCCCACTGACACTGGAGCCACCAGCCAGTACTCATCTACATTCATCTTGTTTTGTGGGCAATTTTCATATGATGCTCCGTTCTTCCACAAGACAGTGTAAAATAGTGGTGGGAAACCTATAGCACTCCAGATGTTGCTGGACTACAGCTTTCATCATCCCTCACTGTTGGCTGCACTGACAGGACTGCTAGGGGATGTAATGTAATAAAATCTGGAAGGCCATGTGTTTTACGCTTCTGGGTGAAAGCTTCCTACTGTTCACTGTCAAAGATGTAGCCGTGTAGCTGGGTTGGCTATGTTAAGGATTGATTTCCACTCCTTTTTGTCCCTTTTTTCTGTTATTGGGAGCCCACATCAAACAGTATTTATGACTGGAAATAACTGAAGGAGGAAAAATGGGAGACAATAATTTGGGGAGACAGAGCTCAATGCATGTTAAAGGCAACTACAACTCTCAAGATGGCAGTGGCTGAGAATGATGGAGAGGGAGCCAGGTTGGGGAACCCAAAAGTGTTAGAGGAAATCTTTTTGCTACCATGAATCAAGGCAAACTGTCAGATAGGGCAAACTGACTGACAGTAGAAGGCGATATACATTATTGGAAGCATTGACTAAAGCAGAATATTAAAAGCAACATAGTTCAGGCATTCAGATGCATGTATATCTGGGACTACACCCTTCCCAGGAAACTGAGAATGTCTCTTGCCCCTTCATGCTTCTCTCTTGACAAATTTAAGTTGTTTGTTGGATGATAAGTCCTTAAAACATAATGATATAGTTATAAAGTCACAATTGGTTTTCAGAAAAGTGATGCTTGAAGCTCAGGTACTGATTTCAACAGATATGTATATATGTCCAAATCTTTGAAGCTGCAGTTCTCCTTCCGCATTCTGGGTTTGACCTTAAGTAATGGAACTTATTTGCGTCTTCTTTTACAAGGAATCAATTGCAAGTAATTATTTGTTTGTAACTGGTTACTTTTCAGATATTGAAATACAATAGCCCCCCACAATTGTGAGGATTAGGGGCATGGAACCCTTGCAAAAGTGGAAAAACTGCAAATAACTCTCCCCTGTGATTCTCTTTCCATTCCCCTCTGGAGCTCCCCTCTCATTCCTTTGCCTCTGGTCCCAGCATTTGTGGGGTAGAAAAAAGAAAACCTAAAAGGCTTACCAGTACTTTCCCCTTAGACAGAGAAGAGGGGAGTTCTGGACTTCTAATTACTTCCAGTGACCATCTTGAGAAAGGGGCACCTGACCAATCAGCAGCCAATACACAGCAGAATGTGCAACCACATGCCTGAGAAGCCATGTCTTCAGCAGTAGGAGGGGGCTTTGCTCACCCAAAAGGGAAGAAAAACTCCATTTTAAACACAAGCCTTGCAAGCCTGGGGTGAGGAATGCAAGGGATGGGAGGAGGAAAACTGGGGGAGACAAGCACGTACCTTGTGAATAACCAAATTCAGGAAAGTCAAATTCATGAATGTAGAGGGAGGACTGTACATTTTTTAACCCTGATCCACTCTGTTTCTGATAACAGATACTGGATTAGAACCATGTGCTTATAGATGTTTCAAATTTATTCTTAAAAAAAAAAAAAAAACCCAGTGTGTTTTGGCCTGTACATAAACTGATTGATCTTCAAATGCTACGTATACATTAATAGAGTATTCTACTTTAGTATCAGATTATATACATACCATTAATCAAATCAACAGCAGAAATTTCTGGAGTTGCAAATACACTTTTTCTGTATGCTGGACTGATAAGCGGTAAAAGAAGACAGTCTTTGTCATCATCATCATCATCATCATCTGTACATTTTGACAGATGGCCAGAAATAAAGGAGGGCCTAGAGAATGTGGTGTGACCAGTTTCAAGGATGTCTGATGAATTCTGGGTGAAAAATTGTCATGTTTTTCCACTATACATGCTTTTCAGTGTATATTCCAGTGTATATTCCAATAACACTAAACCAGTGTTATTGGTTTAGAACCAAACCAGCTTCTTTGGCGTTAAATAGAAAGAAACAATGGAGTTCAATATGTACTGATGGCAATATAACTTTAGACAACCTCTCCCAGTACCTTCCCAGATATGTTAAATAGCACAAAAGAGGACCCTGAGGGACTCCACAAGACAAGGCAAGGAGTCAAACAGAAATCTCTCAGTGCCACCTCTTAAGCTCTCACCTCCAGAAGAGAACAGAACCACTGTGAAATAGTGCCTACATGTCCCATCACAGTGAGATAACATAGATGATGATGGTGAAAGCCTCTGGTAGGTCCAGTTCTGTTCCCAGCATAAGTCATCCACCAAGGTGACCAAAGCTATCTCTGTCCCGTTAACTAGGCCTGAAAGCAGAATCAAATGGATCTAGATGATCCATCTCAAAGAAACTCTGGAGTTGAGAGGCAACCATAGGTTCTAATACTTCACCCGGAAATCATATGTTGGAAACTGGGTGTTATTTGTCCAATGCAGTGGGCTCCAACAGTGGTCATAGAATCATAGAATCATAGAAATGTAGAGTTGGAAGAGACCACTTGGGCCATCCAGTCCAACCCTCTGCCATGCAGGAACACCCTCAAAGCACTCCCGACAGATGGCCATCAAGCCTCTGCTTAAAAACCTCCAAAGAAGGAGACTCCACCACACTCCGAGGCAGCACATTCCACTGCCAGACAGCCCTGACTGTCAGGAAGTTCTTCCTGAGGATCAGGTGGAATCTCCTTTCCTGCAGCTTGAATCCCTTGCTCCTTGTCCTGGTCTCTGGAGCAGCAGAAAACAAGCCCTCTCCTTCCTCTACATGGCATCCCTTCAAATATTTAAACATGGCTATCATGTCCCCTCTCAACCTTCTCTTCTGGAGACTAAACATGCCCAGCTCTCTAAGTCTATCCTCATAGGGCATGGCTTCCAGGCCTCTCACCATTTTGGTTGCCCTCCTCTGGACTTGCTCTAGCTTGACCACGTCCTTCTTGAATTGGGGTGCCCAGAACTGAACACAGTATTCAAGATGAGGTCTAACCAAAGCAGATTAATGTGGTGGAATGCCACCTTGTTGTAGCAAAGCATAGACCAATTCCTTTATGCACTTGACCAGTCCCCCTCTGGCCTTTTTAATAAACCAGAAAGAACAAAGGTCTAGCACACCTATGTGGCTGTCACCTCTCCAAAAATCTTGTCCACCTCCTTGGTATGTGGCTGTGATTATGTTATGAATATAAGGAGCCTTTATCCAAGGAGGGAAAATGAACAGTAGCAGCAAGTCAGAGTTACAATGACTGCAATCAGGCATAGAAAAGAGTGATGGGTGGAGTTGTTTTTCGGAGGTGGTAGGGGAACATTTCTGGACTCTTGGAAAGCAGTACTTTTAATCAGAGAGCTAAAATGGGCAATCCATTTGGCACAGCCTTTAGAAAATTGGCTATGGTGATAAAAGAGACTGGGACACATGTTTAAGGAAGAAAGTAATAGTTTCAGCAATTTAATATGACAATATAATAAGTTTTCTGGGAGGAAAAAAAATCAAAACAAAGCTGGATTTCCTTTCCTTTCTCTGACCCTGCCTGCAAATAAATGGTCTACCTTAACCATTTTGCCTTATAATTATGATATTTATTTCACTGAGATAGGAAAACTGGATTCAACTGAAATGAAAAACAGCTGCATCGCTGGTCGTCTGAGGGGAAAGGGTAGAGATTAGAGTTGGAAACTTTTTTTAAAATGTGTATTTATATTTTTAAGGCTTTGTTCCTCCTCCCCACCCTCTGCAAAGGATGTGTATACATAAGATTATTTATAGAAGCGTGATTTGATTGAGAAAATTATAGCATTGGGCCATGAGTCTAGAAGAGGGGTCCCATCTGTTAAACACATATCTGAGTGATGCCTGCTTTGTGGCCTTTTAGGCTCTGGGAGAGTCAGTGAGCTGATTTCCGTACAGTTGCAGAGCTGGATATTAAAGTAAACACTGTGGGCACCAGTGCTTTGGTTTTCATCATGGTGGTACAGTCAACAACAGTTCTTTCTTCTCCTTCCAATGCACACAAATGGAATGATTCCTCAGCCACACGAGAAGAGTCTTGAATTAGCTCCTTCTGCAGTGGAAGAAGAAGGAAAGACAGTTTGGCGATAGGGGCTAACATGGAGAACATATTGGGTGATATGAGAAATCCTTTGAAATAAATTCTTGGTGGTGGTTACAACAGTTCTTTTATTGAAAAAAACAGACACCCAGTGTGCTCGCCTTGTGATTTTTTTTTTGAAACTACTGAGATGACATTCTGAAATGGAATGAGCTGGTTGCATCTCTCCCCACACCCACAGTTTTGGCTGTTTTGATATTAGATTGAAGATTAAAAACTTAATGCCATGAAACTGGCTGACTGGGTCAAATTAATGTATAATTTGTTCCTTCTTGCTTCCTTCAGATTGCCTAGGACATAACGAGGCATTGAGAACAAAAGTCACAATTGGCAGAAGTCCACATTTGTTCGTGTCTTGTATACATGCTAATACTTTATTGTGGTTATGGGGGCATTAGATTTTCATTGGCTGAGGATCTGTGATGGATGGATTGTCCACACCCAATCCAATTATGCAGGGAACAACATTTCCAGCATGTTGCTGTGCAGCTTCCAGGACAGAAAATAAAGTTGTCTCACATGGACAGTTACCTCACATGGGCTGTAAAGATGGGAGAGTAGTGAGGCAGGCTGAAGACTCCATCCTGGAAAACATGGTAGCCCCATACCAAAGAATTCAGTGGGCTGAAAGGTAATGACTTAAACAAGTAAGGGGTCGTAGAGACATGGGGCACTTTCACACACAATGCAGTTATAGCACCGTGATTCCACTTTAATTGCCATGGCTGCATCCTGTGGAATCCTGCGGTTTGCAGATTGGTGACGTATTAGAGCTCTCTGGCTGAGAATTCTAAATACCCCTCCCTAAACTACCACTGCCAAGATTCCAAAGTATGTTGTCATGGCAGTTAAAGGGGGATTGTAGCGCTATAATAGTGTTGTGTGAAAGGGCTGACAAAGAGAAAATGGAACTGTAGCAAAGTCTCGCTTAAAACCTTGGAAGTGGAGAAATCGTATGATAACAGCAATTGTGTGTCACTTTGTGGAGAGATTTTGGCTAACAAGTGGGAAACATAAGTAAGAAGGTGCATAGTGGATAGGTCTAGAACAGAACTTGGAAAAGTTATTCTTGGGGGCTGCTGTTATCAGAATCCTCCAGCCAGCATGGTCAGTCTAGACATACCTTCTCCAAATTGGCATCCTCCATATGTGTTAGACCACAACTGGCATCACCTCAGTCAATATGGCCATGGCCAAGAAGGATGAGAGATGTTGTACAAAATATGGAGAGGGGCTGGTGTGGAAGGTGGTTTTGGACAGTGAGGATGCCTAACTTCTTCTGAATGGCTGATTTTGGAGTCTTCTCCAAGCTGAAAATGGTCAGGCTTTCTCTTATCAGAAGATGATATGTCACAGGAAATTCATGATTGTTGCACATCAATATCCAAACTCTGTGGTATACCTGGGACTTGCTGGGATTCAGCTGCTTGCAGTGGCAGAAGGTTGTGCAAGCATGACAGAGTGGTATTATTACTATGGCTTAAACATAAAGGAAACACAAGGAAGATGCAGTGTGCCTGTCATATGTGTGGAGTTAGGTTCCAGGAGCCTCGTGTTAAACAAAAAACAGGAAGTGTTGCGTCCCATCATTGTCAGTGGATACAACATACAGAGCCTGTCCATGCGCTGGTTGTGTCCACTGTGACTTGGTATTCATGCCTGCAAAGCTTGCACGAGAAGAGGACCCACTGTATAGGGCTAAATTCGATTGTTAATGCCAAAAAAAAAAAAAAAAAAGAGAGACCTGTTGAACCTATGGGATCACTGTTAGTAAACACTTATGTAAGCTCCATTAATTCAGGTGTTTTGCCTTAGTTGGGATGAACAGTTGGGTTTAGCCAGAGGTGAGAATCATGTAGTCCTCCAAATTTTGTTGGATTGCAACTCTCAACATTCTATTCCACAAATTAACCTGGATAGGGCTGCTGGGAGTTGTGATCTAACAGGTATGTGGAGGACCACAAGATTTTTGCCGTGGGTTTAGGCCATTGTAAGTTGAGTGGTAAGATAAAAACATAAGGCATTATATTGCTGAGGCAAGCTGAGGCAATTTTGTTGGATCAAAAATAAAAATAGAAATAAAAATGCCCAGCACTGTTTCCAGCAGTGTTCAGCCACATATATTGGAAACTCATACATGGGGGAATGCAGTGATTGTTTGCCCCAGCAATATGAGTCATATTCCCTTGATACATAAAGAAAATTTCCATTTAGCTATTTAACTCGCTTCTAGAGCAGAAATCCTCATTTCAGTGCTGCCAAACAGAACACATGTTTCTTAATAGAAGAAAAATGGCCCCTTCTTTAAGAATAGATCACATCTTGAACAAAAAATTATTTTTAAAAAATGGGGCAGGGGTAGAGCTGACACCCAACACTTTTTATTTTCCCATATGCTAACATTCCCATCACTCATTCCTTCTGGTGTTTTGCAGGAGGAAATTTCTGTGCTGGTTATGATTTGAAGGAGCTGGCCCACAACCCAAGTTCAATCAAATTGGAACAAGATGTCACCAAAGGTCCTGGTCCCATGGTATGTTCTGGGAAACAGTCTGGAGGGAAATCCCAACAATTCTGTGAAACTGAAGTCCATTTCCGTGGCTGTGCTGTGTTTTGCTGGGGAAAGCAGCAACACATTTCAGCTAAAGGAAAGGAGAGGGGAGAAAAGAAAGGGTTTGACCCTTTTCTAAAGGAAACAAAAACCAAATGGGCTTATTTTTTCAAATTAAAAATTTTGTGTTGATTTCCATTAAGCCTTGACATTATTTGCATTGTATCCTGTAATTTTATATTGGGCTGCAAAGAAGCTAGGTCACAGTCTACTGCTAGATCTCTAGCTGAATTGCTGTAGATTATCAAATGTTTCTGCTTCCTAATTCAACATAGTGATATATATCCCTTAGTTACATCTAAACTGGATTATTTTCCTTTAATGGGCCTACCTTTCAATAGTCTCTGGAAATTACAGCTGATATAGAATACAGCAAGAGTGTTAGTGGATGCTTCCTTACAGGATCGTATAATTCATTTCCTGGACAGGTTACTAATTTGTTTCTGGACACAGTTCAAAGTATTAGTGGTGATCTTGGAGCTCTGAAGCAGGAGTGGAAAACCTGTGGGCAAGAGTGAATTTTCACAATTAAACCTTGTGCACTAGCTGCATCTGTTCTTGGAGGTGCCTGACCATAATGATAAACATTTTAGTTAAATACTATTTGAAGTTGTGGGGGTAGCTAATACCCCAGAGGACAGGATCAGAATTCAAAATGACTTTAACAGATTATAGCTGGGCCAAAACTAATACACTGAATTTCAACAGAGAGAAATTTAAGGTATAACACTTAGGCATAAAAAATTAAATGCACAGATGTAGGATGGGTGCTACCTGGTTTGACCACAGTACATGTGAAGAGGATCTAGGAGTCTTGGATATGAGTCAGCAGTGTAATACAGCAGCAAAAAAAGCCTATGTGATTCCTGGCAGCGTCAATTGGAGTATAGTGTCTGGATCGAGGGAAGTAACAGTATTACTCTATTCTGCTTTGGTCAGATCTCACCTGGAATACTGTGCCCAGTTCTGAATACCACAATACAAGAAGGATGCTGACAAGCTGAAATGTATCTAGAGGAGAGTAACCAAAATGGTAAAAGGTCTGAAAACAATGTCCTATGAAGAGTGGCATAGGAAGCTAGAGATGTTTAGCCTGGAGAATTGAAATTCAAGAGGTAACATGATAGCCAGGTGTAAATATTTGAAAAGACGGTATATTGAAGATGAATCAAGTTTGTTTGCTGCTGCTCGAGAGACTAGGATGCAGAACAAGGGATTCAACCTATAGGAAAAGAGATTCCATCTAAACACTAGGAAGGACTTCCTGACAGTAAAAGCAGCTTGACAGTGGAATATGTTGTCTTGGAGTGTGGTGGAGTCTCCTTCTTTGAAGGTTTTTGAACAGAGTCTGGATGACCATCTGTCAGGAATACATTGATTGTGTATTCCTGCATAGCGGGAATTTGGCCCTTGTGGTCTTTTCCAGTTCTGTGATTCTGTGATTCTGCTGTAATGTGCTCTATTGGGGCTGCCCTAGAAGAATACTTGGAAACTTCATTTGGACCAAACAGCTGCAGCCAGACTGACATCTGGGGCTGATTGAAAGGAGCGCATCATTCCTTTGTTTAACTGCTTCATTTGCTACCAATCTACTTCCAAGTAAAGTTCAAAATGCTGGTTATGACCCTATGTGGCATGAATCCAAACTATGAAAGAACCTTGAGATCTTTGGTGGATTGCTTCCTCTTGATCATAGCAGGGGTAAAGGGGAAAAAAGAGCCAGTGTAATGTACTGGTTTGAGTGTTGGACTATGACTCTGGAGACCGTGTTTTGTATTCCTGCTCAGTTATGGAAACCCACTGGGTGACTTTAGTGAAATCACACTCTCTCCGCCTCAGAGAATGGCAAAGGCAAACTCCTTTTAAACAAATCTTACGGAAAACGGTGTGATAAGTTCATCTTAGGGTTGCTGTAAGCTAGAAATGACTTGAAGGCACAGAAGAATAACAAATCTAAGGAGGAGAGAGGGAAAATGGGGGCAGTATGAATTCTGCCCTCCTCATGAAATTTTCCTTTGGTCCCCAAATTTCTCACAGGCTGTAATTTAAAATTTCATTTGAGGATTTAGAAATATAGTTTAGGCATCCAAAGAAATGGGGCAGGCAAAGTTTCCATGGGAATGAGAGCACTGCATATGTGAGAGCTATAGATGGAAATGATTTTCAGTGGCTCTCTCTGCAGTGTGGGAAATTTGGAGACCACAGGTCATGGAGGGAAGATTTCTTATTTGAAGAGGCAGTGTCCACATTCTTCCCCTTGCCATAGCTACCCCCCCTGACTCAAGGCGCATTTAGTGGGAATGTGAGAGAGCACCTTCTTGGTGGCTGCTCCTGGACTCTTTGTAGAGTAGTTCCCTCCTTGTTATTCTTTCATGGGCAGGTGAAGACCTTTTTATTCCAGGCTTTTGGAAACCAATCATTATAAAAAGTGTTATCAGTGTGCTGTGCTATTTTTTAAAAAATTAGGAATCGAGTTTGATGCTGTGGGTCTGTGACCTCATTTTTGGTATAGAAGATACATTCTTCATCTGAGATGAACCGAGAGCTACCCCGTTCTTTAATCCGAAGTGTATGCCCATTCCCCTTTCTGATTCCTGTCCTGAATTAAGGAGACAAGCTGTTGTAATTCAATCTTCATGAAATCTGAATCTCCCAGACTTACTTGTGTATAAATTGGAACGTGATTATCCTTTGGAAAATCCTTTGGATTAAACACTTCTTTGGATCTTGCAATCCACTTCTTGTCTGGAAAACTCATTTTACAATAAAAACTTGATTGACAAGTTCTGTTTACAATAAGATATATTTAGAAATGTGTGTATTGTGAAAAAAAGTTAAAAAAATCATGAACACATATTTATATATAAATTGTTATGAATACTTAAAAAAACATACATCAATGAAGACATGGATCTAAACAGACTTGTAAATGAGCACGTGCAAAATTGAAAAGTGCTGCAAACAGAATTATCAATAGTTGAGCTGTCTTGGAGAGGGATGGGGGGCCAACATCAGTTGCTAGTCTCAATCAGAATAGACCCATGGAATCAATAGTGTTTATGTAAGTGTTAACATTCAGCAATTGATTCAATTGACCCTGGGTCTATCAATTAGCTTTGGGGTAGTCTGACAGTTTTAATTTCTCTCAGTTTCTCATTTTTCCAGTCTTAAATTCAGTTTGCCATGAACTTTGAGATTATTTTTTTTAAAGTTCACATTAAAACTTGTACTCATTTTTTGAGCATTTCTCTTAATGTGTGCATTTTTGTACACAGATATTCCTAACATACAGTACAACTAACTTGTAAGCATTTTTCCTAATGGGCTATGTTTTTAACATTATTTTCACCTGTGCTTTTCTTTGGACTATACCTAATAGGTACTTTCAGGTATTCATTTTTCAATCATGGAGCTCCATTACAAAACTTAGAGAAGTGTGGATTTTGTAAGTTGATTGAATTTCAGTTTGGCTCTTGCTTTGAAAATTCAGAGTTCTAAAATTGCATTAAAAGGCATACTGAATAAATGTCTTCCCCTTTGCTAGTCTTGCATCAGACAGTGCCTGAAGATTGTGAAGCAGCTTCTTGTGTATGCTGTCTGTCTCTTTTTATACTCTGTTTACATATATCTAAAAAAAGAATACAGGGCAGCTGAAATCACATAGGCACATGTGTGGGGAAAAGCCTTATCAAGCTCTCTGGGAACTACTTCTGAGCAGACATGTCTATGATTACATTCAAATAAATTTTCTTTTGTCCAAAGGAAATCAAACCCAGATTGTTCTGTTTCTAGAACTTTGACTCTGGAAGAAGGGGAGAGTATGCAAATCTGCAAATATAGTCATTCTTGCTAAGAGACCCCTTTCACAATAATTTCACTAGAACAGTGCGTTCCCTCTGTATGTCTTCAATATGTCAATACTTATCCGTGTATATTCTAAATTTCCCAGGGTCCTTCCAGGATGAGATTTTCTAAGCCAGTCATTGCTGCAGTGAGTGGGTATGCTGTAGCTGGTGGAGTGGAGCTGGCTCTCTTGACCGACCTACGTGTGGTGGAAGAAAGTGCTATTTTGGGACTTTTCAACAGACGCTTTGGTATGTTTTATGATCTGTATCTTAAAAGATCAGTATGAGCCACTGTGGTATAGTGGTTTGAGTGTTGGGCTACAACCCTGGAGACCCAGAGTTCGATTCCCTGCTTGGCCATAGAAACCCACTGCGTAACCTTGGGCACATCACACTCTCTCAGCCACAGAAAACTCTATGATAGGTTCACCAGAAGTCAGAAGTGACTGGAGGGCACACAACAACAACAGCAATAATGTTGATTTCAGCTTTGATTACTATAACTAGGTAAGAAGCAGATTTCAGAAAAGTTGTTGCTTGGGACTAGAATCTCCTAGAATCCCCCAGGTGGATTGGTTACTGGCTAGGCTGGCTGGATAGTATTCAGAGCTTTAATCCAAGCTTTTCCAAACTCTGGTACAGATTACCTGTGTTCATCCACCCTCATAATCATTGCACACAATGTGGCTGTCTTTGATCTTGATGACACTGACATTCATGTTTGCTTCAAATATTCCTCTTTGTTTTTTTAGGTGTTCCACTGATAGATGGTGGTACTCTTAGATTACCAAAGCTAATTGGTCTATCACGAGCGCTGGATCTTATTCTCACGGGGCGGCCTGTTACCGCACAAGAAGCACACCAATTTGGTCTGGCCAATAGAGTAGTTCCCAACGGACAAGGTCAGTCACAGATCATTTTTAATAGCTGACTTTCAGCTAATAGGTTTTGTGAAAACAGTTTACAAAATCAACCAGGGTGGATTTCAGCAAATCTACTGTAATCTATCATTTTGAATGGGGCAGTCTTTTGTGCTTTAGTTTTACTGAAGTTAGTTATTAGTAATAGTTTTATATTTATTCTCACCTTTTTTTTTGTACTCCAGGAGTCAACAAGACTTCCAAAATTTTACAGATGAAGCTAAAATCATTTGGATAATTATTTGCAAATGAATTGTACAAAAGTTAAAAATATAGTTAGACAAAAATAAAATTAAAAGCAATTAAGAAGCAGTTTTTAACTATTAAAAAGAACAACAAATAGCACACAATAGGCCTTTTTTGCTTGAGCAGTCAGCCCTTAAAGGCCTGCCAAAATAAAAAGGTCTTCACCCACTTATGAAAGGATAGCAGGGAGACTGCCAGTCTAAAGACTATAGGGAGAGTTCCAGGGCCTGGGAATAGCTACTGGGAAGGTCCTTCTCCTGAGTTAACATCAGATGTACCTGTGAAGGTGGTGGGACAGAAAAAAGGGCATCCCCAGAAGGTCTCAAGATATGGGCAGGCTCACCTAGGGAGGTATAATCCTTTAGATAACCTGAGGCCCATTCTCACTGTAAAGTTGTAGTACTGCTTTAACTGCATGGTTCCATCTTATGAAACCTATAGCTTGTACTTGGTGAGGTAGTGGAATGCTCTGGCCCAGAATCCTAAATACCTTTCCCTAAACTGCAAATCTGAGAATCTCACAGAATAGAATCATGGCAGTTAAAGTGGAATAACAGTTATAATTATGTACAGTGAGCCCTCCACTTATGCAGACCTCCACAAAAGTGGAAGAACTGCAAATAAAACTAAAAATCGTGAATGCTATTTTTAAAAAACCTGACTATACTTCTGTAGGAAACCCTAGGTCCTCCAGTGTGATTCTGTGGTCAGCTTTCAGTGGAGGTGGGCATATAATTATGCTGGAGGACTTAGCGATGCTTAGAGAAGTGTTCTCTCTAGGAGTCTCTAGGTCCTCCAGTGTGACTCTATGGTCCATTTCCAGGGGACATGCATCATAGAATTGCACTGGAGGATCTAAAGATTCCTAGAGAGAACATATTTTTTCCATAGCAGGAGCAAATAATTTTTTAAAAGTAAATTAATTAATTAACCTTGAATAATTAAATCCGTGAGTGCTGAAGCTGCAAAAGGGGAGGTCAACTGTAGTAAGAATGGATCTGGACCTGAGCCATCAGTGGAATTAACGGTGTGCAGAAAAATGCAGGGCTGCAGTCTTTGGTGTGGTAGAAGCATCATGAGCATCCTGTTGTTAAATAACAGAACACAGTGGAGATGATATTTAGTCAAGGCTGGACCAATAGGCTGGTGTGGAACTAGGACCGCATTCAGATTCAAGTACAGTAGGCCCTCCAGATTCATGGGAGCTAGGGACACAGAACCCCTGTGTAAGTCAAAAAACCATGAATAACCACAGGCAGCTGTGCAGGAGAGTGTGGGAAGGGGGAACATCTTCCCTTTCCATTATTCTCTTGCCTCTTGCCTGCACAATCATGTGGGCAGCAGCGGCAGGAGAGCATGGGAAGGAAGATTTTCCCTCCCCTTCACTCTCTTGCTGCCTCACCCACATGATCATGTAGGCAGTGGTGCAGGAGAGCAAATGGAAGAGAACTTTCCCCCTTTTACTCTTCCCCCTTTCACTCACACAGTCATGTGGATGGTGGCGCAGGGGAGCATGGACGGGGAAAGATCTTCCTCCTTCACTCTCTCTCCCACCTGCCTGCATGGTTTTGTGGGCAGCAGTAACAGGAAAGCATGGGGGGGGAGATCTTCCCTCCTCTTCACTCTCTTGCTGAGCTGGAGGCGAGGGGGCAAGCGGGCACCATGAATAATCAAACCCGTGAGAGTCAAACTCATAAATGAGGGGGGAGAACTGTATTGTTTTGAGAGGCTGAAACAAAGGTGCTTGTTACGGTCAACTCAGAAGATGTTGAAGATACTGTTCCACAATCTTGCAAGTAACTTTACACATGTGCTAGCACTGTACTGTACCTTGTTTGCTTAGGCATTTCCACAATTTGAAAAAGGAGCAGGGGAAATCCTAATTCTTATCCCTGTTGTCCCTGTTAGGTTGCTTAGGCAGTCTTATTCACCATATTAATTATCACATTTCTTAATTAATCATAGGCAACATGTGGAATTCACGGAGCTGTAGTCCAAAAAAGTAACTTTTCAGAGCTTCACTTATGTCTTGATTCCTACTTCTGACAATTGGCAGCTCTTTAAAAACTTCATCACACTTAGAAATCAGAGGCTGTATTTTCTAATTTAGAGAGAGCGTTTGACAGCATGGAAATACATTTCTTCCAATAACAAGGGTGTGCCCTTTCATGAAAACACATTCCTGCTGTGAACCTTTGACCACTGAGAGGGAGCTACTTCCATAAGGTAAATGTATACAGCAGGCTCTCTGACCATTTTGTGGAGTTTTTTTTTTTCTGTAGAAGGAAGACGTTGAGAATCGGGCTTTACCTCTTTCTGAATTGACCTGCAAACTGGTTCCAAAGGGTAGGAGCAGCTGCTTTGATTCAGCTCACACTGGTGTGGCTCCAGTTTTCTCAAGATTTGTAAAGAAAACAATGGCCACATGTACTTCATATCTGAATGCAAAACAGGCTTTGGAAGCTGCTGGGAGAGATGTTTGTGTTGTGTTTGAATATTTTGTTTCGTTGTGTATGTGTATATGAAAAATAAGCTGAGAGTCAAACAAAAAGATACAGATTTGAGGTGTATGTGTGTGTGTATGTTTGTTTTGAAGCGGCTCTCTATGCATGCTTGTGTTTTTAAATTAATTATGTTATTTTGATTATGGAAGTGTAATGGGGTGGGGGTAGGGATGAGACAGATCATTTGTCACACAGTAGGTTATTCAGTCCCTGCAGAAGCTGTCACCATTCTTCAAGTCCAAGAAGTGACTAACGTCTCCGCAAACTTGCTGTCTATGTCCTCTGTGCATTCTGATATCCGGATTCCTTTTAAAAATATGGCTGTTTTATTTGGCATCAGGGGAGGTATCTTTGGAAATAAACATGAATGAAACCCTGTTTTGTTTACCCTGAGCCAGAGATATTCAACAGCCTGTCCACCCTCTGGCACACTGTGGGCCAAATTCACTTCCCCCCAAAACAATTTTATCTATTTCCTAAACAGCGGTGCCAGAGTTAACCATAGATGTTTGGGTATATGTTTACCTAGTTTGAGATGGAAGGAAAAGAAGACATGTTTTCATATATAAAGAATTGACAGTGCAAACCTATAAATGCCCACTCAAAAGAAAGTGCCAGAGAATTCAGTGGGGGTTTACTCCCAGATAAATGGATAAATGGATAAAATCCTGGAGGATTTCCCATACTTTAAATATTATGTCTGTCTTGGTGTATATTTACAATAAATACGCACTGTGAAGCACTTACTGTTTAAAGCCAAGTATTTTATTAGGGGTCAGTTTGCTCAGCCATGAAAACGCACTGCATAACCTAGGGTGCATCATCCACTCTCAGTCCTGGAAAACCCCATGTTAGGTTCGCCTTAGGGTCGCTATAAGTCAGAAATGACTTGGAGGCACACGAAAACAACAAATGTGTTGCTGGGGGAATAACACTTCTCAGACTGCTGTTGAAGAACAGTGTCAGCTATTTGCCCAAGTTGTAGGGCTTTGGACATTGCCATACCTCACTGTTTGTTTGCTTGTCTCAGGCATGCCTATTTTCAGGGAAAGCCCTTGTATCCTCTTATTTGTCCCTGGCAAATCACTGCGTCTGCTTTGTCCAAATTGTTTTTCACTTGGGAGATCTTTGAAATGTCATTACAACAAAATGTTTGTGTTTCCCTGTGTCACTGTTAGCTTCTGGACAACTGGCTAAGCAATACACAGGCAATCTTTCTGTGTTTTTTCCCATTATGGTGAGAAATATTTTATTTCTCTTTGGAGTTATGATGCCTCTTTAAAGTTGTTATTTCTAAGCTTACACTGCCCATGCAAATTAGAAAATCTATATACTTTTTTGGTGGTGTATGTGTGGGGTGGATTTGTCATTTCCCACCCTGTAGAATCAGTGATTTAACTAGGGACCTTTCCGCACTACCCTGTTAATAGTGCTATTATTCCACTTTCAGCATCCTGTGGAATTCTAAAGGCTCCTCCCTAAACTGCAAACCCCAGGATTCCACAGGATGTTGAAAGTGGAATAATAGCACTATAACAGTGTAATGCAGAAAGGCCCCTGATTGTCTCTGCAGGAAATGGCAGAACACTGCATCCTCTGTCTATTCCTTACATAAGCTGTTTCTGCACTAGACCATTATAGCGCTATTATTCCACTTGCAACATCCTATGGAATCCTGGGGTTTGCAGTTTTGGGAGGAGCCAACCAGCCCCTCCCAAAACTGCAAACCTCAGGTTTTCATAGGATGTTGCAGGTGGAATAATAGCGCTATAACAGTCTAGTGCGGAAATGGCCTGAGTTACCTAGTGTGGAAATGGCCTCAGTTACTCAGATAGATAGATAGATAGATAGATAGATAGATAGATAGATAGATAGATAGATAGATAGATGGAAGAATAAAAGGGAAGACTAATTGACTAATTACACTGGCAGAAATATGTCAAATGTGTCAAATAATAATAAAAGATGTACGAAGCATTTTATATATACATACATACATATATATATATATATCTATTTTGAAGGAAGATGGACATTAGTTGAGTGCCCATATTTTGAGAGAAGGAGGTTTGTAGGGAAAGAAAATTTGTTTGCTAGAAGGCTATAAAGTGCTAATATTAGGAATAATATCTATGTTATTATAATATTTTGAAATACAAGCTTAACAGAGAGTTTTTGTAATTCTTCTTTGTAAATTTATCTCTGAATTAAGAATGATCATGTTATGTTCTTTTATCAAACTATCAATTTTTTAAATAAAAATAATTCTTAAAAAAAGGTAATAGGAGTGGACTCCTTTATATCAGTGATGGAAACCAGATGTTGAACTGTTGACATTCCTCACCATTGGTTTTGCTGGCTAGTTCTGAGACGTGCAGTTCAACAACATCTGGAAGACAGCGTGATTCCCACCCTTGTAGGTCTGCCAGCTGAGGAATGTCCCAGGTCTTGAGGTTTCAAGGCCAAAACATGACACCTAGGGACAGCTGCTAATGATGTCATTAAGTGTTGTAAAGTATCAACCACAGTTGTTCACAGCCTATCATTCAAACACACATTGAGAGAATGTATATTCCTGTTTGGGAATTAAGACAGAAATCTTAGCTGGAGCACCCTTGTTTCCTGCCTGGAGTTGACCCACAAAAACTGGATGCTCAGGTCCAGGCTCTGAGATTCAGCAACCCTATATATATTTGTACCCATGGAGTTCCATGAGATTTCTACCCAACTAAGGAATCACATGACCTGTGGGCTGCATATGTTTTCCACTAATTTTTGTTTGAAGAGGGCTGTATTTTTTTTTAAAATCAAGAGGGTCACACCTCCCAAAGCCTCCAGGGGGCAGGCTTCTCTTATAAAACAGGGGGCATAATTCTGCTCTAAAACAAATTGCTACATGTAAAGTTTTTTGTTATGACCAATGATACATTTTAGCACTCTAGAAATTTGCTGCTCCTCTACTAGTGAGGTCTCCGTTAATTGTACTTCATTTCCTATTTCTTGTTTTCTTTTTATGTGGCAAAAAAGAATGTAGTGTGTGTGTGTGTGTGTGTGCATGGGGTGGGGGTGGAATAGAACTGAAGCCCATTAATATCAGTAAATATAGTGCCCAAAACTATTTTTAAGTAGATATATCAGCAATGATTCAGAATGTGGTTTAAAAAAAAAAAAAGGGTAGCCATTAGCAGCAACGATAGGCTTTTCCCCATGAGGTAGGTGAGCTTTTGGGACAGTTTCTAGTCACAGCTACCTCTATAGTCCGTCTTGGCCCAGAGCTGACACGCTGGGTGATAGCCTCAGTCGTACAAATTATTTTTATATTACTGAAAGAGGAGGTTGGAAGATCTAGTTTTAACAGCAAAAGCCTAACAAATACAGAATCCTTTGACAAATGCTTTTCAGTGGAATTGTAATACAGAAACCTTCAGTTGGATAAAAAGAGATTGGAGAGAAGGTTATCGGAAAGCAAGCAGTACGGTCAGAATAAGACTGCCTCCCTTACTTTCATGGTATATATGTGTGAGGGCACTATTTTTGTCTTTTGTCTTTTTTCTATATGTTTTCTATATTTTTGCTTTGTCTTCCCCCCCCCCGCCCTTCTTTCTCTCTCACCCTGCAGGCTTCCCTTTCTAAATTCAACTGTGCACCCTGAGGCACAGGACTGCTCTTCCTGCACGTTCCCTCTTCCCTCTCTTGCTTTTTGTCATGTTTTGTGCCACTTGTAGCCACTGCCGTGGCACTATGTGGGGAAGAGTACATAGCAGAGAAAACTTTATTTCCCACACTGGATCTAGGAAAATATCCTCAACATTGTATGAAATTTTGATGCAAAAATGTACTTTATATTTTAGATTAATTTTTAAAAAAGTGAAATAATTGAATATAAGTAGCAGTTATAGTAGTAGTAGTTGGTTAAGATCACCTTGGTTAACATCTCTGGTTAAGTGTGAATACATTTTCTAGAAAAATTGTGATATATATTTATATATATATAATTTTAAAAATGTATATTTATTGCAAGTGTTTATTTAGAGTGTTGTGGTTTTTGTTTTATAAGATATGTTCTTACTACATTAATTTGATCTTGATTTACTAGGACCATTATTCTTTTGCAAATATTTTGATCTGGGAGATTTGGAAAATATTTCTGGGCAAAGGAAGTTGTGCTGCCTGGAATGTGAACAGGAAAATGCTGATACTTCTTATTAAATGCCCCTGCTCTGTATGTTATTGTAAAATAATGCATTCATTTGAAAGTTGGGGGGAAAAACAGACTAAATTCGTCAAACCTTTAAACTGGTATACCCATGGTTGCAATGGAAACAGTTGATCTAATGCCAGAATGTTTGGCTGTACTGATAAAATGGTGAAAAGATTATGTATTTGTGTTTTGTAGATTATATTGAAATGAGAGGTAGGAAAGTGGAATAGAGGCTAATCTCTAAGGACTGCAGAAGCTCAGACATACTTGGAAGCTACCTTCTTTCACCCTTGAGCCTATTGTCCTATTCTCAGGAACTATTTTGGGAAGTTTGTCCTTTTAGTTTAGCACACTCTCTTACTTTATACGAGAACCAGTTTGGTGTAGTGGTTTGATTGTTAGACTATAACCTTAGAGACTAGGGTTTGATTCCCTGCGTGGCCATGGAAACCCACTGTGTGACCTTCGGCACATCATACACTCTCCGCCCCCAGAAAACCCCATGATAGGTTCATCTTAGGGTCACCATAAGTTGCAAATAACTTGAAGGCACACAACAACAACAACAACTTACTTTGTATACTCTGGCATGGAGAGTAAGATGCTCAGGTCCTGTCTAGTGACAATGGGTAGCAGTCACAAATCTATTGAAAGAAAGGCTTTGGTGCATGTGCCTCTGACTGGCATGTTATAGCAGTTAGTTAATGTGGTGGGTACCAGATATTTTGCTATCAATGCAATTCCCGGTGAGTGAATTCTGTCAGCTCAAATTTGTACTGGGCTTCATTAATACCAATTATCTTCC
Source organism: Ctenosaura bakeri (assembly GCA_948474755.1). Lineage (NCBI taxonomy): Eukaryota > Metazoa > Chordata > Lepidosauria > Squamata > Iguanidae > Ctenosaura > Ctenosaura bakeri. The sequence continues at coordinate 268,028 of CAOLHI010001213.1, forward strand.
CTCCCCATGGATTACGGGGAATTTTTTTTTTTTTTTTGCCCCTAAACAGGTTTTGAAATTCAAGCCCTCTTGTGATATCAATTGAGAACATTGTTATTATCGTGTGCTTTCAACTTATTTCCAACTTACAGTGATGCTAAAGTTTTCTGGAGCTGAGAGCGTGTGATGCACCCAAGGTCACCCAGGGGGTTTCCATGATCAAGTGGGGAATCAAACCCTGGTCTCTAGATTTACTCAAACCACAACATAGTGGCACCTAAATACCCCCCTTCTCTGAGCTCCTGAGCTCTGATTTACTACTCTTGTCTTCTTTACTTGGTAATAATAGCAGGAAGAGAGGCCTCTATTTTTTCCTGATATCTAGAACATTTGTTTGTTTGTTTGTTTGTTTGTTTGTTTTATATCCCACCTTTCTCCTGATAATGGGACCTAAGGTGGCTTACAAATTAAAATAAAGTACAACTAAAGAATTTTATTAATACAAAATAAAAAAACAACTAAACTATTTTATTGAAAAAACTTAGGTAAAACAATTTAATAAAATAAAAAGGTCTTTGTCTGCTGGCAGAAAGAAAGCAGAGGGGACCAGGCAGATCTCTCATACATGGGAGTTCTGTGGCCTGGGAGCAACCATGGAGATGTGTCTTCCTTGTTGTCATCAAATGAGACTGTGATGATGGTGGGACGCACGAGAAAGCCCTTCCCTGAAGATCTTAAAACTCACGTAGATTCATATAGAGAGATATGGTCTGGATCCAAGCTGTGAGCGGCTTCACAGGTCATGATCAGCACTTTGAATTCTGCCTGTGAAATAGCCAGTGAAACTCTTTCATCAAGGGAGGTATACATTTGCTGGAACCAGCCTCATACAGCAGCCTGGCCCTATACTGTGTGTTAAGCTCAAGGAATCTTGTGAAATACCCCAAGGTGCCTGCCCTCCATACTTTGATACCTGGATATCATACAGGATACTTGAATGCTCTGAGAATACTGCAGGTTTGATCTGGGCCCTCTGGTATTCTGTGATGCCAGATTTTGGATTAGCTATTTTATGGAGTACAACTCCCAGAAAAGATTACCATGCTGTTTAGTTATAGCCCCAAAAGTAACTTATCAAAACTGTGCTGGGAAATAATACTGATCTCACAGAGAAGCCTCCTTGTCACTATGAAAATTGTCATATTTTAGGGATGGGGTTTCTTCAGTGGTAGGGAACACAAACTGAACTGAAGGAATTTCAGTGGAATTTAGCTCACTTAGTAAGTAGTTTGGAATCCCTCTTTCCCCATTTTGAACTTAAGTAAGCAAGTCTCAGTTTTTTACCCTAGTGTCTGATCTCAGAATGATCTCACTACTTGGTTAGCTGTGTTATCTCTAATATGCAGACAGGAAATATGATGACCCACCTACAGGCTGTCTACAACTAGTCTGACTCATTTTTTTTGCTTTGCCTGGAATAACACTTTTCAGAAAGGAACTAGTTACATTACTCATTACTTTGATTACTCAAGAGGCCCCAACTTGTTACCTATTACTGCAGTCCAGAAAGTGACTTGCTGAATTATTATTATCACATTAATATTAATGCCTCTGAAAAATACAGTAAAATCCTCTCTGGTTCTTCCGTCTCCCATCACCTTGACTGTCTTCCTGGATTCCTTCCTTTCAGTTACATGGCCTCAGCATAACAGGCCACATAGCTGCCATGTGCACTTTACACAGGTTATTTGGGTGGACCTGGAGAATTGTCACTCAGCCCTTGTTCTTTTCCCATTTTCCTTTCACCAAATCAATTGCTCTGCATCTTATGCTTGAACTAGCCTCAGGCATAGATGGATAGAAACACCCTCTTCTATATATATATATATATATATATATATATATATATATATATATCCCCTATAAACTCTGGTCCTTTTTACACTATATAGTTATAACACTGTAATTCCACTTTAACTGGTATGACTCCATCTTTCGGAATCCTAGTGGAGAGAGGGTTTTTTAGAATTCTCAAGTCAGAGAGCAATAGCATCTCTGACCAAACTACAAACCCCAGGACTCCATAGGATGCAGCCATGGCAGGCAAAGTGGAGTCACAGTGATATAATTGTGTAACATGACAGGGCCCTCTCTCACACAACTCACACCACCTTAGCCAGTTCAATTGCACACCCTGTGCCACTGTTTGGAGCAAGATAAAAACCTGGCAAGGCATCCTTTACACCTTCCTCAAGTACTCCCGTTGACTCTTTTTCTTTCCAGTAGCACCAACATTGTCTTTCACTTGGGCAGAATGGAGGAAGGCAGAAAAGGCAGGATAACTTTTTTTTTTTTTGGTAAAATTCCAGCTTTCTAAAAATTGTGTCCAGAGGAGGGTGATGAAAACGGTAAAAAGTCTGGAAATCATGTTCTATGAGGAGCAGCTTAAGGAGCTGGGCATGTTTAGCCTGGAGAAGAGAAGGTTAAGAGGGGACATGACAACCATGTTTAAATATTTGAAAGGGTGTCATATTGAAGATGGAGCAAACTTGTTTTCTGCTGCTCCAGAGACGGACATGGAGCAGTGGATTCATACTATGGGAAAAGAGATTCCACCAAAACATTAGGAAGAAATTTTTGACAGTATGAGCTGTTCAGCAGTGGATTACACTGCCTCAAAGTGTGTTATAGTTTCCTTGTTTGGAGGTTTTTAAACAGGGATGGGATGGCTGCCTGTCAAGAATGCTTTGATTGTATATTCCAGCATGGTAGGGGGTTGTACTGGATGGTACTTGTAGTCTCTTCCAGCCCTGTGATTCTATGATTTCTTCTATGATTCTAATCTGAATCTCTAATACAGTTCATGTTTTCAGAAGTGGATGCTTCTGGTAGCCAAGATGAGAGTTACTTTATGATTTAAAATCACTTGCACATCAGAAGATTTGCTTTCAAACTGACTGTAAGAAGGATTCATCCAAACAGGAGCCTGCTTGCTGTTGCATTGCTAAGCAATGCACCAATTTTTTTTTTAAAAAAAGCACTCCTACTGCTGGGGCTCCAGTGAAGATGAAATAGGCTGCCTCCTGCACCTTGTTTTAAAAGTTTGGTGGAGATTCCCATGTTTTCTTTTTAATGCCCATTTAGGAATGGGAGGAATGTCTGAGATGGAGCTGAATGCTATACAACTGGACATGGGGCCTGCTGGCTTGGCTGCAGGATGCATGTTTGTCACTTCTCCCTGCCTTTCTTTGATTAATTGCTTGTGCTATGCTTTTTCCCCACTTTTTGACACATAGCTCTATTCCCCTTGTCTTGCAGCCCTTCAACGCGCCATTGAATTGGGAGAAGAAATTTCAGCATTTCCACAGCAGTGTATGCGAGTGGACAGAAACTCTGCTTACTACAATTCATTTGAAGCTTCTTCATTCACAGAAGCCATTCAACATGAGTTTGATGCAGGAGCACAGGTGATATTAAAGGAATCAGTTCCTGGTGCTAAGAAATTCAGCTTAGGACAGGGGCGTGGTGGCGCAAAACTGTAAGGAGTTAATAAACATTTGCTTTAAGGTAGGGCTTTCTAAAGCTTCAGTTGCAGTGACAAAGTAATTAAGCCAAAGCGTGGAAACATTACTTTTTTTTTTTTTTACTACAGCTCATAGAATGAGGATTCTATGAGCTGTAGTCCAAAAAAAAAAAAAAAAAAAAAAGGAGTGTTTCTGAGCATGGTCACCAAGCTTGCTGCTTGAATATTATAGGCTCTGTAGTCCAACAAAGTAACTTTCCCAGGGTCAGCATGCATTATCCCTATGTATCTCATTGAAATGCACACTGTGTAACTTTCTGTAATCTGTCTTCAATAGTGGCAAATTCAAACTTGTGCCATGGTTAATAAGAGCTATTGTTTTAAAAAATGAGTTAATCACCAGTCATTTGTATATGTAAGGCCTTAAAATGGTTGCACAGTGACTGTTATTTTAAAATACTTGACAATCTGTGTTAATGTCTCTGTCTCTGTCTCTGACATTAAATCTTCTGTGGATTTTCTCTCCCCCACTCATTTGCACTGAAAATGTTGCTTCCTCTACCCAATGAATATCATTGACCACTAATGTTACTTAAACCTTAATAATGCTAACAGGGAGATAATTTCCATACAGTCCAGTTCCCAAAGGTGTAAGCCCATTCTGATATTGTCATAGGCATACGCAGTAGTTCTTCAGTCACAATTGTATCTTTGTTACTAAGGTGGGGAAGAAGCTCCTTCTGTAATTGAAGAACACACATATGTTGGAGTTCTATACATCCACTATAGTCAATGTGGGCCTTTGGATGGGGCTGGATGTGGTTTTAAAGACTGGAATCTATCTTCTTGGGTAGGAAGAAATAACAAGATTTTAATTGCTTTTTTACATGAAGGAGGGGTGGAGAACATGTGGCCCTCAGATGCTGTTAGACTCCAGCTCCCATCAGACTCAGTCCACATGGTCAGTGGTTAGGGATAATAGAAGCTGTGGTCCAGGCAATCCAGCTGGGGTGTGGATTCTCCAGCTGTGGCCTTGGTATCTGTCACAACTGCACAATTAACAGTATACTGATGCATATTTAACTGCGATGGTGCCGTCTTATAGAATCCTGGGATTTGTAATTTTGTGAAGTATTTGAAAATCTCTGCTAGAGAGCTCTTGTGCCTCACCAAACTCATCAGGTCATTTATGAATAGTTAAAAATCCCGAGTTCCAGTAAAGATCTTTAGGGAACCCACCATAAAAAGAACATAAGAGGATCTCTCTTACATCATGATGCTACGTGTGCTCAGGAGCATTTGGTGAGGGACTTTGTCAAAAGCCTTTTGGAATTTTAAGTAAATAATGTGTACTGAATCACCCATACAGATATTTGTGGACTCTGTCGAAAAACTATTAAAGATTAATGCAACAAGACTTACCATTGCAGAGCTTCCTGCTATATATGTCTGACACTATTATTTTAAATAAAGCTTTCCACCAGTTTTTACCAGAACAGGTGTTAAGCTAGGCTTGTAATTTCCTAGGTTCCCAAGGGCCCCGCTTTAAAATCTGGTATTACACTGGCCACTCTTCAGTCTTCTGGCATAGAGGCTCATTTTAGAGACATGTCATATATTTTTGGTCAAAGAGAAACAATATCACATTTGAGGTTTTATAGAATTCTTAGATGAATACCATCTGGATAAAATGATTGTTTTTTAATTTATTAGAAGGATCTGGAACTTCATCTGTTGTCACAGCTATGTTTCACCTTCCCAGCTTCTCTTCTTGAAAATATCAGTATGGGTATCTGGCCTACTTCTTTTGCAGTGAAAACAGATGAAAAGACTTAATTTAGTTGCAATCTCCTTGTCCTCTTTTAGCAGTTTTTAAAGTTTCTTGTTGTTTCCCTCTCTCATTATATCATCTCATATATTTCTGATATACCTGAAGAATACGCTCCTCAAAATGCCTTTTAAATCTCCCTTGCTTGCACTTTCTTTGTGCAATATTGTGTTCCTTTGTATCATCCTCACTTGTGCAAGACATGAGACTTCCAATTCCTGAAGGAAGCCTTCTTTTCCCTAGCAGCTTACTTGTTGCTCAAGTTATTTCTGGCATATGGCAACCCTAAACTGGGGCTGAAAGTGTATGACATGCTCAAGGCCACCCAGTGAGTTTCCATGACAAGTAGAGAATCGAACCCTAATTGCCAGGGTGGTAGTCCAGTTCTCAAACCACAATGGATTACAAAGCCCTAATACTTGTTGTTTTGGGCTAGTAGGATTTCAACCTATTTGGAAACTGTCAGGTTGGAAAAGATAGGTTCCCATCTTTCAACCTGTTCATTTAAGCTGTGTCATTAATTTGCTGCTCATTTCTCTTCTTTCTGCTGTGTCCCCCCACCGTGTTAACATGTACACTGTTCATTTGCTCTTCAGATACCTTCTTTGGTAAAGGTTAATGAGAAGTGATGTTGAAGGTTAGTAAGGAATGATGTTTTAATTAAAAGTAGCACACCCCGATCCATAGCAACTACAGCAATAAGTAGCAATAAGAATCAAATCCTGGTCTCCAGGGTCATAGTCCAATGTTCAGACCACTATACCATGCTGACTTGCTGCTTGTTAACTGAGTTGGTGACATCTTGGATTTTTATGCTATCTTTCCCAACATTATAGATATAGATTAACAATAATGAATCATATGACACCTTGAAGATCAGTTTTGTTTTGTTGGTCAGTAGGTTTCTATACACAAGCAATCAGACTTACATTCTGGTTTTAAAAACTGAATGAATGAAAAGTTAAACTCTTAACTTGGCTGAGGTCTAGGTCTGCGCTTTAGTTTAAAGACCTAATAACATATGCAGGTCATGAATCTCACTGGATTTCTCTGAGCAAGACATTGTGCAGTCTAACTTACTTAATCATCTGTACTGTTGTAAATAAAATGAGATTTTTTTATGCCAACCTGAGCTTCTGGAATGAATGATGAGGTACAAAAGTAACAGATACATTAAAAAGATTGTTTCCAAAGGGGGTAGTTGTGTTCATCTACTGCAGGACAAAGTGTCCTGTGACATCTTAAAGACTAACAAATGTATTATAACAAAAGCTGTTGTAGACCATATGGTTATTTAAACACATGTTCTTATATCTTAAATTCCTCTGGTGATGGCAGATGTAGTCATGGATGTATTTGCAGTACATCACTAAAAAGAAATGACACAGTTTCTAAGTACTAGAACAGACAGTACCTTGGCTTAGGAGCAGGAATACAAAGAAGTTAAATCAAAAAGCAAAGACTTATTTTTCCTATAAGGAAGGGTTTTTTTTTAAAAGCTGACCCTGGGTGACCACCAGATGTCCCCCACGAGTAGGAAAATTTGATGTTCCTAAAGCTATTCTGTACTCTGCATTCAGAAAATGGTTAAAGAGAGGACAGTGAAAGGAAAGCTTGAGAGACAGAAAGAGAAAATACCCAAATATGAGGAGGTAAAACATTGTTTTATTAGCACTAGGTTGAAACCCCTCACAAAACACCTTTCTGTTTTGTATGTTTCCTATACCTAAAAAGAACTTTAAAACCTCTTTAAAGTTCAACATTTTAATTTCAAACAGGAAAATGTTAAGTTGGAAGGTGTATCTGTGATGTACCCTTCAGGTACCCTTTCATCAGTTCCTTGATGATGGTGAAACATCCAGATGGACTCCAGAGCACATCTAAAGTAAGTTGCAGAAAATCCTAATTAAGACAATAGTCGGAGCACAGTACTGTATGGGGCTTGGATACCCAAATACACCATTTTGTGACATCATAAATATAGTTGACTAAGTACACATCACTCTTGCCTGACATCAAAACAACTGTGCTCAGTGCAGATAGGAAAGATGCCTACTAAAATGAATCTGGAAGGAAAATTGAAGGAGGAGGATTCCTTTGAGGCCTGGAGGAAAACTGTGATTTCAAAACCTATCAAGCTGCCGCAGGTACAATTCCTCGTTCAGTTGCTAGGTGCCCATTTGGCTGAAGGAAAACAAATTGCTTTGGACAGAGAGAGAGAACTCTGTGGAGATGCATGTCTCTCCACCATGACTTCAATGGCTGAATGGGAAATAAGAGAAACTCTCTAGCTCTGCTCCTTTTTATTCAGAAGTGAGCATGTGAGCTTAGGCACTTTTTGCTCAAAGACGCTTCATGTTCATCCTCTGAATCAAAGACCAAGTTTCTTCTCAGTAGCTTCAGGGTCAAATGACAGTGTTAACACACTTTGACCAAAATCTTGTTGTTAGTCCTGACTAGAGCAGACCTGTTGAATCAGTGGGATTTACCTATGTGTGGACTTGCCAATCAACAATGGCTCAATAGGTTTACTTTAATTGGGACTAACCAGCAAAATTCAGGCCTTCCTCTTCATACCGTTTCTCTCGTCAGACCCTAGATATTGAGGGTGATTAGTTAGTGTTGGACTGGGATCTGGAAGATCCAGGGTCAGGTTCCTATTAAGTTGTGAAGCCCACTGGGTGGTATTGGGTGAGTCATCTTTTTCAGCCTAACCTATGTAAGAGGGTTGTTATTGTGAGAATGAAGTGGGGAGGAGGAGAGCCATTGGAGGAAAGGTGAGATATGGATGACAAAACAACACTGTTCAGCTAGACAGCTATTGCTACAGTCACTTGCCTCAAACTGAAACATTTTCTGGGAAAAGTAAGAATAACTAAGACTGTGCATGGAGCCCAGGAAGAGCTGAGTAAAGGTAGGGGAAATGTTTTCCTTGTTGTTTTTGCCTGTATCCCATCTGAAACATTTTGTGGTAGGAACCCATTTGGAACAACTAATTTGAAGTAATGTTATATCTTATTGGTTGCGTATGCATTTTACAGCTCACAGTTATTTCTGTTCATCCAAACTATAGTGTTCCTCCATGGTTAATCTCTCTAAGGAATATAATAACTCAACACAGGTTGGAAAAAGTTGTAAAGTTAATTACATAGGACTACACAATGGGATGTACAGTGCACTGTGGTTTGAAGGCTACTTCTAAATCTTTCTTGGAGCTTGAGCAAATATCCTAGCAGATTATTGGGCAGAGTTGGGGAAAGTTTGGCTTGCCAAATATTTTAGACTACAGTGCCTACAATTCCTTCCCATGGGCCATGGCAAATGGGACTGATGGATGTTGTAGGCCAAAATATCAGAGTTACTAAGATTTCCTATCTTGCCCTGGAGAAAATGTTTGAAAGGGAAAAGAGAACAATGTTTTCCCATCCATAACATTGCAGATGCTCTTATAAAAGTTAGAATTTCTCAAAGTCATTTTTGTCCCTTTCCCATCTGTATTATGAGCCAGGAGCTAGGCTGGGTTCTGCCTTGTAAGGTTATTGCAAAAATACTGAAAAATAAGCATTGTTGTTGGAGTAATATTTAGTCATAATGCTCTTAGTATATTTAGAAATGTAAGTGAAACTGTGCAAAACTTACTGTGTCTACTTTATTTGGCTTACTTGTCATGTAAAGGAAAATATGCTTGTTATCCAAAGAGATCTTTTGGATCAAACAAAGATTAACTACTTAGTTTATGAAAAAAAGCTGGGTTTTGAGTCCATGGACTTCCTGTTAAAGTTATTCACAGGTTATTATACTTCCTGTTAACTAGGCTGCTTGTGAAATAAGATACATTGTTTTCAGTATGAGGGCCTCCATAAATAAGTTTTAGAAAAGAGGAGGAAACACATGTGAAGAAGTATATAAACTTATTGTGTCTGATTGTCTGCCCAGGAATTTATTCACATTACATGGCTGGCAGTCATTCAGCAAGGGCAAAATGTTCATAGATTCTTAAGTCACATTTTGATGTGGATGTGCTCTGTGGCCCAGTGTAAGCTCATTTTATAAGCTGGTCAAGCACATTTGATTAGGGTAAACAAGCTCTTGTATTGTCTGTGTGGAAGAAAAGGGAATTTCAATAGGTGCAGATTCTCTCATCCCATTGTAGCACTGTGGTGTGGAACACTTGCACCTGTTGAAATTCCTGCTTCCTACGTAGGTTTAAAAGTGTGTCTGCTATTTGTTAGTTGGAACTGGTTACCATTTTTAAGAGAGGAGGTTTACAAGTAAGAGCTCTGATGTATAAGTTTAATCTCAAAAGTTGCAGTCTCTAAATCTTTTAGTCTAGAAGAACTTCACTAAGAACAAAGTGAGATAAGGTGGGTTAACCCACTCTCAGAAATTCTGAGAAATGTTCAAGTTGCAAGTCTTAGACATAGTATATCTGATGCAGCCAAGCACTAAGGTAAGATGCTTTTCATCAGGAGATATTAAGAATGCTGAATGAACATAAGGTATTCTTATCAACAGTCAGACTTCTGTGGAATAGTCTAACTGGGTTTTGTGGAAGTTAACAGAATTGTCAAGCAAAGACTGTTTCTAAGTTTCACTAAGCACTTGGTTCAGTGGTTCTAAACTTTTTTTGGGTGGTGGTGATGGTGTCGTTACGGACTCCTTTAAGACTCTGGTGAAAGGTAGAGAACCCCTCCCCAGAAAAATACATTTAAATATGTGCACATTAAATTTTCCATATAGTTTATTTTATTGTATTTGAGCTTAATTTCCTTCATATAGACTACTCTGGAATGAAACATTACAGCGAACACTTGAAAACACTATATTTTTAACATAAAATTCAGCTTGACAGGGAAAAAAAAGAAAATAAAAGAAGGAAATTGAAGGGGAAAACATCAATTTTTTGTACCTGGTTCATGAACCCCTCTAGGGGTCCATGAAGCCACATTAGGAACCCATTATAGATGGTTTGTTGTTATCTGCTGTCAAGTCGACTGCAGTTTATGGCGACCCTATTGGATGAGAGAAGTCACTCTATTATCAGCTACCTTGTTCATGTCTTGTAGATTCAGGGATGTGTATCTAACTTATATTAGAGTGCTTTGCATGTATGTATGAACGGTAGTTCTATTAAAGAACCATATTAAACTTTGTTTCAGTTAAGTCTAACTTACAAGAGACCTTGATCTATTTGATTTCTATTTTTTGAGACACGTTGTTGTCCTTTGCCACTGGCAGCACTAGCTCAAATCCTATTAGTCTGACTAGAGTAGACTTATTGAATCAACTGTTGAATGATGAGTCAAGCCATAAGTAAATTTCACTGATACAATAGGTCTACTCTAATTGTTACTAACTATAGGCTTTAGGCTATAGTGTAATAACAGTAGAAAGAGAGCACATAAAAGATGTTTGTGTGGAATGTGTCTCCCCCATCTGAACTGCTAGAAAACCAACCAACATAAGAATTAATATTGCTCTAAGTCATGTGTGGGCAACCTGTGGTGCTCCAGCTGGTTTTGGAGTGCAGTTTCTATCATTCCTCACTGTTGTTTGTGCTGGCTAGAGCAGGTGGGATTTGCAGCCCAAAAACCCTGGGGTAGACACAAAAATTGCCTGTCTTTGAGTAAAGGATTCCCTGGGTGAGTTTGTATAACCTTCTCAGTTATTATAACAGAGAAAATCAAAGTACCAACATAACATAGTTATGTGCCTTAGAGAGAGGAAAGTGTCCTTCTCATGTTTGTGGACAGGATGGGGACTCTAGTTACCCACAGGTTAATATTTAAAGTTATCTAGGGATATTTTCCAGGGTTCTAACTTCCACACAGCTCCCTTTACTTGGAACAGATACTCAGTAAGAGCAGCTGTGGGGCTGACACTGCTGCGGCTTGCCTTTTTTCTTCTTCATTGGGCTTGTCATGGTGAGGCTTTTGCATTGTCGTGTGCCAGCCCTAAGGTGAATCCATCATAGAGGTTTCTTGCCAAGGTTTGTTCAAAGGGATTTTGCCATTGCCTCTCAAGCTGAAAGACTGTCACTTGTTCAAGGTTGCCCAATGAGTTTCCATGGCTGAGTAAAGATTCCTGGAGTCCTAGCCAACACTTAAACCGCTACAGCTTGCTGGTTCTTGGGGCTTTTGCTACTGCATCTGAATCTGTGCTTCAGATTGCCTGAGGTCAAGGAATGGAACATCTAGGTGAACCTTGTGCAAGAGATTTCCTACCCTGAAGAGTTCTGTGTAGCCTGGAAATCTACATGTTACGCTTCTGTTAAGTTAGCATAACCATTTTTAGCCCAGTAAATATTAATGTATCCAAGAAATCTGTGCCTGTCAGTTCAGGAACATGGGCAAGCACACCCAGGACTGCCCACTGTTTCCAGTATGCTCTCTGAACAAATCACCCATTTTCATTCGAAGTTCCTCATTATGTATTGCTCATTTTTACTTTCCTAATTTTTCCCTCCTTTTCCCATTCTTTTTTTTTTTTTGTTTCACTAAAAAAAAAAAAAAACTTCAGAAAGCAGCTGGGAAAAAGACCCCCCGAGGTACCAAATACATCCAGTTGAAACTGTGCCTGTTTATCCTAGAATACTCTCCTACAATGATGATAATAATAGATTCTAAATCACTGATGGTCCAAGACTTCAGTCGGTAACACCTAGTAGGCTGTGAAATCACTCCAAAGATGATGAGGAAGATGATGATCTGCAGAAGAGAAGGTTAAGAGGGGACATGATAGCCATGTTTAAATATTTGAAGGGATGCCATGTAGAGGAGGGAGTGAGCTTGCTTTCTGCTGCTCCAGAGACCAGGACAAGGAGCAATGGATTCAAGTTGCAGGAAAGGAGATCCCACCTGAACCTCAGAAAGAACTTCCTGACAGTCACGGCTGTCCAGCAGTGGAATATGTTGCCTTGGAGTGTAGTGGAGTCTCCTTCCTTGGAGGTTTTTAAGCAGAGGCTGGATGGCCATCTGTCAGGAGTGCTTTGAGGGTGTTCCTGCATGGCAGGAGGTTGGACTGGATGGCCCGTGTGGTCTCTTCCAACTCTACATTTCTATGATTCTATGATTAGTAATAATAATAGTAGTAGTAGTAGTTGAGGGCAAGCATGATGCAGTGGTTTGAGCATTGAACCAGGTTTCCGGACATCGGGGTTCCAATCCCCACTCAGCCATGGAAACCCCTTAGGTGACCTTGAGCGCATCACACTCTCTCAGCCTCAGAGAAGGACAAAAAAAATCTTGCCTCTGAAAAAAATCTTATGGGGAAAACCTTGTGATTTCAGGGTCTGAAAGGACCGGAAGGCGCACAACAAATCTTATACTACTACTGTCCAAGTTCTGGTCCGGAGAAGAGAAAACACGAGCCTATTCCTGCCCTAGGCCATTTCCGCACTAGCCTGTTATAGCGCGATGATTCCACTTTCCACATCCTCTGGAATCCTGGGGTTTGCAGTTTTGGGAGGGGCCGACCAGCCGGTCGGCCCCTCCCGAAACCGCAAACCCCAGGATTCCAGAGGATGTGGAAAGTGGAATCATCGCGCTATAACAGGCTAATGCGGAAATGGCCCTAGTCTTGAGGTTTCCGTTTGGGCAGCGCCTCTCTTTAGGGCCCGCGTTAATCTTGATCTGCTCATCTTATTCTGGATATAAACAGAAGCGGAACCCATCCGAATCCCAGCCAGCCCTGGGCTGCGCGAGAGCCCACGCCCCCTCCCGAGGAGGAGAGGCTTCAGAAATGACGGACAGGGACGGCGCGCCTCGTTTAATAGTTGCCTCCGCTGCCCATCAAAAGGGGAAAAAAACAAAACAAAACCAAAATTAGGCGAGGAGGCGGGGGGAGGAGGAGACGGAGGCGGGCCCTGCTGCTCCCGTCTGGATGGTGGTACCTGCTGCCCTGCCACCGCGGGGGATTCCAGAGGAACACCGCCGGAGCGCGCGCAATTGGGATTGCCTTGAAAACCCTCCTCAGTTTTCGCGCAAACTTGTGAGGGAGGAGGAGGAGCGGCGGCGGCAGCAGCAGCAGCGGGAGGAGTGGTTGCGGGGAAGACTTAAACAGGAAAGCCGCTGTTTTGATTTTATTTTCTAAGGGCTTTGCCTCCTGCGGAGGGAGGAAGAGAAAGGGAGGAGGGGAGCTCACGTCTAGGCATTTCTTTTTTTAATCCTCTCCCATTCTTCGGCCGTTCCTAACCTTCCCTCGCACAAACTCGGTCAGAAACTTAACTTCTGGCTTCCTTTTCGGGAGTCCACTGTCGTCCAGGGGTGGGGGAGAGTTGCTTCTCCTTTGCTCTCAGTTTGGCGGGGGGGGGGCGGAGGAGGAGAGGAAGAGGCGCAAACAAGCCCGCCGGCTATCCCGGCTGAGGAGAAAGGCGGGCGCCAAGCGGAATTAGACCACTGGGCGAGTGGCGGGAGCGCGCGGGGGGGGGCGGAATCCTCGAAGGAGGCCACGGAGGTGAGGGAACTTTGCACCTGAGCGGGACGCTCCTCGGTCCCCTCGTTCTGGCGGAGAAGGTGGGGGAGGCGGTAGCGGAGACCCCCCCTTGCGACACCCCCGCGGGGTGGGGTGGGGGGTATGGGGTTAAAGGCGATGAGGGAGGCTCCACAGCCTTACCTTCCCCTCCAATGAATTAACGCCCCCACCCCGAGGGCAGGGGGTGGGAAGGGAGAGGGAGCCGAAGGAGGGACGCAGAGAGACGGGACTGCTGCTGCTGCTGCCGCCGCGGCGCGCCTCAGCCCTGAGTCCCAAACTGAGCAACAGGTAGGAGGCGGCGGGGAAGCAATGCCGTTGAGGCTCCGCTGGCTGTGGTGGTGGGCGCTGGTGTGTAGCGGCAGCGGTTGCTGTGGCTCCCCGCCGCCGGTGCTGCCCCCCTTGCCCGCCGCGGGGGCGCTGCCGCCGGGTCTCAGGAGCCCGCCCGGCGACGGCGGCGCGAGGGGGAGCGGCGGCAAGGAGCAGCCCCAGGCGCCGCCGGCCTCCACCTCCTCCCCGGCCGGGTTCCTCTACCGGCGCCTCAAGTCTCACGAAAAGCGGGAGATGCAGAAGGAGATCCTGTCCGTGCTGGGCTTGCCTCACCGGCCCCGGCCGGCGCACGGGCTGCAGCCACAGCCACCGCCGCAGCAAGACGAGGGCGAGGCGCCCCTTCCGCGGCAGCCGCGGCGCCCGCAGCAGTTGGTGCCTCCGCCGGGCAGGCTCACCTCCGCTCCCCGCTTCATGCTGGATCTGTACAATGCCCTGTCCAGCGAGGAGGAGGGGGAGGAAGGGGCAGAGAGAGAGGCCGAGCCCCGCGGGAGCGGTCGCCGGGACCTCCCCACCGCGCACCCTCTGCCGCGCAAAACCCTCCTCAGTCACCCCCACCCGGGAGCCTCCGGCGGCGGCGGCGGCGCTTCTCCCGCCCTGGCCAGCGCGCAGGACAGCGCCTTCCTCAGCGACGCCGACATGGTCATGAGCTTCGTCAACCTGGGTGAGTTGGGGGATGTGAAAAGGGGGCGGAGCCTTCGGGGAAGCTCCCAGGAGCACCTGTCGAGCCGTCGCGTGTGTGCGGACACGTACCCGGGCGGGCGAGCCTCGCGCTGTGCAAATAGAAGGCTGGAGGGGCCCCCCTCCGTGTGTTGTAAACTTCCCCCGTGCCCACGCGTTGCCCTTGTTCAAGCATCCGTGTTCGCGGCAGGGGACAGAAATCTAAATTGCCTCCGGGCTTTGTTGTTGTGTGCCTTCGAGTGGTTTCCGACTGCTGGCGACCCTAAGGCGAGCTTGTCACGGGATTTTCTTGGCAAGACTTGTTCAGAGGCGGCTTGCATTTGCCGTCCTCTGAAGCTGAGAGGGTGTGACTTGCCCAAGGCTTCCCGATGGTTACCATGGCAGAGCAGGGATTCGGACCTTGGTCTCCAGAATTGTAGTCCAGCGATCAAATCAGAGCTGTTAGGTAATCTGCTTCCTGTTTTCTGAATCTGGCAGGTGCCAAGCCATGGTGAGGGAATATCATGTGCACAACATAGTCCTGAGAGTAGATCCCTCTGTTGTTACTACTAGCCCCGTGGTCTGCTTTAAGATAAGTCTGGTATTTCAGCAACTATGAGATGCCATCTCTTGGAAGAAGGACTGAAAAAGAGTATTTATGGGTTCACACTAAGTGGCCACTTCAGTAGTTATCAATGGACCACTGTTCTCAAAATTAGAAGGAACATTTGGCTCCTCTTTCTCCACCCTCTGCATTATATAACAGACTCCTTTCAAATCAGAGCTTGGTTTAGAAGTGAAACTGTATATTACTGTTCAGGAGTTTGCATACTTTCTTGACTAGATAATTTGGAAATTGTTTTGCTTGAGCAAGACCCCTCTGTGGAGTCTCCTGGTTCAAATCATCCCAGAGAGACCACTACTGAGTTCATGGAAAGCCCCTGATGCCTGAGCTGGTTATTAGTTCCCAGTTCCATATTTGCACAAAAGTTCAAAGACCTCAAACTCACTCAGCTGAATAAAGACCGAAAAGTTACAATGTCTCTGCAACCTAACCTAAGCT
This sequence comes from Ctenosaura bakeri, assembly GCA_948474755.1. Taxonomy (NCBI): domain Eukaryota; kingdom Metazoa; phylum Chordata; class Lepidosauria; order Squamata; family Iguanidae; genus Ctenosaura; species Ctenosaura bakeri. The sequence continues at coordinate 283,877 of CAOLHI010001213.1, forward strand.
TGTTTCTCTAGCCCTTGGAGGAAAACAGCAAGAGCATCCAGTGCTTCTAGGGACTGTGAAGTATCATTATGTGCTCTGCATCCTTTTGTAACAGCTTCCCCCATTCCTCTTAAGTTACCCCAAATCACTGTCTATGCTTCTTGTAATTCGCTGGTGTTCAGTTCCATTTAGCCATGGTACTGACCATGGTACTGTTTACATGCTGCTTTGGCTGCCTTGGAATAACTAACTGATTTTAAACCTCTACCCAGCGTCTGTTTCCTTCAAATATATATTGCAATCATGCCTTGATCTAAGACTAAGGAGGGAAAGGATTGTTCACTGGAATAAATAGCTGTACGCCTCGCACTTCAGTGCTATATACCACATATCTGAGAGTAACGTTGCCTCTCATGGGCACCTTACTCATGGGAAATGACTTCTGAATAAACATTTATAAAACTTATTTGTTAATACTTATCACTTCTCTCATAAATAAGAGTTTATTTATATTACTAGTAGTGTTCTAAACATGTAAAGCTAATCTGTAATATCAAACCATATCTTGCCCAGTACTTTCTGTTGTGACTTAACACTACAGTGACTTTTTAGGATTTAAACAGAAGTCTTTCCTAGCCCTGTTGAAATACAGTCTTTTCAATACCAGGGATTTAATTTAGGGCTTTCTTCATGCAGAACACATTCTTTGTTGCCACAGTATGACCTCTTTTCAGGCATCTTTTCTTCTGTGTAATTCACGAGCCAGCACATTCTAGATTGCTTTACACCTGCAAATGTCTTGAGTTATGTTGATTATTAAAAATGTCAGTGATGGTGAGTTCATGTGATTACACTCTGACATACTGTCTAAGTGTCTAAGAAACTAAGGCCTGTCTTTCCTGTGTATAGATAGACACACACTAGCAGTCCATTGCAATACATCTATCCCAAATACAGACAGATAAGTCTGGTGATCTCTTGGAGTTGTTGTTTGGTATATATGCAGATGCTTTAGATGCAGAAGAAACATTAATTAAATGTAAGCAGACTTTAAAATTATGATTTTGGATGGAGTTGGGGAGAACAAAAAACAAAATGTGCTTGTTTTCCTCTTCTCCAAGCAGTGGCTGTTCTTTGTTAGAAAGAGAGAGTATAGCTTAATAATGTCAAACTATATTGCATTCTTTCTCCATTTCCAAAGGCTGCAGTTACTTAGAGCTAATTCATGCATTCAGGAAGTGGATAAGAAGTTAAAATCCAGGAGCACAAAACAATGTATGTATCTCTACCAAGGCAAATCTTGCAGGGAGCATCACTGGAAAGTATTAGGTATATCTGCAGTGCAGTGCAGTGTGTGTGTGTGTGAGTTTTAACAAACTCTAGCATAGGGATATTTTATTGTTGCAGTCCCAAAATATCTTTATTACAGATTGATACTTGGATCCAAAGAGCCAGTGTGGTATAGTGGTTTCAGTGACCCAGGAGACTGGGTTTGATCCCCTGCTCAGCAGTAGAAACCCACTGGCTCATCTTGGGTGCATCACACACTCTCAGCCTCAGAAAACCCCATGATAGGGTTGCTATAAGTTAGAAATGACTTGAAAGCATACCAGCACCACCACTTTGTTCCAGTGGCAGGTGGTGGCTTCCACATCAGTTGGGCAGTAGATCAGTTGTGCATTTTAGTCTGATCTATAAGGAAGCGATTAGAAGTGCCAGCAATATAAAAAAATGGATTCAGCACCTTGGATAGCCCATTTAAAGTTTTCATTAAAGCCTGGAGGTGATTTACTGCACCAGTAATATGGGAGTCACCAGCCACCAAAGTTGTGGTCCTTTTGTGTAAAGTGTCAAAGAGCTTGTCCAACCATGTCTAGTGATGTGCACTGGGGCCTTCTGTGTCTACTTCTGATCTGTGCCATTTCAGTGTTTCAGCCCATGCTTGTCCCTCTCAGTCATTGTGAAGGGGGTACAGAACCAGAAGCTATTACACAGCATGCAGTTCCTGCACTCATTTTCAGAGGGGCTTTTTGGTGGGGGGGGGATGTGTGTGGAAGTACATGGTTTCCCTAGACACACTTCTCATTCAGGGAATGAGAAAATACTCTCTGGAAAACCTCCAATGTGTATGAAATCTGCTCCCTTGTATAGAGAATGTGCTTGATCTGGATAAAAGTATATACACAACTCTGATTCTTATCTTAATGAGTGATTCAGAGTTGAATGAAAGCTATCCTTGATCTATTCTCTAAGAAATTGTGACTGACAGCAGGAATGCACTGGAAAGATGAGTGTACAAGCAGAAATTAATAAAGCAAACTTGATTAAAATGTAGATTTGTTAAAAGAAGTTAATAACAGTTGAAGAGTATTGTAGGAACACATTCTCTACTGCCAAGATATATTTGAAAGAGATGAAATAATGAAAATTAACTTCAGAATGCAGAGTGAAATTATGAGATCTTGAAAATGTTTTGGTATGAGGGTTCGTTCTTGTCCTTAAAAAAGAAACAGATGTTTTGATAAACGAAGATGATCATTAGGCTAAGTAGCAGAACCATGATAACTATGCAGGAAATGTTTTTTTTTAATGATTGTGGTGTTGAAATACCCCAGTGAACATTCTTCAAGCTTTCAAATCTGGCTCAGTGGTATGTTTGCAGCAATTAACAGAACATCCTCAGTTGGCGGCAGAAGTATGACAAAAAGAGTGCATGCTGTGTTAAGACATGTTTAAAGAAGGCTGTTAATTGGATTTCCATTAACTCATATAGAAAATGTATCTTCAAAACACTGTATCAACTATAAAACATCATGGGGAGCTTCTGCTATTCTACCTGTGGTATCTTGCTCTTTCCCAAATTCTCACTAGAGTCTAAGTTCTCAATAGAGCAAATTAGCCATGATGTTGCGTTCCACTTTAGTCCCACAATATTTCCTTGAGGTAAAGGTAAGGTAAACCTCTTCCAAGGGGGACCATTTCATATTTTGATGGGGCGTGATCAATAATAACTGGAACTTGGGGGTGTTCAGGATTAAACTACAACACATCAGTGTGCAGGGTTCTTTTAAATATAACAATTATATACTATATAACGTGCATGTTTTATGTTCTACTATAATTGTGAATACAAGTTTTTTTTACATGGTATACAGATATAGTATATATAAACCAATTTGTTTATAAGAATGAGCATTCATCAAATTTTTTAAAAAAAGAATTCTGGCTTATTATAAATGAGGCAGTCTTGCTACTCAGCAGAAAGGGCTAAACAACCCACAAACCTACTGTTCGTAGTTTGTTTACCATGGTGTCCTAATCTGGCACTTTGGCTTGCTTGTGTTCAAATAAACCAGAAAAACAGCCAGTGGCTTGTTGGTGATTTATTTCTCTCACATGTTGGTGGAGGAGACAAACCACAGTGATAGGTTCATATGTCATAAGCAAGCCACAGACAGAACACCTGTAATATGTTGAGTGAATGGGCATCATGTGCCAGCACACAGGCTGTAAATAATAAACCTGGATTCCTGGCTTATTGAAATGCATGAACCCACCTATTTTACTGAACCATCATACTAGCCAGAGATAGAAATACTCCGGAAGCATAACCAAATGTTGTCTGAAACATGATGGTATGAGTAGTTCAGTAGCAGCTCAAGGTTTTTTCCCCCTATGGGAGAAGTTTAGCCATTAATTTTCATTTTAAAAAGTGGATCATTTCAAAATTCAGAACTTTCAAAAAGGCCAAGTACTTTTCCACTGCTGTTCTTTTCTGTATCATGTTATTCTGATTTGTTGTGTCAGACTTACTAAAAAGGAGAGTGAGAATTCATTTGTGTGATTGGGTTAATACTTTTGAGCACAAATTGGATGTGGGATGATGTAACAAGAAGGGCACGTGAATTGTATCTCACTTACTGCAGTGGGAGCTGTTCATGCTGCAGCATAGGAAGAATTTCCCTGGGGTGTGGACTAGTGAGTTTATTTAAAGCAATTGTGTAAAATAACCCCTATTTGAAGGGAAGTATAAAGCACTGAAGACAAAAAGTATGACTGCAATCTCTCTCAGTCTCTCTCTCTGTCTATCTGGTTAAGCAAACAACAAAATAACACCAATTTCCCATTGTTATGGCAGATGAATTTTGAATCTAGGCCCTGATATAACAACAAACAATGTGTAGTCTAATAGTCTAGATAAAGTATAAGATGTGTTTGTCAGGAAATACTGATCACCTCTAGAAACTTCTCATTACCATCTAATTTACTAGTTTTGATGATACGTAACACTCTAATTAGAGCTTGATTTTAGCTAGAAGTATTAAAATGTTTTCATTTCTATTCTTGCAGCATTTTTTAAAAATACTGTGCCTGGTATAATACTGGTTACCTATGTTTTCATAGGAGTATAGTGTCAGTCAGAGCTTTCCAAACTTTTCATGTTGGTGACACACTTTTTTGATATGCATCATTTCATGACACAGTAATTCAGTTTTACTGGCAAACCAGAGGTTAAACTAACCCGTTATAAGAGGTACAGACACATACATAAATTGTAATAACAAAATGTATGGGGACGCAACATATCTCATGAAAACCTTTCATATATTTTTTAAAATATATGATTTATAAATAATAACATAATTTCCAAGATGGTAGGTGACACATTTACACACTTCAGGAGACACACTAACATGTCGCGGCACACCGTTTGGAAAGCCCTGGTGTAAATTTTTCACTAGAAGCCAAGATAACTAAACAGAGGGTGTTGTACTTTGGACATATCTGAGACAATGTCACTCATTGGAAAACATAATAATGCTTGCTAAAGTGTAAGACAATAAGAGAAGAGGTAGACCATGCTACTGGTGGATTGATTCAGTAAAGGAAGCCATACTCCTGAGGATGCAGAACCTGAGCTGGGCAGCTGATGACTGGAGCTCATGGAGGTTTCTCATTCATAGGGTCACCATAAGTCAAAGCTGAGTATCGCAAACAAAAAAATAAGGTTCAGAACTGGGCTTCGTACAGAAAGTACGGTCTAGTTTTGATCAAGATTAATTTGTCTGAACTGTACTAAAAAAGTATTGTGGCTTTTCTGGTAAGAAATAATAAATTCAGTCATTCAACAGTATCAGATCTCAAGTTGGTATTAAAATAGGACTGAGTTACCATAATATTCACAGATATTGGTAATATAGTCTTTCACTTGAACAGTGTTTAATAATATTTTAAAATAGCTGGCATAATGGATACTGATTAAAATTGAAAACAAGAAGTTAGACACTGGCTAAATGACTTTGCACGAAAGCTACCCTTAAATGTTTTTTTGTTCAGTGCAGTTTTCTAATTCCCAGTGGATCAACAGTTGTTCCAGATACTCATCTGGATTTCCAGATTAGCCCTTTTTAGCACTCAAGAAAATCTGTCAAGGACCAGCATGAATATTTTGATTACTGGTGACCAGGTTCCTGGGATTCTTCTTTCTTGATGCTTATTTATGTGTACAAACATTTTAGAATTAGGATGTTAGAAATTCACATATTATTCAGTGGCAAACCTGTGTTTGCTGCCAAGTGTACATTTGACAGGGAGCTACAGCCAGAGTACGATTCCAGCGTTAGAAATATATACAGCAAGTCAACATAGCATTTGAGCAGCTGTGAAAACTCAACCAGGTGGTGTTGGTGAGGGATTCTTCTGCCGTAGCATTTCAAGAGTAATGGTTAAACACTGCATTTTCTCTAATTCTTTTTAAAAGTACAAAAAGTACAAAAAAATTAAAACATTATTATGTTGGTTCTAAGCTTCTTCAATAACTATTAGGGGTGGATTGTTTCTTATTGTTCGTGTGTCGGTCAAAATCTAAGCGACAAGAGTTGATGTCCTCAGCAAGCTGCCTCACACAGGTGTGCGTGTAAAAATACTTATCTTGTCAGACTCACTATTATGGTTCCTTAGTTGTAAAGGGGTTAGATGCTCTGTTTACTCAGAGGCGAGAGAGTGACATAATGTCTATTGAAGCAAAGACATCAAGGTTTTATAGAGTACAGAGCAAAACTTCTCAGACACATTGGGATGTTTATATTTTAGCACTGAGGTACTGGAGAAGAGGACATATAAAACTGTAGAAGGCACATCTGTACTGCATTTAATTTGGGTATTGCCATTCTCTGTAACAGATACATGACGGCAAATCTTTGACTCTCCCCATGCCATATAGAGAACTTGTATTATACAATATTTAGACTGTTGAGCTGGGCTGTAGTATACAACTGAACCTTGTTCAGAGGCATATCTAGCTGGGGCAAATAGAGTAAGTGCCTGGGCACTAGTTCCCGGGGGTGCAAAACGCTGTGTGTGTAGGGGTACGGATAAGGAGCTGGGGGGGTCAACTTCCATGCTTGCTCTAGGCACTGTTTACACTAGGTATGCCACTGACCTCAATTTTTTCTTTCTTATTCCAAAATAAGCACATGAGAACTCAAAAGTAAGCACATATTTGTTGTTTTGTGTCTTCAAGTCATTTCTGACTTAGGGTGACCCTAAGGTAACCCCATCGAGAGATTTTCATGGCAGAACTTGTTCAGAGTGGGTTTGCCCTTGCGTTTCTCTGAGGCTGAAAGAGTGTGCTTAAACCTTCCCCTGGTAGCCTTTTTCTTGTTCAAGAGCAAAAAACCAAAACAGAAGAAAACAAAAGCAACTAAACAACCATTGAGGCTAATTGGGGTTTTTCTTTTGTTCTTACAAGAGCTTACAAGTGGGGGTAACCTAATAAGATCTTTTACACCTATGTTTACCAGTACTTCTGCAGGAAAGAACCAGTTGGAGATCCAAAAAGTAAGCTTAATTGTGTTTTATTGGGGGAATTACAATCACACACACAAGATCCAAGCAGTCATGCAATCACACAAGGCTAACTGAAGGAAAAAGGAGGAAAATTTTGGATAGTGAAGTGGATGATATTTACCAATCCAGAAGAGCAGCAAAGCAGTGGTGATGTGGGTTAGACATACGTCTATGTATAGTACACAGTTGGGAATTGGAGCAGCAGAATCACAACCATCAATTGGTATACTGTGAGTTGACTGGCTGAAAACTGGGGTTTAAATATGCTATTTTTGCCTGGAGGGTGAGGGTGTTAATGGCTCTCTGGCTGAGTAAACAGTGGACTTTGCAGAGTGGGCAATGAGGTTTGGAATAGGCTAATGGTCTTAGGTGAAAAAGGGCTAATGGCTGTTCTGATAGCTCAGTACTTGTGAGAGAGGTGCGAGGACAAAAAGGAGAGTTTGCTTGGTCAGAGGGAGAGGAGTTGAAACAATTGACTGTCTTGTGGGAATCTTCCAGATGCTATTGTCTAAGAGATTGAGTCATTAGATCTGATTAGCAATGTGCATGTTCAGCCAGCCTTTTCCTCTTATCCAGCATCACCATTCAGTACAGCAGGGTATGTTTTATATTTATGCCAGTTAATATATTTTGCCAATTAAATCAGTTTTTGCCAATTAAGCCATATCAAAGTGTAGGGGTTGCTTGGGATTTTATTTTCCTCGTAAGAAGTTACTATACTGTCTTCTCCAGTACCTGTAACTTTCCCTCATATTTTCCAGTGCAATCTGTATTCAGAGTTATTTAGGTATACAGCTTGGGTTCCTGAGAGAATACATTGTCCTCCTTTATGCTGCTAGGCCTCATTTCCATGGCACTCGGCCTTTTCCAGTGCCTGAAATTTCCCCCCATATTCCCCAATCCAATCTGTATTTGGAGATGTTAACATACAGAGGTTGGGTTCCCTCAGGAGTACACTGTCCTCCTCCTTGCTGCTAGGCATCATCTCCATAGCAACCGGCCTATTCCAGTACCTGTAACTTTTCCGATGTTGATGTACAGGCTTTTGATTTTTTTGCTTTCTGTTGAATTTGTGCAATGGCTTTATGTTTTTCTGGAAGCATTTTTTGTTTCAAATGTCAGTGTTAAGATTCTTCACATAGGGAACCCATACAATCTACTGTATGAGGCAAGAAGACCTTGTAACTATGTTGTGTATGTCACTTTAATTTTTCTCACACATGCCTCCCAAATGTTTTCTGGCATCCTTATTAATGGTAAGCCTCATTGCCATAGCAACCAGCTTGAGGCCCAAGAGCTCTCTGGCTGAGAATTCTAAAGGCCCCTCATATGAGGTCTTCTCGCCTCAGTCAGCCAATCGTATGAGGTCTTCCCCTGCTGGACGCAGACAAACAGACAAACTCACAAACATTGACTTTTATATAGTAGATCTGTTTATTTATTTACTGATTATATTTACATCCTGCCTTTCCTCTGTTGAGTTCAAGGCAATATCTCTGTCTCTTTTTCTCCCCCCACCATGTTTTTTCACTGACCAATCTGTGAGGTAGGTCAGGCTGAGAAAAAGTGACTGGTTCAAGGTATATTAAGGCATATTAAGTTTGATGGTCTAGTGGAGGCTTGAACTGAGATCTCACAAGTCCTATTTCAGCACTGTTGCCATAGCAGGCCTGTACATTTCTAGTCTTCAGAGTGCTAAAACCTTCTTAAAAGTTAGAAGGGAGAATGAGAGGGAAAATAATTGTTAACTGTATGGTTGAAGGATGTTGGAGCCAACCTTGAACCTGTGCAGGACAGTACTAAAGTCTGCTGCACAACAGTGGCCTCGTATGGTACTGGATGAGCAGTTTGCTGTTCAGCCATTTCCCCATAGCTTAATACTATGTGACTGTAACTGTGTGCTGTAGTTCAAAGCTGAATGAACAGCTTGCTGGGTTCTTTGGAATTATAACACAGTTATGTTATAATTACCTGATAACTGAAAATACTACTGATGGTCTTCTGTTGTGTCTCCCGTGAACACAAAGGAAAGTGCTGAAAACCTGTTTGAAAATGCACAGGAATTAAACTCTCAGTGGAAAGAATAATATGTGAAGAGCAGATCACCAGCTATCTGCAATCTCTTCCACCATTGTGCTTCTTTATGGAAGGGAAAAAATAGCTCATTGGCCTTTTCTTCCTCCCTATGATAGGAGGTAGGGGAAGAAGGGTGGAAAACTTGGCCATATGGGCAGAGGCTGGTCTTACCCACAAGCATTCTTCATTCCGTAGAGCTAGACAGATATTTGATGACTTAATTATTTGGAGTGGGAGGAACCCTTTCATGTTACTTCAAAGGAAATGAGCAGTGGCTATAGAGGGAATGATTTGTTTGAATTGTTTTTATAAACAGCATAAGAAAATGAATAAACATTCGCGTCATGCCAATATTTTAAATTGTGTAAGCTCTGATGGCTGTAATTCCCTTGTTTTATGTGACTTTTTCCACAGCAACACTTCCATTTGGAAATGAAATAGAAGTACAATCTCATATTTTAAAGTGGATTCTCATTTCGGTATTGTGGGTATTGTTAAAACCAAGCAGTAAGAGTTATTTAATACTAGGAAGGATATTTAAGGTATAGAAATGCTTTAAATGCTTAGACTGTACATGTGAGAGCCCCTGATAGAAGAAGCACTCCAGTCTCACAGGTCTGTTTTATCCAGAGCCCAGCTGCTGCTGGCAGAGCAGAAATACTGGCAAAGCTGCTTTTTCACCTATTTTCTTCTCCTGGAGGTTCCTCTTTTAGCTGTCAGTGGAAAAATCTTCCCACAGAAGGAATAGGAGGGTATGTGCCACAGTTTCCCAGAGAACACCATCCTAGCCACTATGGATGTGGAATCTCTCTACACCAACATCTGATACCAGGATAAACTATAAGCAATCAAGAATACCATCCTGATATAGCCACCATACTCTATCACTTTGGATTTTGGTCATATCCACTTCACTTTAGAGAATACGTAAGTCCATGTCAGTGGCATTCATTTTACAGTATGCAAACGTCTTCATGGCTGTCCTGGAACAATGTTTCTTCAGCACACGCACCCAAAAACCTGTCCCTTACCTTTTTATGACACCTTTGTAATTTGGCCAACATGGAAAGCAACCAGTTGAGAAATTCCATCAGAATTTCAACAGCCTCCACCCTGCCATCAGCCTAAGCCTGGAACAATCCACACAAGATCACTTTTTTGATACCACTGTGCAACTGCACAATGGACTTCTAAGCACCATACTGTGTTGAAAATTCAACAATTGCAGCACAAAAGCCACCAATTTCCACCCAAACCACACTCCCAAATCTATTGTTTACAGCCAAGCCTTTTGATAAAACTACATCTTCTCAAATCCACAAGACAAAAACTCAGAACTCTTGGATTTACAACAGGCATTTCTCAAATTACAATACCCACATAAGAAAAGAAACAAATTGACAATGCAAGATATACAGAGGAACTATTTGGTGCAAGACAGACCAAAGCCACACAATGATAGAACACCTCTAGTGGTCACCTACATTCCCCAGCTGAGACCACTCAAATGCATCATCAACCAGCTACAACCAACTCTGGAGAATAACAATGCTCTTACAACATGGGAGGCAGGGCTTTATTGACCCACAGACAACCTCTAAATCTTATCTATTCACTTACAACAAGATGTTAACATGAATGGTAATAGAGGGACAAGATCCTGCCACAAACCCAGACGCTGCCTGTGTCTCCACATCTACTTTGTAAGCAATATTACAGGGGTCAGTAACGTCATTCACAACATCAGAGGTACATCTAAAAATATAATAGACATTTTGACTGCCTATGGATGCCAGGATCTAAGATTGTGTGCAGAATTCAGGGGCCGTGTTCTGACTATGGAACTGCAATCTGCTTTATGCCCACTGATGATCCAATGTAGCAGTGTTCCAGGTCCTGGGCTTCTCTCACATAAAAAATACCAACCAGGGCAGGGTAGTCTGAAGGGTATAATGTCCCTCAAGAACCAGGGAGCATTAATGCCTGTTCTACCTATTCTTTCCTAATGACTGAGAGACCAATAGGGAAGGTGCATCTAAGTCTTGCAAGTCTTGTAGTTTAGGGTTGCAAGTAGGGCTGGCTCAAGACATTGTCTGGATCTGTCCTGAACACAAGTCAGTAGATAGCTGAGGAAGCAAGTTGGTGGTGCATAGGAGCAGTTGAAGTAGTCAGTCCAGTCTGGGTCAGTCACAGGTTGCCTAAGCAAGATGAAAGGAGAAAATGGTCATTAGCTGATTCAGAAGTCTTATCAGCAAGTCAGAAGTTCAAGTATATGCAACAGCAAAGAGTAAACAGAATAGTCCAAACACAGCCAAGAGTGAGTATTACCAGTCAACCAGATAAGACAGTTGTCAGCACTAAGGCTGAGGGAGAACTGCTGGGATATTTATCAGTGTCTCCTTCAAGGCCACAGCTGCCAAATTAGTGCCTAACTAGTTCAGCATTTATTATTTAACTGGTCCTGGGTTTTGCATTTCTGCTTCTGTCTCTCAGCAAAGCATGTCATTTTCAGCATCTGTAACCTCTTCTAAGTCCTGCTGGAGAGCAAGATCCCTTACTACTGCAGCTCCCATCTCCTCAGATTCAGAGGGAGCTGCAGCTTCTTGGCAATCTTCCTCCTCCTCCCCCTCCTCCTCCTCCTCCTCCTCCTTCTCCTCCTCCTTATTGTCAGAGTCCTTCAGGGGATGAGTTATGACAGGAGCAAAGATCAAGGTGGTGCCCCCTTCCTCCATTTCATACACAGAAGGAGACTGGATTGGCAGTAGAACTTTATTTCAACATTAGTACATCACACTTAAAAGCAGGAGACTAGTTTAGGGGTACAGGGTGGGCTGTGTGGCACAAATTAGAAAGAGGAATGGCCAGGAGAAGCAGATGGGGAGAAGATGTAACTGCTGCCGCCTCCAGCATCTACTAACAAAGATGGTTGCCTCACTTTTGTCTAATGTTAGGGTCAGCTGTGGCTTAAATAGTGATACCAATGCTGAGCTCTTGTGGGTGAAGAGGCCTGCTGTCTTGTCACACTGTTCTTTTGTATCCTCCTCTTGTGACAATAAAATACTTTTGCTGCTGCTCTTTTGGATTTCATACCTTTTTTGCTGCTCTCTACAAAATCAGAAAACCTGATGAGAGATAAAAGGGATGGATTTCATCTTGTAATTGTTTGGCATCTTCTGATAGTGGGTTCTTCCAGATTTGTCCAAAGAAACATGAATTATCACAGTTTGGCTCTTTGTGATTTGCTGGCCGTTGTCTCTTCCGTGTTCACTCATTCTGGGCGGGGGGACTAATGATTTCATGGGTCTCAATTACCAGTCTTTCAAAGGTGTTTAAAACAACAACAGCACAGAAGTGTACTCTGCCGTCTACAGAAACTATAGCTCTATAGTTTCAAGGGCAAATCTGCTCTTTTTTTTTTTAAGCAAAAAACAAGCTTAGAGTCATAGTATTATAGTGGAAAATTGCCATTTCTCTGATGCACTAACTCTAAGAATTTTTTGGAAAAAATCATTATGCTGTAAGTAGATATGCTCAATGCAACATACTATAAGAAAATAAAACAATGAATGTCTGATAATGCTGAACAGTCTGCAGTAGCAACATCTGGCTTGAGAAATGAAGTTCTTATGTAAAGTTAATATGTAAATACCTACATATATGAGTGTGTTTTAGTCTTGAAAGATGCCCAGAGAGGAAGCAGGAGTGGAGGATAAACAGATTTCCTTGATCTGGATTCCAACACAGAGAGAGTGGTGCTTTGCTCCCAAATAGACAGATCTCAGCACAGAAGAAGAAGGGATGAAGAGTAGATCCCCATTAACTGATCTTAATACCTGTCAGAGGACATATGGGGGAAAGCTGAGAGAGCGAAATCATTCCCAGACAGGGACAGGACGCAGCAGCACCTTGAATCAGCTCCAGAAATGAATTGGCAGCCCATGCAAGGAAACTAAAAAGGCAGTTTTCAAATATATTTGCCTCACAGTCAAAACCAGGAGCTCTGTATTTAGCAGTGCTGTAGTTTTTCTTATTCACAGTTGGTGGGTTTACAAGTGACAATTTTGAGCAATAACAGGTAATCTTGACCTCTTTATGGGAGTGCCAAGGGCTGTGTTTGCCTGTGATCCCAGGGCAATATGCTGCATAATACTAATAACAGCCAATTTAGAGTTAATTACCATAGCTTTTGAACACTGCCAATTCAAAAATAAGCACCTAGTAATTTGTTTCTGGCATGCTAATACAAAGTAGATGCTTCAGTACGTATATATGTGCAACATTTTTTTATTTGTGCATCCAGTCTGTGTTAACAGAAATTCCTCCAGCAGAGAAGTAACTTTTTAAGAGCATTTTTGAACATTTTGTATTAGGAGTGATAATAAAGGCACGATAAGTCAGAGAGTCAGAATCACTCAGGAGCTTAAAACAGTGATGGGCAAATATAGTGCCTAAAATAGATAATTCCAAAAGGGAGGTTTGTGATTGGACCAATGCTTTTGATCAAATAGAATCACAAGAGGTTGGCATGTGTGTTTTATCTAATGGCTGGATGATAAATATTTTATTCACTACCATGAGACACTACATATTATCAATCGGACAACCTTGGTTAATTTACATTTGTACAGTGTGTGTGTGTGTATGTATGGCAAACTTCTCATACTTGCCATATGCCATAGCTGGCAGCCTGACCCTGTTTCAACCACCTCCTTGAAAAGGAAGTACTGGGAAGTTTAAAGGAAGTTTCAGGAATGAACATCAGTCACTTTGAGTCCCTTAGTTACTCTTAGCAACACTCGGGATTGAAAACATTTGACCATAAATGTTTGTAGAGAGCCTCATTTTGTGTGTGTATGTGTGTTATTGGGAAAGCTTGCCTGGTAAGTGCAACATGATACTTTATGAGGCAACTCAGATACCGCTATTCAATCATGGTTTGCCTAAAGAGATTGTAACATGTACATTCTCAAATACTGTGAGACTTGATTAAACAAGACCTCCTAGTGCACAGGTGGGACACTTCTAGGAATAAAGGAATTGCATTGGTTCTTCTCAGCCCCGTCAGGGACTGTACTTTGCTGCTGTTGTTGAAATTGCAGTAAAAAAGGCAGCCTGTGACCTTTAGTAACATCATTGTCTCTTTAAAACAAGATGCATGCATTTTAGGTCCCTTATTTATATTATATTATATTAAGGGAGGGTTTAGAAGAAACGAATTTGCTTTTGAACAAAGCACAGAGGAAGGATACACCTTGTTTTTAAGGGGAAAAGGTGCTGTTAAAGGTAAACTTCTATTTGTAAACAACATTTTTCTGGGAGCAAGAGACGTAGTGCATTTTTTGGTGACTTTGGGAACTATAAAATTTGATAATATGAACCAGAGCTTGAAAAATTACTATTTGAAAGAACCCTAGGTACCTTACTCATCACTCTGATCACTCACCAGATTGTCACCATTAGTGTAGTTTGGAAAGATAAATTGCTGAGGTAATCAGCTATCATTGCTGTTAGAAAAATGTTCTCTGGTTTCCCTAAATGGCCAATTCAGATATTGCACCTTGAAAATTCTGAGAAAAATGCAAGAGACAGTACAAAATAATTCTTCTCTTTTACTTTCTTCCTAGACATGTCAGACTACGACTCCCCACAACAATCCAGTTGGAGATGTGATGGGATTTGTAGTACAACACATGAAGAAAGTGCAAGGTTAGTTAGGCTTCTGTGTGCTATCTCTGTCAGTTTAATAACTCAAACAAAACAAACTGAGTAGCTCCTGGCTCATTACTTACTTTTAGGCAGTAAGTACAAAGTCATAAATAAAGTCCAACAGAATTCTAAGGCAAAGCAAGTCCAAAGTCAGTGTAATCCAGAGTCATGCACAGAGTTCAACAAGACATCCAGCAGGGCAGAAAGTCAGATAAACTCTGACAACTGCTGGAGGGGAAGGGCAGCACCTATATAGATCACCCACCTAACCTACCTGCCTGATTAATTGTTGCTGGTTATATATTCTCTGGGACTGGTGTAGATTTTCTCTTTGTTACCTACGTTCAGCAAAGGTGAGTACTGGTAAGGTATCTTCTGTGTCTGAAGGGGCAGAACTCTCTGCTGGAGCAGGCACTGCCCCCTGGTCTGTTTGTGGCACTGTACCCTCTTCCTGTATAACAGGTCCTGGCATGGCCCCTGTTTCAGCCTGTGGGATGCCCCCTGTTTCAGACTCTGTGTCAGAGTCCATGTTCTGGAAGCAGGGCATGACAATTTGTATGGCTAGGCACACTTCATTAATTCATTAATTCAGTGAACAATTTTACTTACGGAAAGATGCTTATCCATGCAGCTTCCTCTGGTACTTTTCTGAGTGGTATTCATCAGGATGAATATCAGGAATTAAACATTACATTCATGCTGGAAGCCAACTTGCACAAAATAATTAGAAGACCTCCCAATGTGTTAAGTCAGTGGTTCTTAACCTGAGGTCTGGAGACCCCTCACAGGACAGTCTGCATAGAGTTGCCATTTATCTTGGAAAATGCAGAAAATCCTGGATTTAAGGGACTGAAAATGTACCACCTGGTTGTGGCCAGCTGATGCAGCATGTCCTGGATTCCTTGAAGCCAGTAGTGATGGTGGCAGTGGCAACTATATGCTGGTGGGCATCTCATGATGTGCTGGAGACTCCAGGTGCTACTGCACAGGTGCACCAGAGAGTGGAAAAAGTGAGAGGAGAGCCCAGAAAATGAGGGAAGATGCCCAGTTCAGGCCTTGTGTGGTGAGTGCGACAACACTGCTTGAGCCCAGGGCCAGGCAGAGCTTCACTTCCAAGTAGCCACAAAATTGAGGGGAGTCCCTTTACTCTTGTGGCTGCTTGGAAGCAAAGCAACATGGGTCTCAGTGCTCCTTTGGGGAAAAGCACAGAGGAAACACCATTTCTCTCTGAAGGGCACTGAGAGAGAGTAGAGAATGTGCTTTCAAAGGAATCACTTGCCCTTTCTACTCTTGGTGCTCCTTAGGAGAGAGATAGCATTTCTTTTGTGCTTTCCCCCAAAGCAGCAGTGAGACTCTTACTTTCCAGGTGCTGCTTTGGGGTAAAGGGGGTAAAGGGCAAAAGAAATTATTCTTTCCTGTTCATGACCTTCCTTTAGGAAATTCCAGTTTATTCTACTCTCTTAGCACTTGAAGGATCTCAGCATGCTACTCCACAGACCATTAACAAGCCTCGTTTCCTTTGTATTGTCTACTGGAAGAATAAGGGATAAGGGTCAGCAGCTGATGTGCAACTTTAAACAAATATTTGAATATTTAAATAAATATTTGAATATTTAAATTTAAGTCTTGGGGCTCCTTGGCAGCAAATTATATCTACAGGAGGTCTCTGGTGAAGAAAAGGTTAAGAAACATGGTATTAAGCAATTGCCCTACAGTTACAGTTTCTCGAGATTGAACTGGTATGGTCATCTTGTCCTTGTTACTGGCTGCAGTACAAGGTAGCCAGCTGCATAACTCTTCTTCTATCCATTGCTTAGACTAAATTAACAAACAACTTGGCTAACTAGTAACAAGCAGATACCTGCTATCCTTCCATTGCAGACATAATCATTACAAGCCAAAAAGTTGATGTATCTGTGTGTTTGTGCAAAAACAAAGCAAACATAACTAGTGGCCAGTATTACTCATTAGACAGATGAGTTACTTCCTAGCTTTGATAGGAGCATATGCAGTCCATGTTTTGCTCACCCAAAGTGATTATCCATGGCATGATTGGAAATATGCTGCTGCTGCTGCTGCTGCTCCTCCTCCTCCTTTTTTTTTTAAATAGCAAACAGTGGATGTTGTGTCAGTCTTTCAGAACTGGTAAGGTTTGTAATGCATTTAAAGAAAAACAACAAAATGAGTTCTGAAAAAAAGAGCATGATGTAAAAACAGTGGGTTCCAAACTTTGGTTTCTAGATTTTTGGACTTCAGCTCCCAGAATTCCTGATTGTTGGCCAAGCTAGGTGGGGCTTCTGGGAGCTGAAATCCAAAACAACTGGAGGCTCAAAGTTTGGGAACCACTACTATAAAGCATGACATTCATTGTGAAGAATTCTACATTTTTCTTTAGATGGGGATTTAAATGGAATTTGACTTACAGTGTTCCCTCTGTTGACATGATATCCACACACATAAATGTCATGCAAAACCTCTTGTCGTATTATCATCAGTGGATGTGCCGGACACATGCCCATGCGAGCACGGGCATGTGCACATTGTGTTCATTGATGATAATGAGACGGAGTATCCATGTTTTTTGTTTCAAGCAATAGTTCCTAGAACACAACCCCTGCATATATTGATGGTGCACTGTATTCATTGTCAAACCTATGCAACACAAGCTATACTAATTATGTTTTATGGGAAATACTGTTTTTAGTGGTGAGGAAGATTTTTATCTAAGTCTGGAAATAGCTTCTCACCTGATCAACATAACTTTGAGGCTAGTAAGGCAAGGGAGATTTTAAAAAGATTATACTTTCACTCAGATCACACTGGTGACTGATAGAGATATCTGTGGATTAGTAATCTGGCAGTAAGTGTCTGTGAGTGTTTGTCTTTGAGTAAGAAGTTTGTACAAGCTTCTTTGTAAGGCTGTTTTACTCTAACATTTCCTTTAAGAGAGTCAGTTTTCTTTAGGTCTGATTTAATGCTGTTATGTTAACCTGTATGACAGACAATTAATTAGGATTGTTGCTGCTAAAGTGGGGCAGCTGGAGGGTATGTCCTTCCAGTTCCTGGTTTGACTTTTGGGGCACTCACAGTCATCAGAGTCCCTGTTTGACTTTTGTATCGAGTGCTGTTGAGTTGATGGCTCTTACATTTGGATGCGGGTGACTCTATTTGGAAACATTATGGGTAACTTTAAGTTTGTTGGGAAATGAGTCAATCATACAGCTATGATTTATAAACCTACTCAAGGCCTATTCCTAAAACCCACCCTTTTCTCCCTGTCTCATCCATTATTTTTGACCTTATTTTGCTGTGCAATATTTCTTAAGGTTCGTTACAAGTTTGAGATGCTTGTAGTGCACAGATGTTTTGTGAAGCTTGTTATTTTCTATGCTGGAGGTTATGAGTCAGATTACTGTTAAGCAAAATGTTTATGTGAAATCATTTCTGAGTCATATATTTGCATCATATACAACCTGCCTGAAAATCAAAACATTCACCACTCTGCTAATGATTATACTAACTTTCCAGTGCTCTGCTCCAGCATAACATAATTACGCATAAAAGTGCAATAAATTATTTTGACAGAGTTCTCCATGTGCTTTATTGTGATCTCTTGACATTATCTCACCACTACTTTAAAAAACTAGTATGCAGCTTGCTGTGTGCATTCCATTTTTGAAATATACCTCTATTATAGTGTCCACAATTATGAACAAAATGCCATGTAATTCCTATAATTAATAATTCCCATGTAATCATTTAAAAACTATTTTAAAATATTCATTGTAGCTCATGGTTACAAAATACATGCTGTAAGTACATACAAGCAAATTGAGGAAAGAGGAAATAAAGCCCAGAGATTTGTAAATTGGTTCCAACAGTAAATATAATAATAAATCCTTTTTCAGTGCAATTTTGGGGAAAAAACATGTGAACAAATGTTTTTTGAATAGAGTTGCATTTTTGGTGATAATGGAATGTATAGTAATAGTTTATGCTAGTGTTTGTCCTTCATGAAGCTTTTATAAAGGGGAATCCATCACAGAACTCTCCTAAATGAATGGCTACTCCTGTGTTACTGGAGTGACAAGAAGATATGGATTGGAAAGGCCCCTAGCTTAGTTTAATAGGCTATAGTGATTGGCGCAATTAATTTTTTTTTAAATGGTAGATCCCTCCTTCCCTCAATCCCATTGGTTTATGCAGATTCTGATATTTGCTAAACACTTTCCAATTACTTTTGTGGTTGGAGCAGTCTGTGTGCACATCTCATTCTCCACAGGGGTTGTGCTCCTGCAGGATAAGAAAATGGGCCAGTGTGAAACTTTTGATTGTCACATTCAGGCCTGAAGAAGGAACTCGCAAGGCAGGCCAGATCATGTAGCACCTAGGAGAGCTCCAAGTGAGCAGCTTGCCCCAGCAAGATCTGATACCAATTCCATGGATTGTTTACAGTAAGCCCTCTCTATCTGCAGATTCTGTATCCATGGAGTCAGCCAACCACAGCTTGAAAATATTTAAAAACAAAAAACAAAAAGCAAACCTTTATGTTGTTCACCATTTTATATAACAGACACCATTTTACTACACTATTGTGTATAATTGTATATAATTGGACTTGAGCATCCACAGATTTTGGTATCCATGGGAAATCCTGGAATCAAACCCCAAGGGTTACTGGGGGCCCACTGCATTCAGGAATAGCTGTGTTGGCCATGCAACAAAATACAAAATCCACAAAAGAACAATATCCTTACTGGCCAACCAAAATGCAGAAAATACATCATGCAAGCTTTCAAAGTTCGTACAGGAGAAGAAAAGTGACAGTGGTAGAGTTATAGGCTTACATTTTTTTAAAAAAAATCAGATGTTGTAGTTCAGTTGTTCCAGAGGGGTCTCACTGCAGGCAAAGGCCATTCTTCTTCTTGGCCATGTGGGGACTGGGTTAGAGGACAATAAAAAGACCATTAATCTATGGATTGTGGAGATCTTAGGGAGCTATCCATAGCTGACCCAATGCTGCAACTAGGATGAGGGGCTGGGGATGTTGGATTGAGCTCAAGGGTCTCAGATCTGGGTGAATCTGGAATTACTGTTTCTATAGCGGTGCTTGGGCTCAGTGCCTCCTCTATTGGCATCACCGATTTCTTAGCTTCTGAGTCCATGTTTAGCTGACTGCCAACCTCCAGGACTACAACACTGTGACTGTATGTCAGAGTGTTGAACCCAAGCCCTTTATTTCAAACTGTACATCTCAAAATGACACACACATTTATATTTTAAAGATGATGCAATGAAATGCAAATACAATCAACAACAGATCTACCTATAAAATGTTATAAATGCTTACAGTTTCAAACTACTGTATATACTACTAGAGAACTGAATGATGTATGCACTGAATGATGTATTAAAGCACATTGAAATTGTGGTATTCTATGAGAGAAAGGCATACTCATTTTGGGATATGTTTCAGTATTATAAACATGCAAGGAGGTGATGAACATAGTGCAATATATACCATATTTGGCGGCATATAAAACGCATCCATGTATAAGATGTGCCCCATTTATACACTGCCAAATACTGTTTGCTGGCATGCAAGACACCCCTGTATATAAGACACACCCTATTTTCAATCAGTAATTTTCAGGAGAAAAAGTGAGTCTTATACGCCAGCAAATATAGTATATAATATAATATAATATAATATAATATAATATAATATACATGTGTGTGTGTATATATATATAAAATATACATAAATATATATGTAAGTATATAGTGCAATATACAACTTTCAAATATTTTATTGGCTCATGATTTTTTTTAAAAAAAACTTTTGTAATGAGCAGATTAAATTCTTGTTAGTTTCTGCTACCATAAAATGTTGTTTCTGGTAAATATTTTTTATATACTTTTAAAAATAGGCTGTCTAAACTGATCTTTCTTTTAAAAAAAAGGTTTTATTTTATTGCCCAGGTCCTACTCCAAAAGTATTTGGAGACTTTAAATGGCAAGTTCTTTTAAGAGTTCACATGTTGCAGTGTGGAAGCTTGGTTTATGGTCTTTCAGAGTTGGCTTTTCTAAACTGGATTATAATATGTGTGGAGGATCCTGGCAAGCTCTGTAACTATAAAATACCACTGGATTTCATCACTTTTACTAGACTGGCACAGTCTACTCCGCAGGGTTGACTATGATGACATTTTTTATGCCTGTGGTGAAAAAGTCAAGTGTGAACAATACCATAATGGCTTTTCCGAATATAAATGAACTAGGCCACACTTTATTGTTAACAAGCCTGTGTGTGTGTGTGTGTGTGTGTTTGAAGTCATTAAAAAAAAAACACTTCTCTTCATGATGTCGAAGAACCTTCTCTTAACCAAGGCCTTTGACTAGCTCTAATGACGAATACCTAATTGGACTATGAGGACCAATATATTGTGAAGTGTAGTGGAAAATGCCCCAAAAATCTGCTGGATGAAGTCCATTTATCCTGAGTCAGTTCCTAGCTCTGTAAACAAACACAGCTGCTGCGTGTAGAACCAGTGAATAAGAGTGGTAAAAATGGTGATGCATTGCTAGTGAGATCACAGCAGAAAAAAATATGTAATGCACAAGGTTGCGTCAGGACTCAAGGCTATCTTCAGCTGTGATTGGTTGTTTCTGTTTATATAGTTCACGTATTTATGGCACTGTAGGGTAACATTAACATGAGTAAGTTGTTCTCATTCCAACAGCTCATGCTACAAGACAGCCAGAATCTTAAGCACTGTTGAGCTGATAATACCAGTCTTGAAAAATGGCACATGCAATGCTAATTGTGTTTCTAAAAGATATATTTCATATTCAGTAACCTTTGGGGTGGTGGTGGTTTCTTTCTATATGTCATCAGTCTGGGATTTCCTTCTATGCGTAGGCTTGATGAAAAGTTAGTTGATGCAGTTTAAAAACCTTTACTTTTAAAGCTCAGTTTTAGTTTTAAGAACATCCTGCATCACTGAATAAGGGACACAAAGGAAGATTTAGGACATCAGGCATGGTAGGGGAAGGGATGTCTGATAAAACCGCTTCCATGCCACTTTGTCCTGAAGTCATCCATTTTACATGTTTTGACATCCTTAAGCTAATTAATGGCTCTGCAGAAATGGATGGCAATAGTTTAACTTGCATTAAAACAAGATGTTTTACAGTGAAACTCCTACACTACTCTCACAGTGCATTTAGTAACAGTGAGATAAGAGTTTAATAATTTATTTTTTAGAATAGAGAAATGAACATTTGAATGTCTAGGATTCTTTTTGAGAGAACAGCTAAGAAATAAGCTTTTACTACCACATGAAGATGATGAAATACTTCGGGCTCATTTATGTATTTCTTTTCAGTGAATTCTGAAGTAATTGCTTTAAAAAAAAACAACTTTTGTTCTCTTTCTTCTCTGAGAAAGCAAACTCCTTTCTGGTATTCCCTTGATAGTACTTGGCTTTTCAATGTGGAAAAGGAAGTCTTGTTCTCCAAGATTACATTGGGCTTGCAGTGGAAAGTGGTTGGGGAAATAGCCAGGCATTTACTGTAAAATATGCACGGAGTATTGTCTAGACCAGGAATGGGCAGACTTCAGTTTTGTATGATTTATTTCAGATTAGGTTCACCAACCAGAGTTAGATGCAATGTAGTAAGTCAGGTAGATGGGTATATAGTGAGAAACTTAGTGTTTCTGAGTACACGTGTTCTACAGAGAAATTTGTGATTAGTACCAAAATCAAGCTCACATATGCAAATCCACTTCTGGTGACACCTACCCTCACCATTCTTTTTCAGCGTCTTTTAAGTTTAGGGAGAAACTTTTAGTTTTGGCAGGTTTTAAGAGAAATTTGCTGACCTATAACAGATTGTTACAGATTTACTAGCCGTAATCTACCTTCTTCCTCCCTTTGGTCTAGATAACAACATAGAACAGTGGTTCTCAACCTTCCTAATGCCGTGACCCTTTAATACAGTTTCTCATGTTGTGGTGACCCCCAACCATTATCATAGTGTCAGAAGCTCAACCTGAGAAGTGCTTGAAGCGAGGTCTTAGCGACCCTGTGAAAGGGTCGTGCGACCCCCAAAGGGGTCCCGACCCCCAGGTTGAGAACCACTGACATAGAAGATACTACCTAAAACAATGTAACAAGGCAATGTAACAAAGCAGAAATGTAACAATGTAAGATGTAACAATGTAGGATCATTTTTTAAGCAGAAACTATGCATGAATGGAATGAAAACAAGCAGATTCAACTGGAAAATAAGCTTGGAAGTGGGGAGGGTTTTTTTTTTTTTCCCAATTATAAACTTCAATAAAAATATTATTAAAAAAAGAAGAAGATACCATGTAAGAAAACATGCTGCCAGTTCAGGGAATATTATGGGCTGTCATTGTGAAACTCAGGGAAGAAAAGGCAGAAAACTTTTTAATGTTATTTTTGAATTCGTATTTTGGAGATCATTCTTGAAGTTAATATTCAGGGTTTACCTATTCCTGCAGTATGGGGGCACAGAGAAACATGCCATTTCCTCTGGTACAGAGGCATAGAGAAATTATACATTTAGCAGGGTTAATATACTATGAGAAAGAAAAATATATTTTCCATCTGAGATGTAACTCTAACTGAAAGATACGTAAGCACAAGTCTCTTTTGTTAATAGAACCCTCTTCTGCTGTCTGATATCAGAGATCTGCCAACAAAGAGATCCACTGACAGAACTGCTCTTCTGGCTAAAGTCTACTGGCAGAATATCCAAAAAGGGGATATAGAAGGGATTGGGTGAGGGAGCAGCTAAGTTAAGCCAGATCCAAATCTTTTGCAGCCGAAGGACACAGCTACCATGCTGCATCAAACTTGGGCCAGTGCAAGATAAGTTCTAAGTAATTTCCAGCACTCCTAGGCTGAGAGAGGTTGGGTTCAATACGGTTTCAACTAGCTTCCTTTTGGCTCAGTGAACTGCTGGCCATCTTTGCAAATCAGAATTGTGCTCTTTAAATGGTGCTGAGAACTTACTTTCTTTTACTTTTATAAATAAATGTTGAGCATGCACCATTTGACGTATAAGCTGAATGTTAAATAAAATGATTGTTACAGCTTTGTGAAACCAATGTGCCTGAAGTGCTCTATCTACACAGGAATATAAAATCGCATAGACCTACATGTTTTCTATGCAGCCTTTCACTGGGTAAATCAAGCTGTTTTCACAAGTATATTTGTGCTGGGCAGACCCCAGTAGGAAGGACAGTGAGGTCTTGTAAGATATCTCCTAATTTTCCTGAGCTGAAACCAAGTATGTATATGAAAAGCAACATGGATATTTATATATCTATATATGCAATTTATATATCACCATTTAATATTTCAGTTCCCAGGAAAACATATATTAAAACTCTGGACTGTTAAGTTATCACTTAATATTATTAAACTATGAAGCAGCAGAACAGTGAATGTTACACATTTTGGGAAAGATTAAAAACTATAATTTAAGTCTAGTGAATCAAGAGTTTGAGAAAGTTGCTTCTTTGGTTGACAGCTCCCAGAATGTCCCAGAAATCTTGGAAACTTTCTCAGGTTCTGCCAAAAGGAGACAAAAGAAACCTATTCTGAGTGAATGCAGTCAGAACACTACAGCTGAGAAGCCCTCTCTTTGCAACATTAAGCTTTAAAATAATCTTTTTCTAGCTTCCTGCATTTCTGTAAGTCTGGAGCCAGGTTTTTGGGAGATTGGGCATGGTGTCTCCCCACAATAGCAGTGAGCTCCTCACTCTAGCAGGAGCCACAAACCCTTCTGCCCAGATAGGACAACACCTAATCGGAGGGCATGCAGTGACGTGTTGGTCCAGAAGCATGAGTGGCAGCTCTATAGCAATAACACCAAGAGATGTATTTAGTCCATGAGCTTGGATTCCTCAGTGTAATGGCCTTTTAAATTTATCCACAATTTGATGCCTGTGATGTGTATGCTGTAGGCATTGTATTTTTAGGAAATTTTTGATTTCTGCTGTGCCCTGGAGTCCAGATGCTCTGGCTGGATCCTTCTTTTAGCACCACTGGTGGGAAAGTGGTTGAGGGGACAGCCAAGGAAAAGTCCAGTAGCCATTGTATTCCTTCACAATGCAATACACTGTGCATAAATAAAATTCAAGAAGGTAGGATCTAGAGAGTCAGGCATGCAAGTCACTGTAAGCTGAAGCCTTAATAGGAAGTGGTTTGACCAAGACAAATGAGTTGGAATGAAATGTGTTGCTCCACAGACTGCCACTTCCTGGCTGGATGAGAACACTCAGTCAACAGTGTGTCCCATCATATGTACTGAGCAGGTGATCAATTGAGACAGCCCTAGGATCCTCTACTGACCGACCACCCATAGCATGGATGGAACATGATGAAATTCTGAAGAACCTGGAAACCGAGCATGTTATTGCTTAAGAGAGCCTAATGCATATGAGAGGGAGAATAACTACATTTACGTGACAGAAGATAGAATTTTTTTTTTTCAGGAGTAGTTATGTAGGCAGGTATGTTATGTCTTCTTTCCCATCAGGTAGTGATAGAACAGCTGTCTCATTCACACTAATGAGACTGTACCATGGGGATAAAACTGTGGGTAATGTCCTTTCTTGTTTTCTGGGCTGCTTCTTGGACAGCTGATGAATGGTCTCACTTCTGAGGTGTCTGGGAGGGAAGTCTGACAGAACTGTCCAAAAGGAAATGATGTTCATATGCTTGTTATGATCTTATTAAAAGAAACTTAACCAAAATGTTGCTTGCTCTTTTTCTAAAGAAGTATTCTGAGGTACAAACTGGAATACGCTAGCCATACCAAATGCATGAAAGATTCCAGGTTTCGACTGGATACAAATACAGAGGCCAGAAACTGTGGTACCAAGAGATCGATGGTATCCAAAGTATCTCGTTCTCACTTGTCAAATATAATAAAAATTGGAGCTTGGGAAAATTCCTGTTTTGGGCTATAGCTCTCCCCAGCTGAGATGACTAGTGGCTATGTTGGTGAAAAAGTGGTAGTGAAAAAAGAAGCTTTCCCAAATTCTCCTTATAATCCAGGACATAACATTAGAATACCTTTATGCTGCCTATTAGCAGGCAGAATTTTAAAGGTTTGATAATAGTCACTTTTTTAATTAATGGAAGAATGTTTATAATCACTAATCAAGTAAATAATACACTGGATGACAATTGTTTCTAGAATTGCATCCCAGTCACCTAAAAATCTATCTATAAACATATTTCATAGCCTTCTATATTTAATGCAGAATTTATATTTTCTAGCTGCACAGACTATTTACAGTATAAACAAATTAATAACACATAACTGGACTGGTTACTATTTCTGTGATCATGCAATATTTGTTTAGTGGGCAAATGCAGCCACAAGTTAAATAATCTTAAGGTACTTCTTGAGCAATAAAAATACCAGTTTCTCAGAAATTGAAAGGTAATTCATGCTGCAAACCTGTACTTATTTACCTGTGACAATGAGTATCTCTGATTGACTTTAATGGGAAACATGTAGATCAGTTTTAGTCAAAGTAATAGTCCCTGGACTGGTGCCAGTCCCTGAGCCATTGCTTGCCAGTCTCTGGCAAATTTCCAGCAAAGAAAGAAGCAATTGTACCCAGTAGGCACAATCGTAGTGCCAGTTCTTGGCGTACTTGAAAATAAATGTTTGTCTCTACATCAGATAGTCTGAGAAATAGTATGTGGATTGTACTAGAAATTTGAAGTTCCAAATACACTTTGTATTGAGACTGGGTACTTTTTAACACAATGACCATATTCAGACAGTGAAATGCCAGGTTAATACACTAAAGCCCTTTCCGTACCACCCTCCCAACCCACCATGGGAACAGGAGAAGGATGGGTCTGTGAGGATCAGTGGCGAATCTTGGGGGGGGCGGAAGGGGGGCTGTGGTGCGAAGGGCATGGCTGTGGCATGTGGGTATGTGGTCAGGGCATGCGGGGGTGTGACTACGGGCTGGGATACCCCCAAAACATTGCCACCCGGGGCTAGCTGCTCCTGTGCCCCCCCATCCCTATGTGACTGGTGAGGATGGGGATAAAGACCACCAGCATCTCCACCAGCCCAGGAGGAGGGTTTGTCTGCTGGCTGCCTGTTGCCTGTGTTGCTGCTGGTTGCTGGCTGAGAACCTTCCTGGAAGACTGCTGCCTGTACTGGAGATTGTACTTCTCACAGAATCAGGCCCCAGGAGCCCGGCTCCACCTGCTGACAAGCAAGAGGGCCACCTACCTCTTGCTGCTGCTGCTGGCCACGCCCTCCTGCCTGGTCTTGTAAAAGGGAACAGACAGGAGAAGGGAGAAGAACACCAGAGGCTTCCTCTGTAATGGGGTCGGACAATGGAAGGAGGCAAGAAACATCAAAGGCAGCCTCTACTGCTGTTGGCCACACCCTCCCCCCTGATTTTATAATTAAGAGAGGGAGGAAAGAAGGGGGGGTAGGAGTGGGTGGGGGTATGAGCAAGCAGGGGGTATTTTTTCATGATGGGGGTGGTTGGATGCTATAGATGAACAACGGGGAGTGACAGTAAGTATTGTGCTGGGCAAAGGGAGATACGATGATAGCAGGGTGAAATGTTGTTACAGGGGAAGGAGAGATAGATGTTTAATACCTATCTCACCTTCCGTTCGCCCTGCTACCTCAAGGTGTCTGGAGAGCAAACCAAACCACCCACAGAACCTTTCCTTGCTCCTGTGCAATGCCAGGTCAATGAAAAAGAAAACTCATATCATCCATGACCTTTTAAAGGATGAAGAAGCTGACCTGGCATGCTTTACAGAGACCTGGCTGGAAGACGATAGTGGTACAACTTGGGTCCAGGCCTTGCCAGCCGGATACTCTGTCAGTGAGCAGGTAAGGGGAAGTGGGCGGGGGGCGGGGTGGAGTAGCCTTGGTTTACAAAGACAATCTTATGCTGACCAGGATACCTGTCCGGAAAACAGACCACTTCGAGTGTATATACCTAAGCCTGAAGGCAAGGGATAGTCTAGGGATTCTGTTAGTGTACCGACCACCCCACTGCCTATCAGACTCCCTGGCTGAGCTGACAGAGCTGGTGTCGGAGTTGGTGTTGGAGTCGCCCAGATTTCTGGTTCTGGGCAACTTCAGTATCCCATTTGAGACCGGTTTGACAGGTGCGGCTCGGGAGTTCATGGCATCCATGACAAACATGGGCCTATCCCAATTAGTCTCTGGGCCAACACATTGTGCAGGTCATACCCTCGATGCGGTCTTCAGTACGGAACAAGCACAGCCGTGGGTGGAGATAATAAATGCTACCACCTTGTCATGGACGGATCATTTCCTGGTCAGGGTTAGACTTATGGCTGCTACCCACCCCTGCAGGGGTGGTGGAGCTATTAGAATGGTCCGCCCTCAAAGGTTAATGGAACCTATTGGATTCCAGAAAGCCCTGGAGGGTCTTATGGTTGGTATCACCGGTGATCCTGTTGAAGCCCTAGTTAATACCTGAAATTGTGATCTTACAAGGGCTATCGACACAATTGCTCCCAAGCGTCCTTTCCGGCCTGCTTCAAATCATAATCCTTGGTATACAGTAGAACTCAGGAATATGAAGCAGGTCGGACAACGACTAGAGTGCAACTGGCGGAAATCTGAACTCTTATCTGACAGGACACGCTATAGAGAATTCCTTCATTCCTATGGAGTGGTAATAGATGCAGCGAAGAAGACTTTCCTCTCTGCACGTATTGCGTCTGCGACTTCTTGTCCGGCAGAGCTGTTCAGGGTGGTAAGGGATCTGACTCAGCTACCCACTCCCCTGAACTCACTGTTAGAACCTAGTGTAGCTTGCTGTGATGCTTTGAATAATCATTTTGCAGATAAAATCTCTCAGATAAGAGCCAACTTGGATGCCGGTGTTATAGCAGAGGTTACAAATGGAGTGTCCGGTGACTCTGTGAACAGGATTATACTGGATCAGTTTCAGTCAGTGAGTACCGAGGACGTAGACAAGCTCCTTGGAAATATAAGAAAGACAACTTGCCCTCTTGATCCCTGCCCTTCATGGCTGGTCGTCCAGGGAGGAGTTGCAATTAAGATCCATTTAAGATACATTATTAATGCATCCCTCAGGGAGGGCAAATCCAGCTTGTTTAAAAGAAGCGATTATATGGCCGCTTCTAAAAAAGCCCTCCCTAGATCCCCTGGATATGAATAATTATAGACCCATCTCCCATTTTTAAACAAGGTGATCGAGAGGGCTGTTGGTCTTCAGCTACAAGCTGTCTTGGATGAAACAGATTATCTAGATCCATTTCAAACTAGCTTCAGGGCAGGATATGGAGTCGAGACTGCCATGGTCGCCTTAGTGGATGATCTTCGCCTAGGTATCGACAGGGGAAGTGTGACCCTGCTGGTACTCTTGGACCTCTCAGCAGCTTTCGATACCATAGACCATGGTATTCTTCTGGAACGCCTGAGAGGGCTGGGGATTGGGGACACTGCACTTAATTGGTTCCGGTCCTATCTCTCAGGTAGATACCAGATGGTGATGCTTGGGGACAGCTGCTCCTCGAAAAAGGAGCTTAAATCTGGTGTCCCTCAGGGCGCTGTCCTGTCCCCAATGCTATTTAACATCTACATGAAACCGCTGAGAGAGATCATCAGGAGGCATGGAGCAAGGTGCTATCAGTATGCTGATGACACCCAGATATATCTCTCCATGCCTCGGATAATAGCATCAACTAAGGGTGGCATCTCGCCTCTGAATGAATGTCTTGAAGCAGTAATGGACTGGATGAGGAAAAACAGACTGAAGCTGAATCCAGATAAGACGGAGGTACTTGCTGTTAAGGGCCCTAGCCCAGGTATGGAGGTTTGTCAACCAGTTCTAGACGGGGTCACACTTCCCCTGAAAGACTGTGTCCACAGCTTGGGGGTGCTCCTGGACTCGCCACTTCAGATGACAGCTCAAATAGATGCGGCGACC
Organism: Ctenosaura bakeri; assembly: GCA_948474755.1. Lineage (NCBI taxonomy): Eukaryota > Metazoa > Chordata > Lepidosauria > Squamata > Iguanidae > Ctenosaura > Ctenosaura bakeri. The sequence continues at coordinate 313,506 of CAOLHI010001213.1, forward strand.
AGGAGTGCTTGTTATCAGCTTCGGCTGATACGCCAGCTGCGCCCCTTCCTGGAGCTGGAACACCTAAAAACAGTGGTGCATGCGCTGGTAACTTCACGGCTTGACTTCTGCAATGCACTCTACATAGGGCTACCCATGTGCTTAATCTGGAAACTTCAATTAGTTCAGAATATGGCAGCCAGGTTGGTCACCGGTAGACCTAAAACTGACCACATAACACCGATTCTGAAGTCGTTACATTGGCTGCCTATTAGTTTCCGGGCACAGTACAAAGTGTTGGTTATTACCTTTAAAGCCCTTTATAGCTTGGGGTCAGCCTACCTGCGGGATCGCCTTCTCCCATATAATCCGCCCCGCACATTAAGGTCCTCTGGGAAGAACTTACTGCAGCCAGTCAGAACTAGGTTGGCTGCAGTTACCCTGAGGAACTTTTCTTCTATCACTCCCAAGCTATGGAATGGCCTGCCGGAGGAGACCCGGCATATTACCAGTCTTGACTGCTTTAAAAAAGCAGTCAAGACTGATCTCTTCTGATAGGCCTTCCAAGACTAGTACTTCCACTGCCTCCCACCAATTGTCCTGCTGTTCTTTTAATAGTTAATTAATTGTTAATTGTTATGTGTTTTAGGGGGTTGGTTTTAGCTGGGTTGGTGGGTGGGGAGGATTGGGTATGTTTTTAATGTCTTTTAATGTATTTTAATGAATAATATATTTCATGCTGTTCGCCGCCTCGATCCATGTGGAGAGGCGGGATACAAATAATTTTTTATTATTATTATTATTATTTATTTATTTATTTATTTATTTATTTGTATCCCACCTCTCCATATAGATCGAGGCGGCAAACAACTTACAAATAGCATGTATTTCGAAACATTTCTATACATTATTATTATTATTATTATTATTATTATTATTATTATTATTATTCTGCTGCATGACATCATTGCAGTCCCATCCTTCTCCTGTCCCCAGGCAGCACAATCATGGATTAAATCATTGGTGGGTTTTCCTCGTCAATGACCCCGCACCACCATCACAGACTTACCTGTCCTGTGGGAGCCCAGGAAGCACAATGGCTGAGCTTCCTGCCCCAGCGCAGCCTGGGAAGATACCTGGCTGTGCTGTGGAAGGAAGAGGCATGACCATCATGTTTTCTTCACCACAGATCAAGCCTGCTGCACTCCCTACCAGCAGAACTGCTGCCAGGAAAAGATAGGGTATGGAAAGGGCCTAAGATAGGCATGAGGGTCAGGTATCTGCACACAAGTGCTTTGTTCCTCAGTGTTAGCAAACAAATGTTGGATTGGAAATACAGTTAATGGCTTTCAAACTAGTCCAGATATGGAACCAATTGGTCTCAAAGTTTAAAAATTTTAAACCAAAGTTTCCAATTCAAGTTTATATGCAAGCTGTTAAGCATAGGTTCTTGGCTTGCTTGAAGGGAGGAGTGATATATGCAAGTTGCCTGAAGCCATTAAGCTGCAATTTTGATTCTCCAAATGCCACTTTATTTTAGGTAAGTATGAAGAGTATTATCATGTATGTAAGTGAAAAAATAAGAATAAATTTATTCTTTGATGATGTATAAACTCACAATTAAACAGATGTGAAATCAGTATTAAGCATGGTAAAACATAAAGAGAAATATAAGTTGCTGTCAACGTAATTGTTACACCTACACCATAATTTCTTGTAGAAGCAACTCTGTAAAGGAGGGGTGATCCACATATAGTTCCAAGCATAATTAGTTGGGTTTACATTTTCCTATGGAAATAACCATTTCACTACTTCTGTGTCTGGCAAAGGAATGAACCACGTCTTGTCTCAATATCTGTCCATTTCCATGACTTTTGATTCATTTTGGAGAAGAAGCATGCATAGAACTTTGTGTACATTTGAAAAAAAACCCTGAAAATGTGCTTTAATCAGTGGAAAATATGTATCGAAATGCCTACAACATGTGTTTTAAAAAATTCAGAAAAAAAAACATGTAAAAATTTCTCTGTAGAAGGAAAAACAAGTCTCATAAAATGCTACAGAAGGAAGAACAGGACAAAAATGCTGGTAGCATTCTAAGATGACAATTTTTCATATCTCTACTGAGGTACTATTAAAATATAAGTATATTTTTACACCTACTAATAGGAACTAAATCTTCTTTTTATTTTCTTTTTTATAATTATGTAAACTATTCCTGTAACCAAGAAGAGAGTATAGGTCTGAATATTGCTTGATTTTTAAAGAGCTGTTCACAACACGCAACCTTACACAGCTGTTTCCTTTGGGAGAGAAGTCTAATCTTGTCTCAGATATTGCAGTAAGCCTCAGTATAACCATAACAATAACAATAGGAATAACAATAACGATAATAATAAAAAGTTTTGTTTGTTACCTACCTCTTCCCAAGGCTTGAGGTGGGGGTACAACATAAATTGAAATATAATTAAAGACGCATTGTGGTTAAAATACATTAAAACTCATAAAACCATTTAAAATACAAATATATCATAATTAAAAATAGACTGAGTAGGACTGTTGGAAGAGATAGGTCTTTAGTATTTTTTAAAAAATTTGGACAGTATATTTCGCTGTTGATTCTCTTCTGGCAGGTCATTCTACAGTCTGGGGGTGGGCAACGAAAAGGTCCTCTGGGTGACCATTGATAGTCTAGTTCTGGCCAGTTTAAGTAAATGACCCCCAGTGGAGCTGAGTGTATGAAGCAGATTGTATGAGAGGAGGTGATCCCGCAAGTAACTTGGACCTGAAATATGTAGGGCTTTAAAGGTAATAACCAACACTTTGTACTTTCAGTAGCAACTGAAACACATGCATAAACCACCACAACTACAGAATTAAATTCCTGTTCAGATTCCGTGATGCAGATAGGGTCAAGAGCTTGTCCCTGTCATGCTCAGCTTTACACATTCTCAGATAATAGAGAAGGAGAACACTATAGTAAATGAATTTGTGGATCTTGTGGAAATAGTTTTGTAAGAATTAAATCTAACATTTCTAACATAAGGGTTTTGCTCCTTAATTTTTGGGCCTTTTGTTGCTGGGTCAAATGTTCTACAGCAGCGGTTCTCAACCTGTGGGTCGCGACCCCTTTGGGGGGGTCAAATGACCCTTTCACAGGGGTTGCCGCTCCTCTATCCCACCCCGCTCCCTTTTGAAACAAGGTCACTGATCCTCCTGCCAAAAGCCAACCCCCACTGTTATTTGGCGGCCTCACAGCCAATGGGAGGGCTGTTTCTGAGACCCCGCGCTGGGAGGAGGGGAGAGGAACTGGCTGTTGCTCGAGGCGGGGGGGTTATGCCATTGGAGGAGCGCCACCCCCTCTTCCTCGCCACCGCTGCCACCCCACCAGTGGCCTTTCTCGCTTGGGCCTCCTCCTCCTCTTGCTCCTCAGTGCAGCAGCCAAGCACAGGCGGGCGGGCGGGCAGGCGGGTGGGCTCTGAAGTAGGACACGGCGCCATCTTTTCCTCCCCCTGTGGAGCTGCCAAGGCGAGTGAGCAAGCACTGGGTAGGAAAGGAGAGCGGCCGAGCCTGCACCTGGAGCGAGGCTCTGCAGCGGGAACGGGGCCGTGGGTGAGCGGGGAAGCTTCAGGCGCCCTGCAACGGGGCAAGGGCTTGCGCTTTGCATGGAGAGGGGAGAGCCTGGTCGGCGCCACCTCTTACTGGGCTCGCCCCCTCCCTCCCTCCCTCTGGGCTCTCAGTGCCCGCAGCACCGTTCGCTGTGGGTGGCTTGCGTTGCCTTTCCTGCTCGTGCTTTGGGCGAGCGGTGGAGACGCAGGAGACGCACCACCTGCCCTCGCGCTGGGTTTGCTATCGCAGGAACGCGGGGGGAGGTGGCGGCGTTGGGGAGGGCTCTGAGCCCCCGGGCCCCCTCCTTCACCCTCGCCAGTGCGTGCGCGCCGAGCATGACTGCCAGCTTTCAGGGCTGCCATTTTGTCACCGGTGTCACTGACTCGGAAGGGGGGGTGGAGAGCTGCAAAAATGCCCCGATCGGGTGCCGTTCACACGGGCATTAGGTGGGGAGGGGGGCGGGATCGGCGGGTTGTAGGAAAGGGGGAGGTGTTTTGATGGAGGCCTTGCACGGAGCGGGGGCCAGAAGCGTCCATCTGCCGGGAAAGAGAGCTGCGGGTTGGAGCAGCTTCCAGGCAGCCCGGCACTCCGCAAGGTTCGGCGGCCGGGCTGGGCGGCAGCCCGGCATGGGTCTCAGCCCCTTTGGCGGAGGCAGGGAGCTCGTTGTGCTACCCCAGGGATTCCTGGCCGGGCCTGTAAGAGGAGTTTATTTCGGAACAAGGGGGAGACCTCCTTTTCCTAGGAGATGGGCAGTCTTCTCTCTCTCTTTCCAGTCTACTTTTGGAAACTTCTCGCTTGAATTTTGTGTTGCAGTTACTTGCCCTCTTCTCATTTGCCCACCCACCTAACCTCCTACCCAATGGTAGGCCCACCTTAGAGTCAACATAAGTCAGGAACAACTTGAAGGCACACACAAGAAGCTTGTGTAGTCCCCCGAGATGTAATTAGAAATAAATATTTCACAATATATAATTACATATTGTTTTTGTGATTAATCACTATGATTTAATTATGTTCAATTTGTAAAAATGAAAATACATCCTGCATATCAGATATTTACATTACGATTCATAACAGTAGCAAAATTACAGTTATGAAGTAGCAACGAAAATAATTTTATGGTTGCGGGTCACCACAACATGAGGAACTGTATTAAAGGGTCGTGGTATTAGGAAGGTTGAGAACCACTGTTCTACAGTTTCAGGATTTCATAGGTTGCAGCTAAGAGGAATCAAAATGCTGGAATTACGTAGCATTTGAAAGAGACCTAAGCAGAAAGGAAAAGCCTTAATTAAATAATATGTAGCTCAGATATTCAAAGACATAGCCATGTTAAGTCTGGACCAGTATGCAGAGAGATTTTTTTTCTTAATTATTTTTATTATTAATAATGTGAAAACATACATATGATGGACAAACAAGAAAACAGAAAAGAGTGAATAATCTATACAAAACTTTTAAACAAAAGTATTAAAGAGATCTTGTAGCACCTTTGAGACTAACTGAGAGAAAGAAGTTGGTAGCATAACCTTTTGGAGACTCTGAGATGCTGCATTTAAAAATGTTTAAGTGCCAGTTTATCATGCTTGGTATCATTCCTTCACAGCAGTAATTAAGATTACAGAATAACTAAAGTTTGGTACGGAATTACTTTGACCGTTGAGACTATTTTGGAAACTTTTATAGGCCTCCCAGCATTCTTCTGAAAAATGCTGGAAGCCTGAAGAGAACGGGGAGGGCAACAAACACAATGGAAGAGTTCAGCCAAGGAAAGGGCCAAAATGTCCACAACTGTTTACAGAGTTCATTATGGGAACCAATTGCAGTGTACGGATTTTCTCAACTGAAATAGTTTGAATAACTTTGTAATTTTTACTGGTGTAGTTAGTACATGTGGCTGGCCACATGGCTGTCAACCAGATGTCTTATTCTGTTTGTGTAAATACAGAAGGATGTTTAGGGTGCAGAAAAGAAGGCTAATTTTTCATAAGTATCCAGGTTTTTTAAACATTTCATTGGCACTGGAGCCCAAGAGTTCGTGCAGTCTTCCTGAATCTGGATCTCTCTTGATTTTCTCCTCCCAACAACAGTTACCATCATCACTTAGTATTGGATATACTGGCTGGAGCTCATGGAAGCTGGAGCCAAAATATCTAGAGTGACCCAAGCTGGAGAAGGCCAGTTTAATGGGTTATACTATTTAAGCCAATATGTTCCAAACATTCCAGAGCTGAGGCACACTTATTTTTCTGAATTAAACAGGAGGTACATGTCACTTTTGTATTCAGAATGGATTAACATGACCTGCCTCAGAGGACTTAACCCTCATGTTGCTGGGTGAGTCACTGTTCTTGGAATGCCTCCTGAGTGGAAGAGGCAAGCCTAGAGTAATGATTCATTCATAGACACAACTGGCGGGTTTCTGTCCGAGTGGGTAATTTAACTGTGACTCTTCACTGGGAGTGATTCACATCAGTGCAGAGCTGTGGCAGAATTTACTTGTACAGAGAGCCAGCATGATGTAGTAGTTTGAGCATTGGACTACAGCTCTAGAAACCAGGGTTCAAATCCCTGCTCAGCAGTGGAAACCCCCGGATGACATTGGGCAAGTAACACTTAGTCTCAGATTCAGGCAAAGGTAACCCCCCTCTGAACAAATCTTGCTAAGAAAACACTATGATAGGTTCCTCTTAGGGTTGCCATAAGTTGGCAATGACTTGAAATCACACAGGAACAACAAGAACGAGAACAAGAACAACTTACTTGGGGAGGCTGACTGGAAGGATGCAAGTCCAGAGCAGTGATCCATTTTGATGTGGGGGAATAGCATTATCCAAGGACAGGTAATACTGCTATGTCTTTGCATTGGTATACTATTGATTAAATAGTGCAATTGTGGTTGATGCAAAGATGCAAGAGAAGAACTTTCCAAGTTCTGAACAATGCCATGGCAGGAAATCATCCAGAGAGAAAAGATACAGTCTCCACTTCAAATCTTTTCTGATGTCATCTTAGCAGTTCTCTCAGTGTAAGATACAGTTATTTTGAGATCTAGTGATTTCAGTGAGTAGGAAACAGACTATCCAGATTTTCTGGATGTTGTCCTATCTATTTGTATAACCCAACAACATCTCTTCATCCTCACAGACCCATCCTGGTATCTGTTTGTTGGTCACAATAGACTGTGATACTAGAACAAGCAGAAGACAATGAACTCACTTTGCTTATACAAAGAATATTGCATATGTGTTACTGAACTGATGTATACACAAGTCCCTCCCTTCATGACTCCCATGGTGTGGTAACTTTGAAATCTATCATCTCTCTGTGTTTATTTTAAAATTCTCCTTTGAGTTAAAACTTTTCATTTTTTAAATACATTTTTAAGCATTATAGTGTGAAAATGCAATAGCATACTGTGTATCTTGCCTTTACAACATTGCTTCTCTAGTGCGTCTTCCAGAGAAAAACAAAACAAAAAGAACAATCAGGGGCAGCGGGACAGGGTGAAGGTGGGGACAAGGAGTGGCCAAGGACATTGTAGTGTGGAAGGAACACTGGTGTCAGTACTGCTACTCATCTGTTTAAGGCGGAAGGGTGTGGAAAAGAGCATTCCTAACCTGACGACATTGTACAGATGGCAATACCAGGATTGTAATGCTACAATGTGCTAATGGCATCTAGTGCAGAAATGACTTCAAAAAGGGTGGATCCAGCCTAGGATCCCTCCAGAAGGAGTTCCACAGTCAGAGTGTTGCTACAGAGAAATCCCTGTTATGTTTATCTACCTACTCATGGATGGTAGGACATAAACAGGACCTCTTTTGAGGATCTTAGATTTTGAGCAAGCTCATATGGGAGGGGATAGTTTTTCAGCTATCCTGGCTCTGAAATGCTTAAGGCTTTTTAGTAAAAACCAGCACCTCGAATTGAATTCAAGTCAGTGTAGTTCTTGTAAATGGTGTTCTTCTTCGTTGTCTCTGTGCCTTCATACACTAGGAGCTTTAGCGCCTGCGTGGTAGTGTTTGGAAACTTCTAGAGCTCGTTCGCTTGGCGGGAGCCCCTCCCCCACGCTGGTACTGCGCATGCTCCTCCCGCCGAGCAACAGTCTCTCCTCAGTTCTTTCTCGTCCGCCGTCACGTACGGAAGGTTCTTTGGCTTGTTCCTCGATTTTCTTGCTTGGCTTTGCTGTCTTCACGGTTTTCGGACTATTTTCGGACTGTTTCTGACCTCTCTCTCGGACTTCCCCTCGGATTTGGTGTTTTTGGACTTTTCTCTTGTTTCGGCGTTCGTCTTATGTCCGCGCTGTTCAAGAAGTGCGTGTCCTGCAGGCGCAAAGTTGCCCTCAACGACGGCTGTAGGGAGTGTCTCTTCTGCTTGGGTGAGTCCCACAACACTCGGACTTGCCCAATTTGCTGGGATTTTACTTCCCAGACCCTTCGTAACAGGGCCTCAAGGCTGAAATCCTACTGCTGGGAGCAGTCTTTGAAGGCGATTGACGAGACCTCCTCTTCCAAGATGGCCAACAAGAAGACGACCACGCCATCGACGGTATCGGCGGTTGCTGTACCATCCACCTCGTTAGTATCGGGCTCAGTACCGGCGAGAATGCCAATATCGGCGTTACCGAGGATCCCGAAGCTATCGGCGGCTGCCAAGTCAGCGAAAGGATCCTCAATGGTGAGGAAGGCTGAGGCGCCTGCCAAGGAGATGCCTCCTAAGAAGCACCCTGCTCCGGACGGAGACAAGGGCAAAAGAAGAAGAAGAAGAAGAAGAAACGCTCCCCGGCTGGGGACGTTCACCCTCCCACTCCTCCTCCGACTCTGGAGCCTTCCAAAGGGCAAGGCGAGCCCGTCGATCTCTCGGACGACGAGATCGAGGACGTTCCCCAACAACGTCTGGACTCACCTGTGGCAGACCCTCCAACCCTGGTGGAGGAGCACCACCGCCCTTCCAGCCGTCTTAGGTCGGCCGACCTGCAGCAGAGAGAGACCTCTGCTTCCCCGGAGCGGCGCTCCACTTCAGCTAGGTCTCGGTCCCACTCTTCGGAGTGCCCGGTGACCTCACCGCCTCCTAGGGGGACAAGAGAGGAACAACCTCGCTTGTCTGCCTCCAGATACACCTCGGCGTCCTACGTGGCCAGGTACGTGAGGGAATCTGAGTGGAGAGAGCGCCCGGCTTCTACCGGTCACATTCTCCATCGTACCGGGATCGGTACCACCGTGACCCGAAAGGCTGGGAAACCTTCCGGAGGTCCCGGTCACCTCATCGGCAGCACGACTCTCGCTCCCGTTCACCGGAGGGAGATGCACCACGGTACCGTCGGCACCGAAGCCGCTCACTGTCTGACTACCGCTCCTTCAGCCGCTCTCCCTTGCCTCGATACCATAGGGCAAGAAAGCCATCACCCCGGTACCGAGCGGTATCGCCGTCTCCCAGGGTTATGGCTACGGCTACGCGTCCTGGGGAGTCAGTGGTGACCGGGCAGGCTACGACCACCACGGCCTGTCAGACTACGCCTGTCACCACCAAGAAGGTGAAGTCGGTTGTGGCCCAACTGAAGCGGGACAATACCACCGTCGCCGTTTCGGCTATGGAAAAGCCCAAAAAGGCGCAATCGACAACTGAGGTGAAGGAGCCAGAGACGGTGCACCGAGAGGGCTCACCTAGCTCCGAGTCCTACGACTCGAGCGCGGAGTCTGAGGTCTCTGATGTGGCCTCGCAGGAGTCTCCTCCTCTGGGATTCGGGGAGCTGATCCCAGATTCAGCTCCAAAGGACGTCCACCAGTTCTCTGCCAAGCTGCTACGAATGGCCACTACCCTCGGCCTCAAGATCGCCGAGGCGGAGCTGGAGGATGACGACCCGGTCTTCTCCCTCTTTGAAGGGAGACAACCTGCCACCGCCCCGCTGCCTCTTCTGCCCCAGATTGCGAAGGTTGTCAAGTCTGCGTGGGACAGGCCGGCCTCGGCGCAGCCGATCCGCGGTGGTTGGAGCACCTGTACAGGGTGCAGAAGGATAACGCGAGTTATCTCTTCAATCACCCGGCGCCGAACTCTGTGGTGGTCGAATCGGCGCAGACAAAGGGCACCGGCAGACAACACACTACTCCGTCGGACAAAGAGGGCAGAAAGTTAGGCGCCTACGCAAGGAGGTTCTACTCCACCGCCTCCCTGCACATTAGGCTGTCTAACACTCAGGCTTGCCTCGCGGCTTACCTGAAGAAGGTCCTCGACCGCCTCCAGCCAGCGTTGGAGACGGTACCAGATGACATCCGTCAGGCCACCTTGGTCATCTTTAATGAGGCCGTAGCCATCGCCCGGCAGCAAGTCGTCTCCTCTTGGCATGCGGTGGAGATCGCCTCCCGAGTCATGGCAGGGTCCATCGGCTTGCGCCGCCATGCCTGGTTGCGGCCGGCCGACATCCAGGAGGACACTCGAAGGAGGATCAAGGACCTCCCCTTCGATGGCGAGGGCCTCTTCAACTCCACCACCGACCAGGCGTTGGACAATTTAGTTAAGGCGCGGCTGACCGCCAAAAAGATCGGGCTCCAGCCGGCCACGCAAGCCCGCAGGCCTTCCAGCTTCCGCCAGTCCTGGCGACGGTCGTCGACCTCGTCATTCCAACACTCGGCCCAGTCCGGCCAGTCGAGGCCGTCCTCTGGCTCGTCGGCCAGACGTCCTTTCAGGCGCCGTCCCGCTTCTTCCAAAAAGTCCTCCTCGGACGCTAAGTCCAGGTTTTGACCTGTCTTGCGGGACTCCCCAACATCCTCTCTTCAGCCTCCCATCAACCCTTGGAGACCGACCGACCCTGACTCGACATCTGTCGGAGTGGCAGTATGTCACTACGGACTCTTGGGTGCCTTCCATCGTCCGTCTTGGCTACGCCATTGAGTTTCAAGATATTCCGCCTCGAGGCGTCTCTACTCCACTCCGTCGAGCCCGGCCCTCCTGGAAGAGATCCAGTCCCTCCTCCAAAAAGGAGCGATCGAGCAGCTCCCGCCAGAGGCCAAGACCACCGGCTTCTTCTCCTGGTACTTCACGGTACCGAAGGCCGATGGTACCCTCTGGCCGATCCTCGACCTCAGAGGGGTGAACTACTACATCCGCCCCAAGAGGTTCAAGATGGTCATGATACCGTCGATCCTGCCCTTCCTCCATCGAGGGGACTGGTTCGCCTCCATCGATCTCCGAGACGCCTACTTCCACATCGCCATTCGCCCGCAGCACAGACGGTACCTCCGCTTCGCAGTCGACGACACCTGCTACCAGTACAAGGTGCTGCCGTTCGGCCTCTCGACTGCCCCAAGGGTCTTCACCAAATGCATGGTCCCAGTTGTATCCTTCCTGCAGACGAAGGGCGCCTCCGTCTACCCTTACCTCGACGATTGGCTGTTGGTGGCGTCCTGCAAACAGAGACTTTACCACGACGTCCACATGACGTTGTTGCTCCTCACCTGCCTTGGACTTCAAGTCAATCCGAAGAAGTCCCACCTCTAGCTGGCGAGGACGTTGGACTTCATCGGCGCTACTCTCGACTCCATCTCCGTCAGGGTGTACCTGCCAGAGACTCGGGCTCAAACCCTGATCTGGGCCACCGCACACGCCTACACGGCCCCGACGTTGTCTGCGAGAAGCGTCCAGCAGCTCCTGGGCTACATGGCCGCGACTACATCGGTGACCTATCTCGCCAGACTGAGGGCAAGACCTCTCCAACACGGGTTCGTCCGCATATTCGACCCCCTGCGAGACGAACAGACCATCCGACTGCAACTGCCGGAGGACGTGTGCTCATCCCTCTGATGGTGGCAATCGCGAAACAATCTGATGTCTGGGATGCCCTTCCAACAGCCGACACGGAAGGTGACGGTAACGACTGACGCCTCCCTTTACGGTTGGGGTGCCCACTGTGGTGATCTGAAAGTCCACGACAGATGGACCGACGACAAGACCGCTCTCCATATCAACGCACTAGAGCTGCTCACCGTCTCAAAAGCACTACGAGCGTTCTGCCACGTCGTCGCGGGGCGCACAGTCCTGGTCCTGACGGACAACACCTCCGCCGTCTGTTACATCAACAGACAAGGAGGGACTCATTCCACGACCTTGCTCAACATCGCCCTCGATCTGTGGAACTGGTGCATTCGCCTGCACACGCATCCCGTGGCTGTTCACCTGGCCGGGCAGGAGAACACCACAGCAGACACCCTCAGCAGGGACACCTCATCCCACCACGAATGGTCTCTCTCCGGAGAGGCGTTCAGACTGATTCGGGACCGCTGGGGCGAACCGTCGATCGACCTCTTCGCGACCAGGAAACGCGAAGTGCTGCCGATTCTGTTCGAGAGCGGGCCACGATCGCGCTTCCATCGGGGACGCTTTCCAGTTTCCATGGACCGGGGAACTCCTCTATGCATTCCCGCCGTTCCCGCTGCTCGGCCGGACGATATTGAAGATCCTCGCCGACCGAGCCGACACGATCCTGGTAGCCCTGTACTGACCGAGGCAGCACTGGTTCACACCCCTGCTACGAGCTGCACGAGGCGACCTGCTCCGGCTACCACCGACGCCGGGCTTGCTCTCCCACTCCGGCGGCCGAGTCCTCCATCCGGACCTGCCACGCCTGGCCCTCCATGCCTGGAGGATATCGCACTGACGATCCCGTGCTCGGTACCGTCCTCGTTGCGGCCAGGAAGGAATCCACTCGTCGCAACTACCAATACAAGTGGCGACGCTTCCTGACCTTCGCTAATGAGAGGAGTGAGCCGGTATTGCCTGCAGGACTCTCTACCGTCCTGCATTTCTCCTTCACCTCCAGCAACAGGGCCTGGCATTTCCATCTCTAAAGGTTTACCTCTCCGCGATCGTGGCATACCAGCCGCCACGATCTGCGGCATCGGCTTTCTTCAGGAACGATACCGTTAAGCGGTTCCTGAAGGGACTTCAACACCTTTACCCGCCGGTATCACCGCCGCTACCGCCGTGGTCCCTCTCATTGGTGCTGTCGCAGTTGACAAAGCCGCCCTTCGAGCCGATGGAGACCTCGGATGACAGACTCTTAACCTTGAAAACTGCCTTCCGGGTAGCGGCGACCTCAGCAAGGCGAGTGGGTGAGATAACAGCTCTTCGATCCGATGAGCCCTTCATGGTCTTCCACAGAGACAAGGTGGTCCTGAGACCTGACATCTCGTTCCTGCCTAAGGTGGTGTCCAGTTTCCATCTCAACCAGGACATCATCCTGCCTGCTTTCTTCCCGAACCCGACGACACCGCTGGAGCGGTCCCTTCACTCCCTGGACGTGCGTCGGGCCCTGGCGTTTTACCACGACAGGACTGCTTCCTTCCGACAGACGCCGCATCTCTTCGTTTGTTATGGGCGACGTCGGAAGGGCCACAAGGTGTCCACTCAGCGCTTCTCCAAGTGGGTGGTACAGACTATTCAGCTGGTGTACGAGCTCGCGAGGAAGCCTCCGCCAGCCCTGCTTCGAGCCCACTCCACCAGAGCTGTGGCTACTTCTGCGGCCCTCCTGCGAGGAGTTGACCTGCACGAACTCTGCCGTGTGGCGACCTGGTCCCAACCATCGACCTTCGTTCGCCACTACAGGCTCGACTGCCGGTCGTGCAGAGATGCTCGGTTCGGACGTGAGGTGCTGGCTTCCGTGCTGTAGGACCTGACCCGCCATCCGACCGGTAAGCTACACAGTCTCCTAGTGTATGAAGGCACAGAGTCCACGAAGAAGAAGAACAGGTTGCTTACCTGTAACTGTTGTTCTTCGAGTGGTCATCTGTGCCATCATACACACCCGCTCTTTCCTCCCCTCTTTCTCAGGTCCCTGTAGGTTCTACGGCAGACGACAGAACTGAGGAGAGACCGTTGCTCGGCAGGAGGAGCATGCGCAGTACCGGCGTGGGGAAGGGGTCCCGCCAAGCGAACGAGCTCTAGAAGTTTCCGAACGCTACCGCGCAGGCGCTAAAGCTCCTTGTGTATGATGGCACAGATGACCACTCGAAGAACCACAGTTACAGGTAAGCAACCTGTTCTTATAGGGTCTCTAGAGCAGACATCTGACAACAGTAGCTTCTGAATACTTTTTCAAGGGCAACCCATGTAGCAGTAGCTTCTGAATACTTTTTCAAGGGCAACCCATGTAAAATGCAGTATAGTTTATTTGGGACGTAATTAAGGTATGAATGACCTGTGGCCAGATTTGCCTTTCCAGCTAGCACACCAACCAGAACTGAGTAAGGAATTTGTGACTATAGCAGTTACCTGGCCTTCCAGGAGCAACACTGAGTCCAAGAGCACTCACAAACCTTATCTTTTAGCAGTTTTATCTTACCTTTTAGTAGTACAAACCTACGCAGAACATTCAGGTAACTCCCCCTCCCCCCCAAATATACATTCATAAAGGAATAGAATCCAAAAGTACGTGAACATGCGCATTTCACTTGAATTTTTAGAAACATGTACTGTGCATTTTGTTGAATGTGGCTTTAGGTGGAGGAGAAGAGTTCCATACTAGTGCAAAAACTAGCAGTCAGTAATTGTCCTTATGATGAGGCTCACAGCACAATAGTTTTACTTTACCAATTATCAAAGAAACAGAAACATATTTGGCAGATATCACAGCTTAGGGACCAGGAAACTGTGATGCTTCAGCTGTTGCATGGCAGCCTCCATCAACCCTCTCAATTGACTAGGCTGTCTAGGGCTGATGTGAGTTGCAGTTAACAGCCTCTGGGGGACACCTATGAGGATATCCATCCAGTATGTACTCTTCTGGGTTTCTTATTAAAGTAGCTCCCAGGAACATCCTGCAAAGAGAGACAGAAAGAGAAGATAACATTCTACTGTAGTGTGCCATAAGGTCTCTGATTTACAGCTCACATGCCAAACAGGATATGAACACCTGAATATCTTCAAAAGGCAAGTCAGTTGTGAATGACTTGTAGTAAGTTATCAAGCTGAAGAGAACAAAATAAGTAGCAGGGAAAAGGAAGCCTTCATTCCAAGTAAATAGTTGTGAGATTTGTGTATTTACAGACAACTTAATTCACAGATCAAAGTGTTTTATTGCAGTCCTCATCCAAATGTGGAAACAGAGCTATATATTTTAGATAAAAAATGGTATTAATCTTATTTCTGCTCCTCCCATTTTTTTCTTTTCATTTTTGTTTCATCAGAACTTTGCTATGCAATCTAAATGGTATATTTTCAGATTAGCAACAGTTGCATTAAATACCATCCCATTGCCCTGTTTTTGAATGTGTGGAATGTATTTATTTAAAAATATTTCTGTACACCTTCTCATTTGTGCAAGTCTTGAAGTGCTTTACAACACCACTATAAAACAATAAACAATCAAGCAAAAACACAATCATATAAGATATGAGGGTTTGTGGCTGGGAAGAAAACAAGGTAACAATGTCTTCAATGAGCACATGAAACACACAAGTGTTGAGACCAGATGTATTCCAATGGGGATATCATTCTACAGGTTAGCCCACACCACAGGGAGGGTCTTGCTGCCAAACAGAAATATCTCAGCGTGTACCTGTTTTTCAGGATTATATCCACACATTGACCTATGCACATATGCAGCTTCAGTTCATGGAACCTTTGGGGGCAAAGGAGTTGAGGTGTACGTGCCAGGAAAGGCAAGGATGATCCTGTGCCCACATTCTTCACACCTCTGGCCAGATTTGAGCATGAATAACGCTATTGCATTTGTTTTGCTTTGTTCCTTCTCAACTGTCAATGAAATAACTGGGATGAGCTATCTATAGTTTATAGCCAATTTGACAAATGTTCAAATTTGTAGTCAATTTTCAATTTGATCAGACTGCACAAAGAGTCTTAGCTGAGATCGAAAATTCTTGGGGATCAGTAACTTAACAGGAAAAACACATACACAGAAAAGGGTTATTTTTGTTGAGTATTTAAACCAATCTTTATAATTTTTTTGCCCTCTAAGATAGCTATTAGAGAAAACTGCTGTTGGCTTCATTTGTGGAATTTCAGGGGTTTTTAGGTGTGTGTGTGTTCCATTTATAACCTTCTTGTGTTTTCCTACTGTTGCTTTGTGTCTGTCCACTATCCCCCTTATCCAGAAATCTGATAAGGAAGGGAAGATCAAATACCTTCATCATGTGTTTCGCTGGTTGCATGTGGAGACCTTTCCCAATTTATAGGCCATTTCTGCACTACACTGTTATAGAGCTATTATTCCACTTTCAACACACTATGGAATCCTGGGGTTTGCATTTTAGGGAGGGGCCTTTAGACATTCTCAACCAGAGAGCTCTTTGGCCTCAGTAAACTACAAACCCCAGAATTCCACAGGATGTTGAAAGTGGAATAGAGCACTATAACAATATAGTGTAGAAATGGCCATCCATTCAGAGGAAAAGTACATTCCCCAGAATATCCACTAGTTAGTGTGCCACTGACTTCCTCTACTCCCTGTCCATTTATAACCTCTACCACTGGGGGATTGGATTTACAACTACCTTAATAAATAGACACTGTGATTGTACTTTCATATTCAGAATCACAGAGGCTGAACTTAGAGGCATACTTAGAAGAGCCTTTGCCATAGCGTGCCTGTGGACCTTAAAACATAAGTAGTTCTGGGTGTCTCTGCCAGTTTCTTAATAACTTCTTCTGACTTTATTGTATTTGAAGGAGAGTATGTATGAAATTCAGTATCTAGAGACCAAAACTTCATTCCTTTCTTTTGTTGGGATATGTCTATAAAAGCAATGAGCAGTGGTTTGTGAAACAGTACATAGTTGTGGGTAAGCGTAGGAGTTTGGGTAGCTCACAAAATCAGAAACTGGTGTTTTAAAAAGCCAGACTGGTTTAGTCACCTGTTATTCTTACAAGTAAATGCTGACTCAAATGAAGAGATGGACTCTGGGGAGTAAAGAACTTCTTTTATTTAGATACACCCCTTCAGACTTCTTTTTTTAAATACAGGTGAATCTCAGTCCAGATGGCTCGCTTGCATTCATCCAGCTGCAGTGTCCTGGGGAGAACTTAACTGTTTATGTTCCTAACAGCCATGGCTGCAGTTGGGTTGTGTTTCTGTCAGCCAGGAAATTTGGTTCTCTCCAGCATTTACAAAGTTGTGCTGCAAGTCAGGTTACCCAAACATGTTTTATTCATGTCTTCATTTATACTGCAATCCTATACATATTTACTTGAATTAAGTATTAGTAGGTTGGAGCCAGACTAAGGCCATTTCCACTCTGTACTGTTACAGTGCTATTATTCCACTTTTGACATCTTGTGGAATTCTGCAGTTTGTAGTTTACTGAGGCCAAAGACCTCTCCGGCTGAGAATTCTAAATGCTCCCCCTTAATTGCAAACCCCAGGATTCCGCATGATGTGGTAATGGCCTAAGACTGGCTCTGAAATGAGAATTAAGCTACGTTAGCTTAGGCCGTTTCCGTGCTGGCCTGTTATAGCACTATTATTCCACTTTCAACATCCTATGCAATCCTGGGGTTTGCAGTTTAGGGAGGGGCCTCAAAAAGTTGCAAACTGCAAACCCCAGGATTCCATAGGATGTTGAAAGTGGAATAATAAGCATTATAACAGGCTAGTGCGGAAATGGCCTTAGTATGGAACCACTCTGTTGAGTTCAGTGAGACTTGCTACTAGAGTAAGGGTTGCAGCTGAAGAAGGAAAAAAACAACAGAGAAATTTCTAATGGTTGCTTATTTTTCCTCAGTAAATTATTATATCTGTATTATCTTCAACATTTAAAAGACAGAACAAATGCAAATAATTATTGAAAATCAAGGGAAGAAGAGTGGGATGAACTGGGGTCTTGTTGTGTGACTGTTATTTCTGCTCCGTGTGAGGAAGTGGAGTGAATGCTTAAAAGCAATAGTTGTTGAAAGAACACAGTTTTATGTACAGAAGTAAAATGCACAAGGCACTGTGTACATTACATTATGAGGAAACAAGTAAAGCTGAAATGCTTGCTAAACTATCATTTTGTTGCTGTGATAAAGTTAGAGCTTAAAGAAAAATGAAAGCATGATTTGATTGATCAATTGACAAAACTCTTTTTGGGGGGGAGTGGTTCAAAGATACAAATTCTAATTTGATCACACCTAGCCTAACCTACCTAGATCATCTTTGGTGTTCTCCAACAGCATATTGCCCCTGAAACTGATTGTATATATGTAATACTCATGACTAGTACTCACTGATAAACTTATCCTCCATGAATTTGTCTGGTCTTGTTATGAAGCTGTTCAGGTTTGTGGTCAACATTATTATCTTGTAGTAGAAAATTCCTTAGTCGAAGTATGTGCTGTGCGAGGAAGAATCTCCTTTCATCTGAAGCCCAGAGTATCCCACCATTCAGCTTTAGTGGATGAGTGTGGATTCTAGTATTTAGAGATAGAGGAGGAAAACTTCATCCTATCTCTTTCTACATATCGTGCATTCTTTTGTACACCTCTCTGATGTCCTCCCTTACTCTCTTTCTTCTAAGCCCTAAACCCCTTTTAATCTTTTCCTTATAGGGGATTTACTTTTATTCTTGGAAACTTTACTGAGCTCTACAATAGCTGTTGGACTTCTGCTTTGTTTGGATGTATAATATGTAGTTCTGTGCCCATGGATGGTTTCAGAATCAATGCAGAAACAATTAAGGGCTTAGGATAGGCAGGGCCAGTGCTATCGTTGGACCAAGTAGGCAGCTGTCTAGGATGCAGGCCTCAGAAAGGGACACTACTGATCATTGAAGGGCATAGTTTTAAATAGTCTTTCTAACCCTTATAAACTCTTGTAAAAAAATGTTGTATTACTTATTCTTGCAATTAAAAGTAAATCTAGCAGTTTTAACTTTTGAAGTTTTCATTTTTTTCCCTATGGGATAGCTTTTTGTGTAAATTGCGAATTGGATATGTGTATGTATGCAAGTAATTAGCCTTGCCTAGGGTACAAAATAACCTGGCACCAACACTGAGGACAGGGCCAGTCCAATGTCCCAAAGTGCCAGTTCAGTATCCCAAATAAAGATGCTTTAGCAGCATTAGAAATAGCAAAGTGGTGCAGACCTTTTAAAATATGATATAAGAATTTTCACCATAAAGTGCTATTGCTATAAAGCTCCAAACATCTAAAGTTTCAGAATCATGTGCTCTGATGTGGCTTTAGCCAGCTGCTCCAGGTAGTTATGCTCCTGTGTTTGCTACTCTAGGAAGAGGAAAACAGTGATAGTATTACTTTGGACTGAAGTGCTGGGCTTGTGGATGGAGATTTTACTGTCTAATTCAGTCTGTTGAATACAGCTTAAAGGGGAGACTCTTGAACAGGTGCAGCTGTGCAGTATAAATGGCTCATTTCCTTAAGTCAGTGCTGTATTAATCTGAGGGGGAAAAGATGATGTTTCCAGGGATGCTTCCTGTCTTTCTAACTGTGCTCTACGGGACTGAATTGCCCCCACAGGAAATTGCCATACAAATGTTACCCTAAAAAACACAATCGGTAACTCCCGTCCCTATAAGAATAAAAGAGAACTATGGCAAGACAGGACAGAGCATCATTGTGCTAATGGGTTGGATCTGGAGTCCAGGTGGGTGGCTGGGAAATCTCTCTCTATGTTATGTGTTTGTGTTGGCAGGACTGATAAACAGATGAGTAAAATGAATAAGAGACACAAAAATGTTACAGATTGAATGCATGGCTGAGCCTTAGTGGATGAATAACTATGTGAAAGAATTAGTAAGGGGTATTGACTGCCTGGGCAAGTCAGTATTCAGCCAGTGCCTGTTTTAATGTCTATCTTGGCAATGGGTGATGAGGAATTCTTAGAATTGTGCTGTACATACATACAATTAAACAAGAATACAGTAGAATTGAGAGCTGCTGTAGTATAGTGGTTTGAGCATTGGACTATGACTTTGAAGACCAGGGCCATTTCCGCACTAGCCTGTTATAGCACGATGATTCCACTTTCAACATCCTCTGGAATCCTGGGGGTTCGGCCCCTCCCAAAACTGCAAACCCCAGGATTCCAGAGGATGTTGAAAGTGGAATCATTGTGCTATAACAGGCTAGTGCGGAAATGGCCCAGGATTCAAATCCTCAGTCAGCCATGGAAACCCAGTGAGTAACCTTGGGCAGTCATACCCTCTCAGCCTCAGAGGAAGGCAAAGACAACCCCCTCTGAACAAATCTTCCCAAAAAACCCCATGATAGGTTCACCATATGGTTGTCATAAGTCAGGAATGACTTGAAGAAATGCAACAACAACAGTGGAATTGTTTTCCTGTTTCCACTGACCTCACTCTCCCTCTTGATTGTACTGCCTCAGTTGGTATAAACTTAGAAAAAACCATTTGTACATTCAGGATTAAGTTATCTTGTTAATATTTGGATTCTGCAGATTAGACATTACAGAAATTGGCTTAAGTTACCACTGCTTGATTGGCTTTTTCTGAGAGTCATAACAAAGTAATTCCCAAGCTGGATTTTACCAAATAACTCTCTGGTATAGCATTCTGGGATTATTGTTGCTATTATAAATTGTTGTCATTTGAGTACTACATAAATAACAGAAAACAGTTAATACAACATAGAGTTAAACAAAAGCAACGAAGGAATGAAAATCATGAGCAAACTGTATGGTGTGCTTAAATATATTTTTGAAACTTAATAATTAAGAAGATAATCTACTGAGATATGCAGATATGCAACCTTCCAGAACTGTTTCCATACAAAATAAGTGTGCTGTGTCATCCTCCAGCTTCTCTTTTAAGAACATAGCTGAGCCCTTCCGGTTGCATGGCGGGCGCGAGTGGCAGCTCGGAAAGAAGCTGCGCAATGGCGCAGCTCCGAGCAGTCACCCGCTGGATTCCAGCCGCTTTTTTTGTACCACCAGAAGCAGCTAAACATCCCTCCGGTAAGAGGGGTGCAGGAGAGGTCCAAAGGGGACCCCTGTAACTGGTGGCTGGCTCTACCCGGCTGGGGTAGCCAAAAACACCAGGGGGTCTAAGGACCATGACAGAGCCAGTGGGATCGTTGCCTGAGTGGCACAAGCGCCGCCGTCGACTTTTAACCAAGAAACTTATTTGAAATAACAAGTAAGAAAACATGTACCTGCTCTGGTCTTTGCTTTTGAAAATATCACATCTGGAACGAGCATGCAGTGGTGCGCAGGAGCGTAGGAATGGAAGGACCCAGAGGGACGTGAGTGTGTCATGGCGGAGAATTTTCTTAAGGAGCTGCTGAGTTAAAAGAAATGGCTAAAAGGCTTTTCTGTTTTTCTGTGGACAGTTGAGAGTTCGTCTCAAAGGGGCAGCTGTTTTTAAAGAAATGGCTTAGAGGCTTTTTTATTAAAGGGCTGGTACCGGGCTAAAGAATAAGACTGAACTTTACAAGATTGAATAAACCCCATTTGGACATTGAGCTCCTTATTTCTACAGATTATTTTGGCTGATCTGGGAGGATTGTTGTTTTGGCTTCTTGACTCTGGATTTCTGACCTGGAAGAATACTTTGGGCAGCGGGTATCGAGTAGTGCCTTTTTCTTTTCTTTTTTTGGCTTCTGTTGTCTGAGACTGTTTCCTAACTTTCTTTTTTTCCCCTGAGTTTGGACTGGTGAGACTGGTAAACCTGTGCTGGAACATTATTCAAGCAAATATCCTCACCCTCAGGGACAGAACTACTTGGACTTTAAGCATCTATGAGAGTACAGTAATCTTCAGAAATGAAACTCCAGGTAGTGAAGTTCCAAATGGGAGGGGAGAATGGGAGGTGAAGTGGCACAGGGTCCTGAATTAGACAAAGTGGTAATACTTTAACAATGTCAATTAAGGTTACATTCGATAGATATGTGGTCATTAATATAACATTGTGATATTGTTAAACGGGGGATGGTGGATAGGGCATAAGTATAGAAGTGGGAAACAAGACATTTTTAAAATTATGGAGTTTAGGGCAGGAGATGGATTTGATGTGTTCCCGTTGTTTGAGACTTGTTTCCCAATTTTTTTTTCCTGAGTCTGGATTGTTGAGACTGCCGAGCCTGTGCTGGAAAGTCACCTAAGCAAAACATCCTCACTCCCTGGGACGAAGCAGCTTGGAATTCAAGCGGCAATGATAATAGAGAGATTCTTCGGAAATGAGTGTCCAGGCAGTAAAGTTCCAGATGGGAGGGGGGAATGGGAGATGATATGGTGCACAGGGCTCTGAATTAGATAAAATGGCTATGTACTTTGGCAATATCAATCAAGCTTGCATTTTTGATGGATATATTTTAATTAAGACAGATATTGTGATATTGTTAAAGGGTAGATGGGTGAATAGGACACAGCTGGAGGTGGGAAACAAGACATTTTTAATATAATGAGATCCAGGGTGAAGAGGAGTGACTGTAACAGTACCAATAGCTCAGACTGCCAGATATACACTGATAGATGTGTTTTAAAAATTTTAAGTTTTCATTTTATAAATGTTGGAGGACTCAATTTAAGAAAAGACAGCAGAATTCAGAAGAGACAAATAGACAAATGAGAATAAATTGAAATCTGTTGAGTAGAGAAAAGCAGAATGGCCAATAATGGGGGATAGCTGGGAACTGTCAAGGGAAAAGGACTGTATTTTGATTGTGGAAATGGGGAGAGGGGAATGCATGTTCCAACGTTTGAGATGAACACTGTATTGTGATACAACAAATGTAATATGTGGAGTGTGTTTCGAGAAGCGAAGACCAGAACAGAGTGGAAGATCAGAAACATTTCATGTAAAACTACAGGTTAAAGAAAGTCTTTTTTTATCTGTGAAAATTTAATAAAATTATTATAAAAAAAAAGAACATAGCTGATAAAAAGAAACCAAGCTGCAGGGCCAGGCCTGCTTTCCTTCTTTGAGACTGGAATGGCAGCTTTTCTCCCAGGGCCTTTCTACACTACATTGCTATAGCACTATTATTCCACTTTCAAGAGTCTGTGGAATTCTGGGATTTGTAGTTTCCTGAGGCCAAAGAGTTCTCTGGCTGAGAATTCTTAACGTCCCTTCCTAAACTGCAAACTGCTGGATTCCATAGGATGTTGAAAGTGGAATAATAGCTTACACTATAACAGTGTAGTACAGAGAGGCCCTCTGTCTGCTAAAGCACCTTGCCCGCTTATACAGCCCTGATTTCCCCTTTAAAACCACTACTCTAGTGTATAAAGGGTAAGGCCTCTCAGTTGTTATTCAAAATGGTCTACTGATCTGTGGTAGTGTGTTTCTGGTTGATTGGAACTAATGGAAAATACTCTACTGTGTCAGAATTTATAAATTATAATGTACTCTTTATTAAAATAACAAACAGGGAAAGGTATTGGGTGTCATAAATATATCCAAGTAGTACAGAACTTCAAAAGGTGTTTATCCAGTTTCTTATAGCTCAATTCAGTATACAGATTCAGAACTTCCATACACACACAGGCCTTTGGCTTCCCTTTTGCTCAAAGGCTTAATTCCCAAATCTGGGTCACACCTTCTGAACCAACTCAAAATAGTTTGGTTTGTTCTCTTTATCTCTCTGTAGACCTCTGATTCCACTCTTATTCAGACACCCCCCCCCTGCCCCGGCTGACTTAGAGGTTCTATCCTAGAGCCCTCTCTCTGAAAATATCACTGAGGGAATCTGAAAAATCCAAATCATTGTGTCTTATACATAGACCATCTCCTCTTCAACCTCAGTCCCTCTCTCTCACCAATGGGCTGGGTTTCTTTCACACAGAGCCACTTTGGTTACATGGCAACCTGTTGCTGGGGCTGCCCTGCCACTCAGGATAGCCACACCCCCAGGCTCTATCACACAAGCTATTTCAGATATGTCATTGTCTTGTTGCTCTCTTGCTTGAGCTTTCAGCAGTGACAACCACAAATCTTCAAATGTTTACAAGCAGAGTAGATATATGGAGCTGGAAAAAGGCAATCAAATGATATGTATATGTTTGTGTGTGTGCATGTGTATGCATAGCAGCTTCATACAAGGAAAGATTAAAATATTGAGTGCTTTTCAGAAAAAAACAATGAATAAGGGAGATTGTCTCATCATAGGGTTTTCATGGTAAAACACATTCAAACATGAATTACCAATGCCTCTTCTACACAATACTAACATTTGTTAGCTATGGTGCCACTGTGCTCTCCCTCTCTTTCTCTCTCTCTCTGTGTATTTACATATATTTGCATGTTCAGGGGCAAATCCTGCTCCATGCAAATAACACACACAATATAAATCAGAAGAGGTAGGCCGCTTTTATTGGTTGCAGCTGCTAATAGGGCTGGCATCCAAATGGGCCCAGATCCAGGCATCGACCAGCCTGTCTGTTGATCAATGAGCCTGCCATCTGGCCTGCTGCTGAAACCAGGATAACAGGACAGTCCATTTGGGTAGATGCCCGTTTGTGGACTCCCTGCCACTGGGGAGTGCGGGAAAGACATCTGCCCCCGACTGTGAATGGACCTAATGCCCCACACCCCCTGAATCCCATAATGGGATTCCCTTTTGTACCAATACCTGATAACTGAGAATTGATGCCCTGGATTCAGGACCCATGTCAACTGCCACAAAAGGCAGGTGAATCTGCTGTACCTCCATCTTTCTTTTCACTGCATGGATTTCCTCTCTCTTTCCCCACTGCTCTAGACTTCAACATTGCCTCATTCTCCATCTTCTCCTACTTTGTTGCCACCTCCTCTGTCACTGCCTTCTCTGACACCACTTTCTTCATTGCTTTTCCTCTGCATTCTTCACTCTTGCTCCTGGTTCAGCTCCCTTGGTGTTCACAGCACAAATGACTGTGCTTACAAAGGAGCTGGAATAAATGCCTCCCCAGCTGGACCTGGGTGAAAACCCACGTCCAGGTCACTCAGGCCCCTCCTGCCAGCCAGTGAGTTCAAACCAAGGTTTAAACTCATTGGCTGGCATTCCACTTTTCCCCAAGACCTTGCAAGCTGCTCAGACCCCTGGGAGAAAGAAACCAGCCAGCCACCATTACAGACAACTGCCAGTACACTGCTCTCACTCCCAAGACACAGTGCTGCTGTGAAGGTAAGTCTCGCAGCATTCTTTAGACTGTACACGTTTGGCAGGATCTGCTGTTTTTTGGATGTTTTATCTATAAAACACCATGTACATCAATAGCACGATATAAATTAATGATAATGGTAATGGTAACAACAACAACAGCAGCAACAACAATAATATAATTACACATGGTGTGAAGAAGATAGTATTGCAGTGCAAACTCATTTACAGATGTGTGATAATACACATACATATCTGAGCATCTGTTGAAACATTAAATCAAGTGGACCTTTAGCTGTAAAGAGTCAACTAGAGGACTCAAATATGTCCTTTGTTATTGTGATCCCCTGAAAAGAGAGGATATGACTATGGGAAATAATTGAGATGGAACCACAGTTACTTGGTTATCTTTCTAGAAAAGAAAAGAGGTAAAGGAAAGCTTAGATTAGATGAAAGAGGGTGGAAGTGATCTAGGAAGAAAGCTGATGCCAAATAAGGAGACAGGGCGGTGTTGTAAGCCAGGCAGACATAGGAGAATCCTAATCAGGTTGGCAAGATATCAAAAATGTAACTAACGTTTCACCTGGAATGACACATATTGTTCAAAAAGTTAGTGAGGCACGAAAGGAAACAATATGAGGAACTGAAATAAGATTAAAGCATAAATCTTACCTTTTCATGCTAAGGAGGGGGTTGTGTTCAGACTTTTCTTCAGAGTGTCTGCTGTGTACTGGGATTTGTCCTTTGTACTGGAACATAAGGCACCTTTTGAAAAAAACACCTGCAATGGAGGAACATGGGCACTGGCAATTATTGGATTCCTCTGGGAATCACATGGTACACAAGTATTCAAAAGTGGACTTTGGTCAAACCTTCCAAGAAGCTACAAATGCAGAGTACTGGCAAAAATAGGAAGGGGAAAAGCTGTCTTGCTGAGCAAGTGAAAGACCCTCTTAATAAGAATTCCCTTCTAAAAACTCTTGACTTTAGCTGGTCTAAAAACTAAAGTGTGCAAATCAGGTGGAAATCGCTGTGCAGATGTCTCAGTAAATTACTTACACTTTAGTTTGTTTGTTCCACACATTGTGATGTCTGCCATACTCAGATATTGATGTCTATAATTTTCTTCAGTGTCAATAAAAATAATGGGGAAATTAAAATGTTAACTGGTAATTTTTACATAAGAAATTAGGAGTCTGCTGCATTGTGAAAATCATGGCCCTGATTAAAATGATGAATGAATGAATGGGGGTGGACATTTTTATTGTTCCCCAACCCTTCCATAGATCACCTAGATGGTGATCTGGACCCCATTTTCAGAGATTTCAACCTCAATGGAAAAGAAAAATTAAGATGATTAGGTTCCAGCAATGGAGGTTTAGTTTCTTGCAGAATGAAAGGGAAATTTACATGCATGTTTTAGATATGAGGCAAAACCTGAATGGTTGTGAAGGACTGGCAGAATTCAGGTCTGCCAAGTAGTTTGAAAAGAAGTGAGAGAAAGGAAAAACCTCCTGAAGTTATAGGGTCCAGTTATAGATCAGAATTCTGCTAATACAAGTTGTCAGAATTAGACCTGCAGGATCCCTGATAGAGCCTGGGGCAATGGGTGCATTATTCCAGTGAGGTCTTAGGTGAGAAGTACAGAGCCTTATAGAAGCAGCGTTGTTCCCTGGGAATGGGATTTAGTATTCTATCAGTTTCACAGTTTCTTGCTGGCCATGTTGCTTTTCTCAGGTAGCAGGTGCTGTTGGTTATAGAGCCCTTGGGGTTGAGGATGGCTTTCCCTTATTAGGATCAGGCTTTAGAGTTGCAATATTTGGCAGTCTAGATGGAGAGATTTCAACTGCAGGGGCACTGATGGTTCTTAAGCGATAGCATGGGTTTAATATCTGCACTAGCTTCTTGCCTTTTGTGTTCATGTCTGGATTACATCTGGAATCAGAGTCATGGCTACCAGTGATTTGCAGTCTCCAGAGCCAAGAATCCTTGGATTTACTGCAAGTTTTCCCAAGGGTTTCTTAGTGAAATTAGGTTGAACTGTGGTTGAACTGTGGTTTGAAATTAGATGAACGGGCTTGAATAATTCTTCTCGTGTTAACCTCTACCATGGCATTTTGGCCAAGCTGCCTGAATTGAAGCTGTATCAAAGATGTTTATCTTTTTAGTACTGGTATGTAACCTCCATATGTAGCAACAGAAGAGTTCTGGATTTATTCTAGGATTCATTCTTGGGTCTTGCATAGCTTTAGGGAGGACCTGAAGTCCTAGTGAATGAGCCATATCTCAGAATATTTTGCAGTGCACTAGGGATCCATGGTAGATAAGTATTTATTATTTATTGAACGTATATCCTGCCTTTCTTCCAGCGTGGAATTCAACCATTTTAAAAAGTACATTGTAAATACTATTAATACTAATATTTAAAAAGCAAACTAATAAAAAAGTTAAAAGAGAATTGGGTTAGAGTCCTATTTAAAACCCACAAGTTAAAAACACACGTTTGAAACAGTTTAAAAGACGTGTTTGCTGAAAGACTGGAAACCGTTTATTGAATTTTGAGCAATAAGAAACCTAAGAATGTAATATCTGTAATTATAGTTACTAGCAATTCTAGTAAGTTGAATTCAGTTAGATATGTAATGATAGAATAATACACTCTCTATTAATCAGTGTTGTTGTTTTTTGTGTGGTCAGAGTTCTTTTGTGTTTTAGGTAGCGATTAGTTAGATTGTGTTTATGATAATAAGTTAGTGTTTCAATAATGTGTTTTAGTAATGTGTTATAGTTTTAGTTTAGTTTGGCTTAGTTTAGCTTAGTTTTAGCTGTAGCTAGATACATACATTGTTTATGTTCAGTTCTTTTTTCTTTTTTCCATAATGTTAATTCTCTTGTTGTAAATTAGTTTGTCTGTATTAAAATTAATAAATACATTTTTAAAGACATATTTAAGACATAATAAAAAAAGAAAGCACCTCACCTATTAAAAGCCACACCTGCCACAATAAATTTAAAACCTCTTTAAATAAAAAGATCTTTGCCTGTTGGAAGAAAGACAACAGGGAGAGGACCAACTGAACTTCCTGTGGGAGAGACTTCCACAACTAGGGAGCAGCCTCTGAGAAGCCCCTTTCCTGTGTCCTCACTAAATATGCCTGTGATGGTGGTGGAACCCAGAGAAAGCCCTCCTATGTAGAACTTGAAGCTTGGGAAGGTTCATATGGGGAGATACGCTGTTTCTGATACTCTGGACACAACTGTATATAGGGCAGAGCTTTCCAAACTTTTCATGTCAGTGACATACTTTTTTAGACATGCATCATTTTGCGTCACGGTAATTCAGTTTACTAGCAAACCGGAGGTTAAACTAACCCCTTATAAGAGATACAGACACATATATAAATTGTAATAACAAAATGTATGGGGACACAACATATCTCATGAAAACCTTTCATATATTTTTTAAAATATATGATTTATAAATAATAACATACATTTCCAAGATGGTAGGTGACACACCTACACACTTCAGGTGACACACTAATGTGTTGCGGCACACTGTTTGGAAAGCCCTGGTACATGGCTTTGAAGGTCCTATGCAGCACTTTTTCGTCCCACACCGCCCCCACGTGACCACGGGTGGTGGGGGGACGGCCTTTGCCGCCCTCTCACGAGAAGAGATCGCTCGCGAGGGGCGATGGGAGGAGGCGGGGCTGGCAGGCGCTACTTAAGGCCACCCCGTCTCTCCCTCGGCCTCTTTCGGATCCAGGTGACCCACTCTCCTTCCCTATGGCTTCAGTGTAAGATAGCTGGTTGCTTCGGGGCCGGGTAGGAATTTTTTTCCCCCGTTTGGGTTTTTTTCACCCGCCTACCCTACACTGCGCCAGGGGTTGGGTAATTGGCTTCACAGGGTGGTGTCTTAATTTGGTATTAATTAGGTCTCCACAGCTACACTTGCAGTCAACTAGGCCGATATGGGGGGGGTCTTAGGGTTTGGCTTGTACCTATGGCACCCTTTGGTGTAGGATAAATCCTATCCTTGAGGAGGGCCCTGGGCTCACCCCACTCGTTGTGCGCCGGGGGGATGGGTGTTGGGGCTCACCTTCCAGACAAAGGCTGGCCAAAGTCTTAATGCACCTTCAGCGGCTGGCTTTGGGGCCCGGTATCCTGCTCAACGGGCTAGGGAAGATGGTCGGGAGCTGACTCTTGCCCTAGTCCGCACATACTGTTGACCCCCCTTTTTCCTCAGGTCAGAAGGTCAAGTTCAAGTTCATGTAAGTTCAAGCTCACTTCCCCTTTTATGTTAATTAGGCATATTAATAAATTGCCCTAGTTCAACCCAAGTTCTATGTGTGATCTCTTCATTTCGAGTAGCCAGCAGAGCTGTTTCAGTAAGAGGATTATATGATCTCTATAATCAGACCTACTTAGCAGCCTGGCTATAGCATTTTGGACCCATTGAAATTTGTGAACAGTTTCTAAAGGCAGCCCAATATAGAGTGTGTTACAATAATCAAAAACAGATGTAATCAAAGCATGTGTCATTGTAGCCAGATCAGCCATCTCAAGGAATGGATGCAGCTGGTGCACCAGTTTTAGCTGTGCAATACATTCCTGTATATCCTGTATCTATGAAGTCTCTGGCAGACCTATAAGGCTTGTTCCACAGATGAAATGATGTGGCAACAGTTCTCTAAAAGATATACATTCTAGATTTAATGTTATGGAATCAATCAGTCAGATAAACAAACAAAAATATCAGAATAACTCCCCCTCCACAATATCTATTTCAAGTCCATTTTAAAAGGACAGCTGAAGAGTATGAAACAATACCAGAATAAGAATAGCAGAGCAAGTGCAAGAGGCAAACCAGATGTGTCTTGGCATATACCATATTCATGCAGATGGGATGCAAATTATGCCACGTATGCAAAGATTTTTTTATTTTTTTAAAAAATTATGGTTTTAAATTTTTTCTGCCTAGAGAATTTATTAATAACTAACTTATATACCCAGCATTGCCTGGGATCTATTTTATTTTCACATAGGTAATACTTATTAGAAATACCTTAAGGTAGCTTTTATATATATGTATATATTATTACTAACTAAATAACATAATTTTTTTCCACTTAAGAACTCAACAAACTGTCTTGTCCAGTCCTTGTAACCTTTCCCCATATTGAGAGAATCCACTGTCCTCTTCCTTGCTGCTAGGTCTCATCTCCATAGCAACTGGCCTATTCAAGACAGACACGGTTGACTGAGGCCCAAGAGCTCTCTGGCTGAGAATTTTAAAGGCCCCTCCCTAAATTGCAAACCCCAGGATTCCATAGAATCTCCTTAGGCAGCCAGTCATATGACCTCTTCGCCTGACATAGCCAATCATATGAGGTTTTCGCCTGACACAAACAAACTTTGGCCATTTCCGCACAAGGCTGTTATAGCGCTATGATTCCACTTTCAACATCCTATGGAATCCCGACCGGCCCCTCCCGAAACTGCAAACCCCAGGATTCCATAGGATGTTGAAAGTGGAATCATAGAGCTATAACAGCCTCGTGCGGAAATCCCTTTTGACTTTTATATATTAGAAACTATCTCACAGTCTTTTGATAGATGGCCGTAAGTGCTGAATAGGTTCTTGATTCTGTTTTTCATGTTTTGTTATTTTTGAAGGTAGATTTTGTGCTTGCAAAAGTGTTAAGAACATCTACTATATAAAAGTCAAAGTTTGTCTGCCTGTGAGTTTGTCTGTTTGTCTGTGTCAGGAAGGTGAAGACCTCATATGATTGGCTGTGTGAGGCAAGAAGACCTCATATGATTGGATGGCTGTGAAGATTCTATGGAATCTTGGGGTTTGCAGTTTAGGGAGGGGCCTTTAGAATTCTCAGCCCAGAGCTCTTGGGCCTCAGGTCGGTTGCTATGGAGATGAGGCCTACCATCAATAAGGGTGCCAGAAAACATTTGGGAGGCATATGTGAGAAAAATTAAAGTGACATACACAACATAGCCCATTTCCACACTACCCTGTCGTAGTGATATTATTTGTAGTTTAAGGAGGAGCATTTAAGAATTCTCGGTCGGAGAGCTGTTTGACCTCAGTAAACCACAAACCCCAGAATTCCACAGGATGTTGAAAGTGGAATAATAGCACAATAACAGTGACCCTTTTCGCACCTTACCCTTTCACAGTGCTGGGCTGAGGGGCTTGCGCAAGAAGCCTTTGGAGGAAGGCTCTTGCGTCCCTGCTGCTTCGGCTCTGCCGCTGCTTCCTGGTCATGCGAGCACCCCACCTCTTCCTTTCGTAGTGCAGCCTGGGACCTTTCCCAGCCTGCACTGTAGAGGAAGCACAACCAGCCCGGCTCCCAAGGCTCCGCACACAAGATAAGTGCGCATGAGGCCCCGGAGCGATACGCGAGCACGCAGCATTTTCAGCTTCAAGCCAAAAATGAAAAAATGTTTGCGCGGTCCACGTCAGGCCCTTGAGCATCACACACATGTGAGTGCGTCGTGTGGACCGTGCCTCACATTTACATGACGCTCAAGGAGCCCTTTCGCTTTGGAAATCCTGTGCAAAAAGGGCCAGTGTAGTGCAGAAATGGCCATAGTTACAAGGTCTTCTTGTCTCACACAGTAGATTGTATAGATTCCATATATGGGGATCTTAAAGTTGAAATTCAAAACAAAAAATGCTTCCAGAAAAACGTAAAGCCATTGCACAAGTTCAACAGAAAGCAAAAAAATCAAAAGCCAGTGCATCATCATTGCCAGAGAACACAGATTGGATTGGGGACTATGGGGAAAAGTTACAGGTACTGGAATAGGCTGGTTGCTATTGGAGGCAATGCCTAGTAGCAAGGAGGAAGACAGTGTATTCCTGCAGGAACCCAACTTCAGACGTGACTAGTGGAGTGCCACAGGGTTCTGTCCTGAGCCCAGTGCTGTTCAACATCTTCATCAATGACTTGGATGAAGGAATAGAGGGCATGCTGATCAAATTTGCAGATGACACCAAATTGGGAGGGGTTGCTAATACACCAGAGGACAGGATCAAATTTCAAAATGACCTTGACAGATTGGAGAGCTGGGCCAAAGCTAACAAAATGAATTTTGTTACACATGTGAAAGGAGGATCTAGGAGTCTTGGTAGATCACAAGCTGAACACGAGTCAGCAGTGTGATGCGGCAGCCAAGAAAGCCAACACAATTCTTGGTTGCATCGATTGGAGTATGGTGTCTAGATCAAGGGAGGTAATGGTACCACTCTATTCTGCATTGGTTAGGCCTCATTTGGAATACTGTGTCCAATTCTGGGCACCTCAAGTCAAGAAGGATATCGACAAGCTGGAATGTTTCGAGAAGAGGGCAACCAAAATGCTGAAGGGTCTGGAAGCCATGCCCTATGAGGAATGACTTTGAGAGCTGGGTATGTTTAGTCTGCAGAAGAGAAGGTTGGGAGGGGACATGATAGCCGTGTTTAAATATTTGAAGGGATGTCATGTTGAGGAGGGAGCAGGCTTGTTTTTTGTTACTCCAGAGAGTAGGACAGGGAGCAATGGATGCAAGCTGCAGGAAAAGAGATTCCACCTGAACCTCAGGAAGAACTTCCTGATGGTCAGACCTGTCTGACAGTGGAATATGCTGCCTGGGAGTGTGGTGGAGTCTCCTTCTTTGGAGGTTTTTAAATAGAGATTGAATGGCCATCTGTTGGGAGTGCTTTGATGTGGGTTCCTACATGGTAGGAGGTTGGACTGGATGGTCCCTGGAGTCTCTTCCAACTCTATGATTCTATGTTAACTACGAATGCAGGTTGGATTGGGGAATATGGGGAAAAGTTACACATACCGAAATAGGCCAGTTGCTATGAAAATGAAGCCTAGTAGTAAGGAAGAGAACAGTGTGTTCCCTCAGGAACCCAAACTGTATACTCTGAGTACATATTGCCTTGGGAAATATGGGGAAAAGTTAGATACTGGAGAAGACAGTTGGGTGAGTTCTTAAGAAGAAAATAAAATCCCAAGCAATGCCAGTTAAATATGCTAGTTATCAATAAAATTGCTATTACAATTGCAAAATAATCTTGAGCCGTTTCACAGCCTGACAAGTTTGGATCCTCCACCCCATATTTTGGTTTTCATCAAAATAGTTTGTTATTGCAATGCAAGGTTAGTGTGTTTGTTTCTTTCTCTCCTTTCCCATGTGTGTTTGTAAGCTCAGCCTTTTAAAGGCAATTTATTAGGCCATCAAAAACATGCTCTACATCATTTAACAAATGAAAACTGAAGCATGTGTGGCCAAGTAACATGAGAGTGTGGTCAAATAATGTAGTAAAATGGTATCTTTTGTATAAAATGACAAACAACTCAAATGAGTACCAGAGAGAGACTGAGGATCTGTGAAATGGTGGGAGGATACAACAGAGTGTACCTGCATCTGGGCATAGTGCTCAGTACACAGCAAAATCAAGGCTTGCTTTTTGGATTTTTTTTTCCTCAGTATTTTTGAGCTGTGGTTGGTTGAATTCATGGATGCAGAACCCATGGATACAGAAGGCCAATTGTATTTTCTTGGAAATGAATGGAATGAATATGCACATCACTAGAATGTGCTACAGGTCTACTTTGGGCTCTCTTTTGCAACATCTGCAGTGTACTTTTAATATTTGAGCACCACTACAATAAAACTGTAACAGCAGCAGCATCTGGAAATTTTTGAGTGCTGGTCCTATGAATGCCTCTTTTGAATCATGTATTGTCTTATTTCTGTGGAAACAGCAAACCTGTGATGCCCCAGCTGTTGTTTGAAAGAGCTTTGTGAAACTAGTTAATTAGAAAATTTCCAAAGTGCCTCCTACTTCTTTTTCCCTCAGTGAGTTAAAATTTGCAGTTCTGCTTATTTTTTTTCTCTAGTACTTGTGTGTCAGAGCATATAATTCCAATATTATATTACTTTCACTGCCTTCCCAGTTCAATGTAGCATTCTGGTTGTAGCCTTTCAAGTCTTGAACAGCTTAAGACCTGCTGTTGCTGCTGCTGTTGTTTGCCTTCAAGCTGTGTCAAACTTATGCCAGCACTAAGGCAAATCTATCACAGGGTTTTCTTGGCAAGATTTGTTCATAGGTGGGTTTGCCTTTGCCTTCCCCTGAGGCTGAGACAGTGTGACTTGTCCAAGGTTACCAACTGAGTTTCAATGTGTGAGCATGGTCCTTTCTTACATAAAGACCTTCCCTGAAATTGAGGTCAACATCAAAGACTTTGTTCTCAGTGTCATCTTGGAAGCTTTACAAGTGACCATGAGATATGCTTGTCTTTTCTTTACAAAACTGCAGCTCTGAAAAACCTTCTCAGTTGAAATCCATCAAGCTCCCTCTCTCCTTCATCAGAAACTGAAGATATATTGTGTTTTGCCATTTTTTAAATTTTATTGCACCCATCTTAATGTTTATAATTGTATAGTAGGTTGCTCTGAGTAAATCAACATTGTCATCACCACCACCTCTAGCAACATGATTTAATCTGAAAGAGACAATATGAATATTTGTACCTTAATGAAATGGATTTATGACACAGGAGATTGGCAAAACTTGGCATCTGTCTTTAAATCCAATTGCTAAACCAAACTAAAATTGGACCACTATATCATTGATTTACCACTGATGAATGGTAAATTAACCCTTATGCAAATCCCACTGATTCAGTGCCTTCAATCAAATTCAACTTACTAACTGGATTTAGGCCCTGTTTCCTTACCTTCAGCCCCTGCCACTCACCTACTCACATCCAGATTGTAAACAGCTATTACCCACAAATCAGGGAATATGGGGACAGCTTCACCACATAACTCTTTTAAAAACCTTCCAAACTTGTATGATTCACAGTGTCACTCATTTTGTATTCTTATTTAGACCATGAAGCTTCTGCTCAAGACAAAATTTCCAGGCACAGTGGTTTCTTGACCATATTGATATTTCTCCTTGAAACTGGACAGAGACCATTGATCCCACAAGACATTCTACCACCTTCAGGGGTTTGTGTGGGTTGCAAACATTAAACTGCCAAGAGAGCTAATTTAGGACACAGGTCAATACAACTGAACCAGAAGAGATTTTTCTTTGTAGAAATTATTTCTATTTGTTGAAAGGATATCTTCCTCTTCCCACCTCCACAAGACTCTTCCTGTAACTTCACTAAATCTTCAGTAAAAACTTCCACTCTCTTTAATCAGTTCTGTTCTGTTAACCCAATTGCTCCAAAGGACACTGACAACACCACAATTGGCAGTGATACATCTCGCCAGGACAGCATTTACTTTCTGTTGTTCTTCTTCTTCTTTAAGCCTCATCTCTTCCCAAAACAAGGACTCACGGCAGCTGGCAAACACTGGTGTCAACTTTTGGTGCTGTAATAGTATGATGTCCTTGAGAGACTCACCACCTATAGAAGTATTTTATTGTGATCTAGTGTTGGTCTAGACTTCCAGGAGACTGGAGCTTAGATTGCTGCTTGGTAATGGAAAACAACTGAGTAACCTTGGGCAAGTTATACTCTCTCAGCCTCAGAGGAAGGCAGTGAAAACCTCCTCTTCTGTCTATGCACAGACATAGATGATACACCAGTAGAATCCCAATCTTGTCTCTCTGTCCCATTACCACATATACACACAAACCTTGGAGACTGCTAAATGGGGTGCGTCAAAAGGGAGATGGACTCATGATAGATCATTACAGCGCCACCTTCCTCCACGAGATCTTGCCTGCTGCTGCACTTGAAACTTGGTGAGCATAGCTGGATCATGTTGGCACCACTCTTCAGTTAACCATGTTTCAGTTATATATGCAAGGTCAACTTGCTCGTCCAGGATTAAGTCGTGGATCATACTGCTCTTCCTAGTCACTGATCTGACTAGCTAAGCAACAGCACTATAAGGTTTATAACATTTGTCTAACAGATTTCCAGCCACTTAAAGCTATAAGATGAATGCTTTTAAAGCATTTCATTTGACAACCACAACAGTCATTCTGTGAAACTTGGGGAAGTACTGGTTCCCAACTTCTCGTCCTCCCTTCTTATGGTTGTATCACATGTGGTTTCTTTGCAGTACTTAATTTTTTTTGAAAATTCAGTGGTTCTTAATGCTAGGTCTGTTCATCCTTGTAAACAATTAAATAAACCCATGTGCCAGGAAAGCACACCCAAGGTGCAAATCTCGTTGCATAACAAAAATAAACTAAAATAAAGTGGATAACTAGTTCACCAGGGCTGATTACACTGCAGTTCTTCTGAGGTACATAAACAAATCTAATGTATTTTACTGCAATAAAGGCCTAATTTAATCCTAAGTATACCTAAGGGCATGTATTTTGCATCCATATGGACACTATGTGATTTATAATCCTGTGATAATTTTAAGCATGATTTCCATTTAAGAACATCCATAAGCAGCAGCACAAGCCTCTGGTATCCTAAATAAATGAATGAACAGGCATTTAAAGCTTTTTCCCCTTCATATGGAAATGGCACCCTTTTTGACACCATTATGAGAAATGGTGACCAAGTTTTCTAGAATCATATACACATTTATTTTCATTCTTTACCTAGATGCCAGAAAAGTCTCCACATTCTCAATTGTATGCTTCATAAAAGTCCCGGTATTCCTTGGAGTGTCTTGAACATTTGGGAGTGGCAATTTGCACATTCAGAATGTTTATAGTTGACACCTACGTTTTCTTAACTAATTAGGATGGATACAACCCAACACAGAGAGGTACGAGGCTATAAATCTATCTTTAATGAGACTTTGGAATCAAAATGTTTGGAAAAGGATCTTCCAAGGTGGCATTTAACAGGTTGCAATGGATTCAAAGGGGAATAATATTTTTCTGTTCCAATACATATATTTAATATTTAAAAATTACTTTTCCAGAAGAAGCCTACAGAGCACTTTCTATGTTATTAAGAAGGCCAGAAGTAATTCACTGCTAAGTTTTCATATTCAGTATTCTCAGACTAATTCTGTTTTGGTTTAAGGCTTGGCCAAAACAACCCCTAACTGAAGTAAAATTAAATTGCAAGTTTACATGTGGTAGTATTTTTATAAATCCATGAAAAGTAAATATTAAGGATAGTGAGATGAGACTATGAGTGTGCAGAACTGCCACCAACAGCTGTCCAGGTTGGGGGAATTCCACAAGCAGCACATTAAAAGCATTTTGTTTTCAAAACAGGCTCGTGTGTTTACTTTTCTTTTTATAAAAATAAAGCATTATGGCCAATGTGCCAAAATTTTCAAGCAACAAACAAAAAAACTTTTCAAACCCTGCAGCTTAATTACTGTTAAATTAAATTCTGCAAGGATTTAGGCATCTGATTGTCATTTATAAACTCTACCGCTTCGGTCAAACCATGAAAGTTCAACAAGTATTTGGAGAACTAATTGGATATGAGACTGGAAAATGGAGATAAACAAAAGGGAGGGGACCACTCCTGGAATTAATATAAGGGGAACAGGTGTTTGCCACATTCTATATTTACAATTGACTCCTGCTCTTGTGTTATTATTTTACTGTAAATTCAAAGAGATATGTTGCTCTAATTAGCTCTGAGAAAGGAAAAGAAATAACAAAAACAACAACTGCCCATCCTCAGTTAAAACTGGGATGGGGAATGTGTGGCCCAGAGATACTGCTGGACTACAAAACCCATAACCTTTAGCTATTGTAACTGGAGGTGATAGTGGTCACAGTCCAACAAAATCTGGAAGGCTATGCTATCCCTTCCCTTGGAGTTAAAAAACAAGAGCTAAGTTAGTTGGCAGACAATAGGTATAATTTAGCATCCCTGTCTATACACAACAAATATCCATTCAGATTTTTTCATGCATTGGCTGAGAATGTTGTCTACAAAAGGGTCTTGCCACAAAAACAAAAAGGTAGATTGTGGGGAATCACTACTTTTTATCCCACTGAACATCTTTTATATCTCCATGATGGAGAAATCCCTTTTCTATGGTCCCTTTTTCTATAACAGAGGTCAATAGATCACTTTCCAGGAAAGAGGAGAGACGTAAGAGCAGTCTCATTCCCTTTGCCACTTCCATCACAGAGCATTTCCTTCTACTTAGTTATGGTGCTTATTCAGGTAGCATTTGTCTTTATAGACAGTTATTCCTCTCCTGCCCAATTTGCTTTGTATAATCAACAGTACCATTTGGACAGCAGTGTCAAATTTAACTCAAAGCACTATTGGCTAGACCTAAATGTATGAGAGATTTGAATCCCAAATGCCAAGCCTCATTGGCCAAAAATCTCAAAACAAACTCCCATTTCCAAAAGTGGTATGAAGAAGAAGGGACAGCAGCATATCCTATAACATTTCACAGAAGCAAATTGGGACTCATGCAACCAAGCAACATCAGAGAGTGATCAAGATGGCAATGTGTCCTTGTTAGTTCTGCTGGATCTCTCAGCAGCTTTTGATGCAATCGTTCATGATATCAGAGTCACTTTTCTGGGATGGGACTTGGAGGTACTGTTCTATAGTGGACCCATTCTTTCCTGGGGTGTTGCTCTCAGAAAGTGATGATGGGGGATTTCTGCTTAACTCTTTGGCCATCAGCCTGTGGACTCTTTCAGGGTTCTGTTGTATCCCCTATGCTATTTAACATACAGTATGACCCCAATATCCGCAGATTCATAATCCGCAGATTCAGTTATCAGTGGTTGAAAACAGCTGCAGGCCCAGGACCCAATGGCCCAGGACCTGATTGCCATGGCATCCAGTGGGAAAACAGTGGGCAGCGTGGGATTGCGCTGCCTGCTGTTTTCCTGCTTCCAGATGCAGGCTCAGGGTCCAATTGCTGTGGCACCCGTAGGCCCAGGGCCCAGCTGCTGCAGTGCCCACAGGCCCTTGGCCCAATTGCCATGGCGTCCAGAGGGAAAACAGCGGGCAGTATGGGATCACGCTGCCCGTTGTTTTCCTGCCTCCGGATGCAGGCCCAGGGCCCGATCACTGCAGCGCCCAGTGGGAAAACAGTGGGCAGCACAGGATCAAGTTGCCTGCTGTTTTCCCACCTCTACCTGCAGGCCCGTGATTGGGCCTGGGGCGTTCCGTACTATCTGTGGGTTTCTGCGTCCGTGGGGTGGTCTGGAATCAATCCCCCGTGGATATGGGGGTCGTACCGTAGACAGAAAAGCATGGAGAGAGGTTGTCTGGCATTTTGGGGTCAGGTGTCACCATTACTCAGCTCTCTTATTCCTTTTCTCCTAATTCAAAAGAAGCTGTTCTTGTGCAAAACCAATGTCTTGCAGCTATAATGGATTGCGTGAGGGTGAACAAACTGAAGCTTAATCAAGACAAGATTGAGGTGCTCCTGGTCAGTCAGAAGACAGCTCTGGGAGAAAGGATTCAGTCTGCATTTCATGAGGTCACACTTCTCCTGAAAATGCAGGTTCAGAGTTTGGATTCAACTCTGAAACTGGAAGCCTAGGTTTCAACAGAGTGACCAGGAGTGCTTTTGCACAATTAAAGCACCAACTGTTCTTGGAGGAGTTGGATCTTGTCACAGTGGTACATGCCTTGTTTACATCTTGTTTGGATTACTGTAATGCTCTCCACGTGCTCAGAAACTTCAGTTGGTCCAAAGAGCTGCAGACAGACTGTAAAGCTGAAGGCTTTCACGGCCGGAATCCACAGGTTGTTGTGGGTTTTCCGGGCTTTGAGGCTGTGTCCTATTAGTATTCTCTCCTGACATTTCACCTGCATCTGTGGCTGGCTGTAGATCTAGGCTTCTCGAAAGTGAGATGTTGCTTTGCGTTCCAGAGTGTTTCATAAATACAGTAGGACCCCCATATCCGTGGATTCATTATTCGCTGATTCAGTTATCTGTGGCTGGCTCCCCGCTGCCACCATGATTGTGGTGGTGGTGGGCGGGAGAGAAGCGAGGAGTGTGGAATTGTGCTCACTGCCACCTCCTGCCCCTTGCCCTGGGTCCAGTTGCAGTGCCAGCAGGTGGGAGAGAAGCAAGGAGAACGGGATTGCATTCCTCGCTGCCCCCTGCCCCCTGCTCAGGGCCCAGTCGTGGTGGCAGTGGGCAAGAAGGGAACGAGGAGCGCGATCCCACTGCAGTAGCTCCCACAGTGGCTCCTCGCCACCTTGATTGGCCAGGGGCAGGCGGCGACAGGGCGTTCACTCCTATCTGTGGATTTCAGTATCCATGGGGGTGGGTGTCGAACCAATCTCCCGTGGGTATGGGCGACCTACTGTAATGCTTGTCAAATCATCTGTGTGTTGTGCTGCTTCACGTATTCAGACCAGAAAAAGAAGAAAGATAAATACTTCTGCTGTGAAGAGGGGAAAGTAAGGCTAGCAATCATCCTTGTAGGGAAGGTACCTTACATCATGATGGCTAATATTGCTTCCCTTGTGGAAGGCCAGACAACTTAGAGAAGATGGGTTAGAAACCTTTCCCCCAGAGTACAACCCTCTTTAAGTCTTTACCCAGAGAGCACCTGTGATGTGGGGAAGATTCTTTCTGGTGTCTAATGGCAGCTTATTTTATCACTTTGCTATACCTTTCAGAAGATTTTAGTCAGAATTGATAGGACATTTATAAACTAACTTTCAACCAAAGCACCTCAAGGTGAGCTAATTCAAGACAAGACCCCCATAAAGAAAGTACAGTCAGCCCTCCACATTTGCGGGTTTCACTTTTGTGGATTTGATTATTCACAGATTATTTGCTGTCATCTCTGCTGCCTCCTTATGCCATTTTTAATAGGGACTGCAGGCCCTGTGAGACTGAGAAACTGCAAAGGAGGCTTGTAAG
The DNA here is from genome assembly GCA_948474755.1 of Ctenosaura bakeri. Lineage (NCBI taxonomy): Eukaryota > Metazoa > Chordata > Lepidosauria > Squamata > Iguanidae > Ctenosaura > Ctenosaura bakeri. The sequence continues at coordinate 353,965 of CAOLHI010001213.1, forward strand.
TCCCTCTTAAAAATGGTGTGGGGCAGCAGTGGAGGTGGCAGTAAGCCCCACCAGCCACCCACTTCTGCCTTGTGAAGGAACACTGATGTATCAAAGAATTCATGGTAGGTTGAATATAGTGATCATACTTTTTTTGTGTTTTGATAATGGATTGGGGGTACCTAGAATTATTCATAGTTTTTCCACTTTCACAGGGGTCCTGTACCCCAACCCTAGCAAATGTGGAGGGATGACTGTATACACAACTGAAACCAGCATGTAAACTATCACCCCTCAACTTTCTCCTTCACCATGCTTAGAACACAGGTGAGAAATATACATTGTGAGGTCACAGTCATAATTTTTAATAAGTCAGCCAAGTGACAATTGTAAGTATTATCTGCAGGTGTCTGAAAATTCTTTATTTCTATGCAACTTACCTTCTGTTGGATAAAAAAAAAGATTTTAAGGCACTTTGCATATCTATGTTTGGAAAAGTATAAATACTTATTAAAAATAATATTTAATCATTTTAGAACATATTTCATTATGACCAACACAACTGCACACAAACACAAGGGAGAGGCCTTGAAACAATTTACTGCAACCTTCCACTTTCATCTTACTTTAAGCTAATTGGATGTACAGGGTAGATCTTACAAAAATTCAGAACTGGCAGCTCTAGACATTTAGGTCACCATTGGTGGGTGGGAACTATTAGCTGGTTTGAGCACAGCTGCTTTTCTGGAATTCTAAGCTGTAAGCTTTCCTGTTTACTGCCTGTTTCTGCTCAAAAACAAGGACAGTTGTTATGTGTGTGTTGCAAACAACAAATGCAGACTTTGGAAATAAAACCTCAAACCAGTGTTTACTTGTTTCGCTGTCACCTCGGTTCTAAATCTTCACTGTCTAGAAAAAAAGAAAAAGCACCCTCATAAAGAAATGCTTCAGTTCCCTGCTTCACTGGCAAGAAATCATGTATAGAGTTAAAAGTTCCTCAAGACAAATCTACCACTTAGGGGAGCTTTTTTTTTTTGTTCATATCAAGAGATTCTACCAGGTGGAAGAACCATGGTGGTGAAGCAGTGGTCTAAGGATACTGTTTCACAGTATATATTACAAATATTTGCAATCCTGCACTAAACTGAAAATTGGGATAATGGAGCAGTGAGCTTGTATGACCACTTCAATAACATTTTTAAAAAAAATTATACGATGGTAGAACACTACAGACAGAACGTAAACCTAAGAATCTCTTGGGTAAATAGGTAAGTCTTCATAAACATACAAGGTTTTTTTAAAAAATGCATTCATATACTGTGTTGCAAATGTTTCTCAGTTCCTGTCATATGCAATTTTACTATACTTTGGCAGATATTCTATATTAAGTGCCGGCATATGTAGTTATTGTTTCATTATTTAAATTTTTATCCTGCCTTTTCCTGCCAAACACCTTAGGCAGTTAACCATAAAACATAAAGAGAGGGAGAGACTAGACTGGGCCCGTCTATTGGCCAGGGAAGGAACAGCTGCTTTTCTTATTCCTGCCAGAAAGCACACTTGGCTCCAAATTTGAGTCTCCCTGGCTGGGACTGTAGAGCTGAAGCAAGGTGCACTGTAGTCTCTACCACTGACCAAGAGGCCAGGAGAAGGCTTCCTGCACTGCCTGCTCAACCATTAGGTGGTTGATTTGGAGTGTCAGAAAAAGGCAGCAAATTATTAGTTATTTAATGCATTATTGCATTAAGCATGGTGAAGGGGAAGATGCATCATGATATATTTTTTACCAGGGAACGACTAGTTTTTGATAATCCTGCAGGGGCTCTGTCCTGCTGTTATGTCTTCAGGCAGCAACATGTCTTGGGCTAGTTGTGGGAGACTAAAAATATTTTAAAAGTGAGCCAGTGTGGTTTTGTGGTTTGAGTGTTAGACTAGACCAGAGTTTGAATTTTTGTGCAGCCATGGAAACCCATTAGATGACCTTGGGCAACTTACAGTCCCTCAGCCTCAGAGCAAGGCAGTGGCAAACCTCTTGCCAAGAAAATCCTATGATAGAATTGCACAACAACATCATGTCTCATACATGTATGTATGGGTGTGTTCATGTTTAGCCAATAAAAAAATCTAAAACTTGTAGCCAGTAGCAGGTAAAAATAGTTAAGTTTATCAGTTCAAAGAGCTGTCTTCATGTACCATTGGAAATGGGGCTACGCAGACCTCTCTTGGGCGTAGACTAATCTTCCAGATGTTTTGGACTGCAACTTCAGAGAGTCCTGTTCATTGCCCATGCTGGCTGGGGCTGATGGGAGCTGAAGTGCAAAATACTTAGAGGATGGTAAAGGCTGGTGCAGACACTGAAAACTCCTTGTCCTACATCCTAATAAATATACCTGGCGGAACACAGAGAAGGGCACAGGTACAGAAACATCCTTCAAACATAACAGAGAAACTTGGTGGAGCAGCATGTTCCTACACTTTCTATCTGTAGTGTGTTGATTGTTTTCTTTTTTAAATCTTCACTTGTACCAAGTATTTCCATTGGCTTATCACAACAGGAAAATCTGGTAGCATTGAGATCTTCTGTGGCCAATAACAGCAACAAGAACAAGGCAGCCAGGGATTGCTGTCTCTGGCCAGGTTGTAGAAAGATTTCAGCTTCTTGTTCCCATCTGTGGAAGACATTAGGCAGCTGAAGCCAAGATGACCATCTATTAGAGATAAAGCAGTTAAGGCTATTGTGGGGTTGATTGCAGGAGTGAAACGTGTTTCCAGTGGTTATCTGAATGGCAGCCTAAGGGATTCCAGAAGAGAATCAAGTCTTTGCCCCAGCACCCTTTTCTAGCCAAGAAAACAGATTGGAGAAAGGCTACTAGCAACAAAGTTTCCTCCTTCTCTGTTCCCAAACAGGTCTCCTGATAATTACTACTCCCTATAAAGAAATGCTGATCCAGCTTGCCATATACAACAAAGAAGGTGGGTGGCAGAGCACTCAGTTAATAAAAGATAGAGCAAAGTACATAGATACAATAAACCAACGTTCCCCAACCTGGTGCCTTCCAGATGTGTTGGACTGCAACAAAGCCAGATGTCATTTTCTGTCTGCAAACAGACACTCAGTCCAATACACTTGGAATGCAGCAGACAGGAAGGTCGCACTAAACATTTGAACTCCAGCTATGCAAAAGTCATTGGTTTTAGTCAGGTTTGTGCTTGTTGTGGACTCTTTTGAATATCAGGCTTCAGGTCAGGGCTTTCTGTTGGAGCCAGCTTTTTTTCTTTTCCTCTCAACAGGAAGAATTATGCCAACTATTGTGGTGACAGCCAGTCACAAGCAAAGCCTTAAAAGATGATACAAGAGAAACATTTCAAGAGGTGCCAGGAGCATTATTTATTGGAGAACAGCAAGGGTTATGTCGGGAGCTTTCCGACACCAGACAAAGCCTGCCTCTGGTTATTGTGGTCAGTTTACTGCTTTGGTTTTCAAGGGCTGCACAGATATTTGATTCCAAACAGGAATTCAGCAAAATTCCAGACAAAAGTTCAATATTCAGCTTTTGCTAAAGAGTTTCCCTCCTCACCACAGCAAAAGTACAGCGACTGTAGGCCATCCATAAAAATCTAGTGTTTCTGTTCATTTTAAATGCAATGCAATTGTGTTCAACTTGAACAGAATAATAATGGACAAAAGCAAGCAGCTTTTCAAAGTAACTTTCTGAAGAAGGAAAAGGTGGTGCTTCTATCCCACAATCTGAGCAGCAACATGGTTGAGTTGTTAAGTCATTCTGTCCTTTTTATTTTCTCCTCCTCAAGTGCTTTTCTGATTATATAATTAAACATGTCAGAGAGGTCAATTGCTGTGGTTCCCATACTTTGAGACAGTGACTGGCACAAATCCACTCAGTAAACTTCAGAGTTTTTCAGCTAGGCTCTTACCGGGTTCCTACATTCTTAAAGAGCCAGTATGGTGAGCCAACTGCGCCCCTCCCCTCCAGCTATATTGCAATTATTGGGCAAAATGATTCTCCTGCTGTTTCCTCTTCACATGAAAGGAGCAGAGGTCACATTCCCAAACATTTTTTGTAACAAAATAACCCATAATATCACATTTTCCCCTGCTTCGGGTTTAACATTTCTATCTTCTTCAGCCTCTCACATTTGAAATGCAGGCAGTTCTTCAGTCAACATCTCAGGGCCAGGCTATACATGATACAGAAGACCTGTAGCTGGACCTGCAATCATTTTTTTTTTATTTCTAATTTAAAATCATCTTCAACAGGCTCAGGATTCGCCTGAAACACTGGCACTTGGGAGGGGGTAACTGGTTTTCCACAAAACTTTTTTCTCCTTTAAAATACTTCCGCAAATTGCTGCTTACATCAATAAATTTTGCAGAAGAGAATTTAGATTATGCAAACAAGACAGAGAAAAAAATACAATTGAATGCTTTTACTGTGTGGGGGAGAGATCTGACACAGAGTACTAGCATTTCAGGAAGAAGCCAAAGCTATAAACCTTCAGCTTGATATATAGTTTTCTACATGAGGGGATTATATTTTATTTTATCGGACAGAAGGAAATCCAAGTATGCAGCCCCAACCTCCCACCTGCAATCTGGCATGTTGCAACCTGAGTGCAGATTTATTAACTGAAGGCTAAACTTTAATCAACTGCATTGATGCCCTTGATGAACAGTATACAGGTTATGAGACTGTTGCTGTAGTCTCTATTCTAAAAGGTATGGTGCACCCAGAGAGGTCTTTGTGGGGTATAGTGTACCCAGGGAGGACAAGAGGCCAATAACGGGGAGGGAATTGCGGGCATGTGGGGGGGAGAGAAAACACATTGAACACTATAGGCTTAAGTTTAGTTGGAAACTTTTACATTTTTTTAAAGTTAGCATGCCTTTTCTGCTTTCCTCAGTTCTGCCCACATGAAGAGGAATGCTGCCACTGCTGGAAACAGAAAGAGAGAGTCAGTGAAAGTGCATAGGCCAGGGAGAAGGGTACCATGCCACATTGGCTGCCTGCTCCAAGCAGTGGCACAGAGCATGCACTTAGACTTGCTGGGTTGGCAGAGCTGGGAGAGGCAGACTTTTAACCGTGATCCTGTCCCCTTGTAGCCTTCTTTTCTCTAAACACCAGATTCCTTCACAGGGATCAGGTAGTAATATTATAACAATCTTTTCCTCATGCACAGGCAAGGTACTCCATTCATAATTATGGTGATCACAGATGGGTAAATGGGACCAATTTTGTGTATTTTTCAAAGGCACGATAGAAGCAGCAGTTACAACATATTAGTAATGAACAATCCAGTGAGCTACTTTTTGTACTTTTTTAACAGGAACAATTAATGGCTATGTTGGGTGGTCAAGGTAATGAATAATCTAACTAGTTTCTTTTTGTAAAAAGTAACATTTCAGACTTACCACACTGGCTCTTTAAGAATGCAGGAACTCTGTAAGAACATAACTGCTCAACCCTGAAATGTACTTTTAAATAGGGAACCTCTAGATGTTATCAGGTTGCAAGTCCCAACACCCCTAGCCAGCATGAACTCTGATCCATCAACCTATGGAGGGCTGCATAGTGCTTACTTTTGTTCTAAACACTCTCCTTTTGCTATCATACAGACTATAATATCTGAAAGCCAGTTTCATCCTGACCTACATTCCCCAAGCATGTCATAGGCCTTGAGCACAAGGAGGCAGAGTGACAGCAGCAATAGAGATGGAAAGAATATTCAATAATATTCAGATCTGTTCATGACTTACTCTGTGTGAAAAATGCATGCAAGTTCTTTGCAGAGACAACGGCATTTTCTGCACAGAAATAATGTTTTTTTCTGTATAAAAGCCCTGAACTGTGCATAGTCCTTGAAAACAAAGAGGTTTTCAAGGACTTTCTCATAATGGGGAGAAAAATTGTTGAATTATTTGTTCTCACCTATAGGAATGCAATTTACAAATAGTTACACCTCTAAGCAGTAATAACAAGTGCAGGAGGAAGGCTGGCATGAAGGCATAACACTGTCCTCCCTTTTGCAGCTAGCTGATGAGAAATTTTATTATTGTTCATTTGCACTTTAGTATTTTTTTTTACTGTGTTACTGGTCTCCTGTGTGTTGGCTTCTTTGTTCTTGACTGTTGCAGATTATCAATGCCATCCTTTGGATTTTGTAATAGATTTAAGTTGTCATAAACAGCTGGGGAAGCCAATTCTGAATGACAGCACAGTATAAATATTGTTTCTCCCCTTCCTCTTCCTTTCTCTGACACATGAGAAGTTCCATGAGCAGTGTTTTACTTGGATTTGGGGTTTTAAAGAAGGAGAGATCACTTGAGGCTTATGGTCTGTTGTTATTGTTTTTCTTCAAGTCATTTCTGGCTGTTGACAAACCTAAAGTGAACCTATCACAGGGCTTTCTTGGCAAGATTTGTTCTTTATTTGCAAATTGCAGGTGAAGGGAGATAGCATAGCACTCCTGGACATGGGAAACCAGCTGCCCTTCCCGAGGCAGCCCAGCACTCCCACAAGAAAGATACATTTTTGAGTCATGAAAGCTCTCTCTCCTCCTCCTACCAAATCCAGCTTTGAAGAACAGTATTAATTTCTGATATACATGTGCGCACGCACATAACTTGCACATTCCTTTGAGCTGGATGAAAGAAGAATGAATCAAAATGGCTCCCTCATTTCAGCTGTTTCCCAACCATTTTGAGCTATGTAATTTCCCTGAGAAATTACTGTATGTATGCCAAACTATTCTGCATGAAAAAGTAATGGTAATTGGGCCACTAATCATTAAGGAACGTTCAGCTGTGATTCTTTGTCCTCAACAGCAACCCAGTAATGTGTGCACACACTCTCTCTCACACACACATACACCCCTGTGCCATTGCAATCCTAGTCTAAGGGAGAGAGAACAGGAAGAAAAAGATGCACCATAATCTATAGGTGCAGGCTTCATAATACAGAACTATTCCTGTCACAGGACACAACCTTACTCTTCTGAACTGCAACGAGCTATCCCAAACCTGAAAAGATGATGTGGGTGCTGTTCTTTGAGGTAACGTGCATGTCAGACAGGTACAGTTATATGCCTTTTCCATCCAAGGGAAAAAAAAGACCTCAGTGTTGTATCAAAGGTTTGGAAAAGACTGGGATAAACTAAACAAACTGAAACTTTTGAAATGATGTGCCCTTAAGGAAAATGTAGAGGTGTGGGACCTCAACCTTGATGCATAATTTAAGAAGCATTTTCTCCATTTGAAGATGAGTACTTTTCCATCTCCTTCTCCATTCTTTTAGGGAACACTAGATATGTCAGGCAGATCCCTAGGGGATGACAGCTCTCTGAATCTGATGGAATCTTCAGAATACACATGTACAGATACTGTCTGCCTCTTTCCTTTACACAGACACAAACACACACAAATCTTGATGCTCCCAACAAACAGCCTGTTAAATCTATAAACCTGCTGCAGGAACAGGTGCTACTTGTGAAGCAATCTCTATACAGCCTTCAAATAATATTTCAGAGAGAACAATTGCCAAAGTTGCAAGCTGACAGCCTTCCCGTGGGACTTGATAAATAAGGGAAAACAGCCGAAAGAAAGAAAAAGCAGCTGCTTGGAAGTGAACTGTAAAAACATCTGCACTGCACTCCTGAGGAACTTTAAAGGGATATGACTTTACAATGAATTTCAATCTACTGGAAGGAACACACTCAGACATGAAACAAACCCTTCAGGGAGGAGGTCTGACACAAAAGTGTGCCTAGGCTGAAAGGTTTTTTTTATTGTTGCTGGAATATACCAACTAAAGTTGAGGAAACTATTTCAGACAAGTTAACTCTAACATTAAAGTGTACAAATAGTGAATCTAGAGATGAGGAGGTTGTACCAATGTGCCATGGCAATTGATAACAGAGGGACCAAAAAGGTGTGACAGTGGCAGTCTAAACTCTGAAAATGCAGTGCTGAATAAAGTACAAACTGCAAGTGCTACTTTAAAAGAGACATGCAAAATCTTATCCCATGCACATTATTTTCTTTCCCACAGTTAATTCCCTAAAGTGACTTCCCAGCTTAGGCCATTTCTGTCCTACACTGTTATAGTGCTATTATTCCACTTTCAACATCCTGTGGAATCCTGGGGTTTGCAGTTTAGGGAGAGGCATTTAGAATTCTCGCCAGAGAGCTCTTTGGTCACAGTAAACTACAAATCCCAGAATTCCACAGCACTATAACAGTGTAGTGGCAGAAATGGCTTCAGTCAGGGATTATCAGAAGGCACTGGGGGAAGACAAGTTGCAAAAGGCTCAGCCATATATCCCTTTTGCTTCTAAAGCTGGATCTCTAGATTCCAATTAATACAATTCTGGCAGCCCCACACATTTAAAGAGATGGGTACATTCTAGGATTTCCTTGCAACACAGGAGCTTTATGAGGTCTTTCTGTCATAACAAAATATTCAGGGTGGTTTGGTGTTAAATAGGCAATTACAATCCAAAAGTTTTAGGGAAAAAAATCTGCTCTTGATGAAGATGAACTCCGTTCAAATTGATTTTTCCTTGTTGTTGTTGTTGTTGTTGTTGTTGTTGTTGTCGGTGTGTTTTCTCTGGAAGCATCACTGTGGGGACTGTCATGATGAATGCCTGCAGTACAAAACATAACCACAACATCACTGTTGCTTTGTGATACATGCATATATATGTGTGTGTGTGTGTGTGTGTGTGCATGCTTTATCCAAAGACAAAAGAGGAAACATCTTAGTTCAGCGCAATTGCATTTACTCTTGTGCAGACATAATGAATAGATTAAATGGAGTAATCAGCTAAAATTCATATAATTAATTAACAAAGGGATTTTTTTTTTTAAAGTTAGACGACAGCTCTATTCTGCTGCCATCATGTCTAGTCTCTAAAGTTGCTGATTAGGATCTTCTCTTTGAGTTTTGTCACTGAAAAGTCAGCACCAGACTTAATAAAGTATTGCCACTCGTGTGCTCTCCACTGTTCCTCCTGATGTCTGGATAGATGTTACCCTGTCCTCAGCAGTTAAGTTTCTGTTTGAATTGGCAAGCTTGGACAGTTATTCATAACTAGATGTCACAGCCTGTCTTTTCAAATGACATACTGACTGAATTCTTTCCCATCAACAGATCTGCTTCAGAAGAAGGATTCTGGATTGCCATTTCAAGACTCTTTCAAACAGAGTTCCTTCTACATGGCCTCAGCTATAGTATAGCTGTGAGAGTGGGGTGTGAAATGAAGGCATCGTATCCCCAGTAGAATTTCTGCCCATCCCATAGCATTTTCCTTCAATACTCAATTTTTTAACATTTCAGTATCTTACAACTTAGTTGAACATTTAGAGATACAGTTCAGACATCTAGACAAATGGGGTAGGCGAGGTTACCATGGGAATACACACATGGAAAATGTAAGTGTTCTAGGTATGAATGGTTTTCAGTATCTCACTCTCTGCAATGCTAGAAGTTTGGGGACTGAATGAAAATTTCATTGAAGGGCAGAATTCTTGTTGGGCGCAACAGCCTCATTTTCCCCCATAGCCATACCACTGCCTTACTCTAAAAAGGGAGGAAAGTAGCTTCCATTTGTAGTGAAACTGACAAGCTCAAAGGAAGGAAACTGATTGTAATGAAACTGAGCCATTTTCCGCACTACACTTTTATAGCGCGATTATTCCACTTTCAACATTCTGTGGAATCCTGGGGTTTGCAGTTTAGGGAGGGGCCAGGCAGCCCCTCCCTAAACTGCAAACCCCAGGATTCCACAGAATGTTGAAAGTGGAATAATCACACTATAAGAGTGTAGTGCGGAAATGGTCTGACTAGCTCAAAGGAAGGATGAAGCAAGCTGAAAGTAGGCCTCCCCAGCAGATCTGCCTAAACAAACCTAACTCTGCCTAACTGCCACTTGCCCTGCTGATACAAAACAGTAATGGTAAATTTTAATCACATGTAACTGTCTTGCTATTCTTGACATGGATATGGGAGTAAGAGAAGTGTCACTTACGAGGACAAAGAGGAGGTCTTTCTGCTCATTGTCACAGAAATAAACCTTGAAAAGGGGATACTTTTATTTAGGTCTCACATTTCTATCGTGTCTTTCCTCTGTAGGCTTTCAGGCAGTGTAATGCTGTTTTAAGGGGAGGGGCTCCCTTGCAGTTGTTGAGCAGCCCTATTCAGTTTATCCAAGTTTATGTCATGATGAATTTTCAAAATTATGTCCAGGAATCTAAGAAGATATAGTGAAGTTCCTGGTTTCGTTCTAAAGTATGCATTTAACTTTCTTCTTCTTTTTTTTCTTTTAAAAATATGCAGCTCAAATAATAAACATAGATAATCATGTTTGCATCTTAGAATGAACCAAAAGCATAGCAATAGTTATTTTTATGTTAGCTATAACTCCTAATGCATGCGTATATATCTTTTTCCCCCCTGCTTTTTAAAGGGAATGCTTTTCCTGATTCACAGAAGGGGCTGTTGAGAAATGTTGCACCTTTACTCCACATAGCCATTATACTACTGATACAAAAATCCTATTGTTTTTCCAGTTTATGGAAGTATAGGTTATCTGAAGTAAAACTCTTTCATCCCTTAGGAGTTCCTATCACTGGTTCTTCTAAGTAGGGCCAAGCAAGATGGATAGCTTCCTCCTCCATGCTATGGTTCCATTCTATGTAATATTGTGTAATTTGACCTTGAGGACATCTTCCAGAATTTAAGAAATACACATTTTGCGTAGAATGCACTGCAGCACAGAATCCTTAGGAAAACAATGAAGTACAGCTTCAGAATAAAAGCGTATATGCACAGCACAGCTTTGCCAGCAGTTGCTGCCATAATCATTAATGATATTGGAGAACCTTGATTGCATGTGAACTGTTGCTCAAAAGTTCACCAAACCAATAAAAGTCTATATATCTGAGTGAAAAACAGTAGTAGTAGTCACCAAGATCTGACAGAAATATATGATACGCCTTTCCAAAAACTGGAGAAGAAAGGTCCGGTAACCTTGCTGCATTTACTGTGTTTTTTACAGTATCAGCTTGATATCTGGCACTCTGTAGACTTTATCAAATAGATAAAGTGGGTGACATTTTTAATTATTCATTTTAATATTGTTTTGTTTCTTTTTGATTGTTTGTGTGTTAACTTTCATATTGGTTTTAACTATGTCTTTTTAATTATTGCAAGCTACTTTGGGTCCTAACCTAGGGAAAAAGTGGGGTGTAAATACAGTAATAATAGTAACACAACAACAACAATGGATACTTGGTTCAAGATATAAACAGGTATCCCTTTTATAAGCAACAGAATTCCTAGGCTTATGATGGTGGATTTCCCCCCCCCGTCTTTCCCTTTTCTCCTTTTATTTTTTTTCTTTTCTCCTTTTTCCCTCCTCCTTTTTCCTCTCCTCCTCTTCCTTTTTTTTGTGTGTGTGTGGGGGAAACATGCAACAGTAAATGGATACTTCTGTGCTCTGTAATGCTTGCATGTTCCCTGATAATCCAGTGAATTCTTATGTCATATAAATGCAGAGACAAATGGAGGGTGGAGAGGGGAGGATATGCACTAATGTAAAATTTCATCTCACACCCAAGATAACATCAGTAAGCCCAAGGGGACCCACTAGGAAACAGTTTCAGAGCTGTGCAACTACTGTGTAGAAATTTCTGTAGTTCTTTCTCTGCCTTGCTCTCACACAGTGAAAGCTGCTAGTTAGGTCTGACAACAGCATTCCATAACTACATTATTTAAATTCAGAAGGCATATTTTCCACTCCCATTTCTGCATGAACTTATGACTGTGGAAAATAAAGAATGCTAACTTCTCAAACTTAAGTAGCTTGATATATTTTTCAGTAACTAAGTTACCAAAAAACTTGTAGCAAGATTGTATTTATTTTCTGATGGAGGATCCAAGTTGACAGAGAGGTCTTTGAAAGTACATATTTCTCCACGTTTTCTTGATCTCAGTATGTGGAGAATCATTTAACAGCTGTTTTATGTAGAAGTGTTTTTTCAGGCACATACTCCTGAATCATAAACAGATTAAAAAGAAAGAAAAAATTCTCTACAAATCAACATGAAATTAACAACATGCTGCTATGATTCTTCTCATCTGCCCTTGTAAAAAGTACAGGCAGTCTCAAAATGTACATTTCCCCATATTGCAGGAAGGTTTTTAAACAATGACTTGAGCATACATGGATGTTGGTATCCATGGGGGATCCTGGAACCGAATTCCCATGGATACTGAGGGCCCACTGTAATCAATTTATTCTCTGCACAATTCAAGGGCCATTTCCATATTGGACTGTTATAGTGCTACTATTCCACTTTCGACATCCTATGGAATCCTGGGGTTTGCAGTTTACAGAAGAGCTTTTGAGGCCCCTCCCCAAACTGCAAACCCCAGGATTCCATAGGATGTTGAAAGTGGAATAATAGCACTGTAACAGTCTAATGCGGAAATGGCCAAGGAAGTGAAAATTTTTTAAAAATCTGCCATGATGAAAAATTACACAGGTTATTAGAGAAAAACCATGCTGGAAATTAGGTTACATAAAGTACACAATCAATCCTATATAAACACATATTTGATAAAAGTATGTGTTTTTGTATATATACTCTTAGTGCTGTTCTAAAGTTTTGACACAGAATCAAATGTATCACCTATGCCTTATCACACTACACTGTTACAGCACTATTATTTCACTTTAAGTGGCATGGCAGCATCCTTTGGGATCCTGGGATTTGCAGTTTAAGAAGGGAATTCTCAGCCAGATTGTTCTTGGGTCTCACTAAAATATAAAACCCAGAATTCCACAGGATATTGCCAGGTCAGTTAATGTAGAATACAGCACTATAACAGTGTAGTGTGATAAGGACTTACGACTAGCACAAATTGCAAAAGCATTCATACAGGTTTGTTAGACACCACACACTGTTCCCCTGAGTCTGTGCAAGTCGTGTTGTTTATACCTTTAGTGGTTTTCAAAGAGACAGCCATGTGAGTCTCAGTCGTGTAGGGACATGGAGGCGATTCACCCCGGGGCAGCAATGTTTCTGTGGTGTTCCAGCCTGTAGCTATGCCCCCGCATGCCCTGGCCACGCCCCCATGCACTGCAGCCATGCCTGCCACAGTGGCCACGGCCCCTGCCCTAGCCCCTCCCCCTCCGCCACTCCAAGCTCCGCCACTGGTGAGTCTGTATCAACATAACATGGAAAAGGAGGGAGAGGAAACACAGGAATCAAATGGCAGCATTTTAGCACCTGCATTTATGGCTATCAGTTCACTTCTGTATTTTAGGGTAGCTTTGACTGAAGTGTAAGCCTACCCAACTTGTGAACTGTGCCAGACCTGGTTTATGAACCATATATATAGTGACTTCTCAGAGCAGACTCAGGGCCATATCAAACTACACTGTTACAGCACTATTACTCCACTTTAACTGCCACGGCAATATTGCATGGAATCATGGGATTTGCAATTTAGAGAAAGGCATTTAGAATTCTCAGCCAGAGAACTCTAGTGCTTCACCAAACTTCAAACCCCAGAATTCCACAGGATGTTGAAAGTGGAATAATATCACAATAACAGTGTAGTGTGATAGGGGCATTAGTAAATACAACCTGACTTTACTATCTGTCTGGATCTGCAATAGAACCTTGCATTCTTCATGCTTGGCAGATGGTTGGTGCTTGGCTTAATGGGTCAAAAATTACATAGGCCTCCTCTCTTGAGTAAGAAGGCAAGTGTTGGAGAAATAGATAAGAATTAGGTCTGGCTGTGCGCCATATACCATACCATAGTTCATCCTGTTCTGCTCCATGAAAGCCAAACTTCTACTGCTTGTATCACATGCCACCATTAATGTACTGCCTTTGCTACACAGCTTTATTACCTTCTTGACCTACACACACACACACACAAACATATTAATCCCACAGCCAGAGTCACTCAAAGCGATCAACTACAGGAGGCTAGAGATAAGAACAATGTATTCCTAATTACAAAACAAATTTCAGAACCCTTGTTTCTGCCGAAGTGGTTACACCAATAAACTTTATTAATCAGATCGAAGGCTCTTGGGGAAAGAAGAAGGGAAGCATTCAACTCATTGCTCTCTTCCTTCGTATATATTGCTGTGACCTGAAGAATGTATCTTTTCTTCACTGGTCTTGCAACTATAAGTGTGGAGAGAGGGAGAGAAAATGAGTGTCTCCTCTTACTTAACTCTGTCAAAATCCCTATTCTTTTCCTCATTCCTCTCCCCCTTCTTGAATGGTAACAACTTGTGCACTTAAACTAAGTTCTTCATAACAAGTGGCTGACTCACTGAAACCTGATAGAGACACCCCTGGAAGAAGTGATGTTGCAGCTTTGGACCACGCCTGTCTAGATCCACATGAATCTTAATTAGAAACAAATTTCACTAAATAGGAATCATTTCCTTTTTGGATTAAATTGTACCCTCCTCTGTGCATAGGCGGCTCTGTTGAAGCCAGAGTGAACTGCCTATAGACAGTATAGAATTTGGCCTCTCTGCTGAAGAGCCAGGATGAGGCTGTAGTAAGATGGAGTACAAATAACTGGTGCCAGCTCACGCTTCACCTACAAGACTTGGCTTGTTTTAATGTTCTCATCTGGTCTGTAGAAGTGTTTTGAGGAGCTTCATCAAAATGGGGATTTTTTATTTTTTATTTTATTTTTTTGATTTCGTTAGTTTGTTGAATAAAAATTAAGCAGTTTCTACCAAAACATGAGATGTAATCTGGAAAAAATCTCAGAGGAGCTTCAGCATTGAATTGTCTCCACGTGTGCCTTTCACATCATCTGCACCTGCTTGGCAGTTACCAAGAGAACTCTTTTCACTCGTGGCCCCTGGGATGAGTGACGGGCACATAACTCACTAAGTTATAGCTCCATTAGGATTCACAAGGCAGCGAGATAACCTTTGTGCCAGCTTCAGTTATTATGAATGGGCTGAATGATAGTAAACATAAGGTCACTAGCAGCAAAATTAAGGAGCGGCAAATATCACAAACATCTAGTAAAATCCTCCAGTGCTTTTTTTTTTTTTTATGTGAGGAGGGAAGAGATGATTAGACACTTTCGAAATGTGTGTGTTTCTCACTTTAATGGATTGGTATATTTGCTCTTAATTAAATGCCTGCCTTAGATACTTAAGGGGAGGGAGCATGGATTTTAAACATGGCACACTGCCAGTGTGATGTAGTGATTACCTTGTGGGAGTATGGCTGTAGAGATGAAAGTTCAAACGCACTAAGGCATGAGGCTCAAGGGATGTTCATGTGTCAAGTCAGTCTTTCACATGCCACCAAAGCCTGTGCTGTATGAAAAACAATGTTTTCTAAACCTAATCGATAAGCACAAGAGTAGATTAATGGTCTATTTGCCCTAGTATCCCACCTCCAACACTAAACTGTGCCTGATTCCACAAAGAATGTTGTGTAACAAAAACATGCAATGTCTGGGCCTAGGGTGGTCAAAGTGCAGGCCTCATTCCATGGTCTGCATCTCCTACCAGCCCATAGCTAACATAGCCAGTAGTGAGGATTGCTGGGACCTGCAATCCAGTAGCATCTGGACGGTCATGTTTTGCCCACCTGTGATCTGGGCTATGATATGATAAATGTAAGCACAACTGAATTAGGTGTATTGTCCCAGCAGAGATCTCCAGCTGAGTCATTCTTTATCAAAAAATAAGTGAGCTGAGCCATTTTTGTGTGTGGTCAGCTACTGTATTTCTTGTCTTATGGGAATACATATACTGTATTGAACAGGTCTTCTGACTTGTTTCTCCTGAGTCTGTTAACCACCACAAATTTTCCAGAGACAAAAGCGTTACTGAGAAAGACCTGAATGGGTGCTTGGAACCAGGGCCTGCCCAACAGATTTTGTTGCTTTGGGTGGAACAGCAAGTGGCACAGTACCTGTAGCTAACCAAGTTATTTTGACATGTGAGACAGAACATTCCACTAGAAGTTTCCCCAAACACTGGCAGTAAAAATGTAAAATTAACAAGGTAAATAACAGGTTGCTGCCCTTTCATGACATCCAAAATCTGCTGCCTTATAGTGATGCGCCACTCTAGCTAATGGTATGGCCAGTCTTTAACAGATATATGATACTGAATAAACTGAAGTTCCATTCTGACAAGACAGAGGTGTATGTGTGTGTACGTGCTTTCAAGTTGCATGTTTGTTTGTGTATGTGCTTTCAAGTTGTTGACTTAATGGTGACCACATGAATTTCATAGAGTTTTCTTAGTCAAGGAATACTCAGAGGTGGTTTTGCCAGTTCCTTCCCCTGAAATATAGTCTACAGCACCTGGTATTCATTGGCAGTTTCTTATCCAAGTATTAACCAGGCGTGATCCTGGTTAGCTTCCAAGATCAGACATGATCTGGTGCTTTGGGTATTTAGGTGCTTTGGGTATTTAGATGGGTCATAAAACAGAGGTGCTGATTTATAATTTATCAAACTATGGAAATGTTCACCCTTTTCTGGATTGGGTTGTACTTTTCCTTGAAGATCAGGTTCCCAGTGAGAGTACTACAGATCCAGTGCTTCTGCTGGATGCACAATTCTCCTGTGGCTTGTAGCTCCTTTTATCAATTACAGTTGTGTACTAGCCTTGTCCCTTCTTAATGAGAGATGACCTGGTCACATCTGAATGTATGGTGTATGGAAAGTGTTCAGAGTCTTCCGCTGTTGTAGAGCGAATGAATGGACTGTTAATGGGTACAGATTGTTTCAGTATTAAGAGTATTCTTATTAAATATTCAGTATTAAGAGAACTTTTCTAACTACCAATTTGTTTTCAGCTGCAGTTGCAGGCTCAGTGGCTAGCATGGCTTCCACTTAACATACAGAAACATAACAGTCACATATTTAAATTGACCAAAAATGCCAACTAATTTATTTAATAGAGCTGAGTAGGATTGGTCTCATCATGGGTCTAGATCTAGCACTAGTCAACCCAACTGTTGATTAATGAAGTCTTGCTGGACAGCAGAAACCACTGTGTGGTACATCTGGAACCAAGATGAAGCCATTACCCCCAAACTGGCTATGGTCTTATTTACCATACCCCAAGGCCCCTTAAAGGGGTCCAGCCAGAACCAAATAAGATCCAAGGTTGACCACTTTGGCTATGTTCAGTTGGTAAATTAAGACACTTCTGTTGGTTAATGCATATTGCAGAAGTCTATTATTGGAATGTAGAAGAGTCTTCTTAACATTCTGTTTAAGAACGTTGGTTTAGGGTATATGAAATACTTGGTAAATGACTTGCAAAGGCTCCCTTTTAAATTATTTCTAAATGAAACACACGTGGGGGAAAAACTACAAGACATAAATAAAAGTGCAAGTTCAATACTTTTCAGTATGTTTGTAAAGCTGGTTAAAAGACTTAAGAGTGTACAAGGGTTTCAGGAATTTGTTGAAGCCCTTGCTGAGTCATGTTAATAGGCACAGCTAACCACTGATGAAAGATTGATGAAGACTAATGAAAGCAGTCTGGTAATATTGTGGGGAAAGCATTTGAAAATGTATGTGCCATTGACATTCATCAATCTAAGCTATTTGTAAAACCTCTTACTGAAAGCTACATAGTTACCAGCTTTTTCCTGTAAAACAATCAACTTGCACATCTCAGAACAAATTATTGAGACAAATTTCCAAGTAAAAAAATAATTTCTTCTTCTCCTCTTTGTCCTCTTCCTCTTTCTCCTTTTGGAGACTTCTTCAGTGAGCCATTTGGTTTGCTATACAGTTTAAATGTGTGCATCCTTATAATGGCTTGAGGCCTCTGCCACAGACCTGACCACACACCAAGGACTCCTATTTTCTTTAATTTGTCTCCTTCCCTTTGGGATAAAATAAGGGAGGAGAATCATACTAAAGTAAGGCAGAAGAGACCAATCAATTAGCTCATAGTCAGTTTCCTTAGTGTGTGTGGTCAAGCCTGTGGTAGAGGCCTCAAGCCAGAGAAGGCAGGGCCCAGGACCTATAGCTTTGGTGTTTGGTGGTGTTCTTTCCTTAACAATGAACATAATGATGTATATAACACATTTAAAAAAAAACCCTAGAGAATATTAGTGTAGACAATTTAAAATTCTGTATTCACTAGAAATGAGTCAAATAAATCAAGCTTGCTTGCTTGCTTGTTTTACTGTTGCTCCAAACTTAAAAAAACTCCAAACAATACTTTTTCTACTCCTGTCACACACTGAGAGGGTGCAGAACAATACACAACCCACAGAGGTGTAGCCAGGCTGTCATACAAGAGTGTATTTAATTTAATGCTGAGAACAGTATATAATATTTGTCATTCAAATAACAAATTTTGAGTGCTCAAAGCGTATTTTGTTTATGCAGCATCTCACTAATTCTCGCAACAGCTTTAAATGTGTGCATCCTGACAATGTCTTGAGATCTCCACCACAGACAGGGCCACACACTAAGGAATCTTATTTTCCCTTTAGGGAAGAAAATCGCTAAAGTAAGGCAAGAGAGACCAGTCAGTTAGCTGCAATGGTTAGTTTCTCCTTCTGTCTTTGTATTTCTGTCTATGGCCATTTCCACACTACACTGTTATAGTGCTATTATTCCATTTTCAACATCCTGTGGAATTCTGGGGTTTGTAGTTTACTGAGGCCAAAGAGCTCTCTGGCTGAGAATTCTAAATGCCCCTCCCTAAACTGCAAGTCCCAGGATTCCACAGGATGTTGAAAGTGGAATAATAGCACTATAACAGTATAGGGCGGAAATGGCCTTTGAGTCTTTCATTCTCTCTCTATCTCCCTGTTCCTCTGACTCAGTAGTACTCCTTCGCTCCCTCTTTTGCTCAACAGAATGGTGAGACATACGACATTTGTTCCAAAGTCACGCTCTTTGGAAGTCAGCAGAGATTCTCTGTCCCTGCTGCTCCCCTCCCACAAGTTTTCCTGATATCTGATTGTGGCATTAGCCATAACTAGGAAGTGACTTGGTGAATTCTCTGTCCATAAAGAAATCCAAATGCCTTGCTCTGGTGGAATTGTTAGAGTAATGAATGGAAGACAGGGATATTGAGCAGATTGTCTGTGGCGCAATGGCATGGCAGTCTTTCCACAACATCTTACTCTGAGGAGAAACCTCTTGAGTGAACCATTTTGAGTAGGGAGGAAGCTAATGTTTGGAAGGCAGAAGCAGCAGGATAAGAAGTGATGTGTGTCCTCTCTCATCAGGTGGTGGCAACAGGACACTTTGTACCATTTTAAACCAGCCAGGGAACAAGATGCTTTGCTGTTTGAGACTATAGCCTCCCAACCATTTTGTTTTCTTGCCATCAAGTAAATCTGAATGTTTGATTGACAGCTGGACCCATCACTGTAAATGATAATGTGATCCATTCCTCCATCAGACCAACCCCCTCCAACAGTAAACAAACCAGATTTGTTAATGTTAAAAAAACCATCAATCTTTAAGGCCCTTGCTGTAGGATAAAAATAGTTTCCCCTTTGTTAGACAGGAATATTAGTAAGTTAATGTTTTTGTTAACAGCCAGCAAGTTGACTTTGACTTATGGTGATCATATGAATGAGAACCTCCAGGTCTCCCTATCATCAACAGTCCTGTTTAGGTCTTATAGACTCAGGGCTGTGGCTTCCTTGGTTGAGTCTATTCATCTGAATGAGGTCTCCTTCTTTTCCTGTCTTCTACTTTACCAAACATTATTATCTTTTCTAGTGAGTTATGTCTTCCCATGGTACATCAAAGTACAACAGTCTTAGTTTAGTCACTTCTCTAGCACCATTTTTCAAATGAGTTGATTTTCTTCCTGTCAGTTTTTTCCCCCACTCTCCAGCTTTCACAACCATACATAGAAATTGGAAATAAGATGGCACGGACAATACTAATTTTAATATTCAATGATATTTTTATGCTTAAGGATCTTTTCTAGTTCTATCATAAGTGCCCTTCCAAGTCCTGGTCTTCTTCTGATTTCTTGACTGCAGTCTTCATTCTGAATAAAGACTGAGCCAACGTATGGAAAATCCTGAACTATTTCAATGTGTTCATCATCTGCTTTAAGGTTATGTAAATCATCTGTGGTCATTGTTCTTGTTTTCTTGATGTTCAACTGTAAACCTACGTTTGTATTTCTACTTTGACTTTTTTTTTTTTTTTGGTAATTGTTTCAAGTCTTTACTGTTTGCTGTTTGTAGCATGATATCATCTGCATATCTTAACTTGTTGATGTTTCTTTCTCCAGTTTTCATGCCTCCTTCCTCCAGGTCTAATCCTGACCCCCTTTGCCAACTAGGAAACCATTTCATTTTTGTGTATTCTGATGGTAGCTTCTTGTCCTGAGTACAGGTTATGTAATAAGACAGTCAGATGTTGTGGCACAACCATTTATTTAAGAGTGATCCATAGTTTTTCATGATCTGCCCAAAGGCTTTGTTACAATCTATAAAGCACAGGCTAATTTTCTTCTGGAATTCTTTGATGGGCTCCATTTTCCAACATATGTTTGCAATATGATTCCTAGTGCCTCTTCCTTTCAAGAACCCAGCTTGGATATCTGGCACTTCTGTGTTGTACAGTTGTGAGCATCATAGTACATGCATGGGAAATCAGTGTGATTGTCCTGTGGTTATTGCAATCTCTGGTGTTCCCTTTCTTGGGGATTAATTAATAAATCTAATGATACTACCTAGAATTATAGAGACCATAAGGGCCATTGAGTCCAACCTGTGCAGAAATACACAATCAAAGCATTCCTGACAGATGGCCATTTAACCTCTGTTTAAAAATCTCCAGAGAAGGAACCTCTACCACACTCTGAGACAACATATCGCACAGTTGAACTGCTCTTACCATCAGGAAGTCTTCCTAATGTTTTGGTGGAATCTCTTTTCCTGAAGTTTGAAGCCATTGTTCTGTGTCCTAGTCCCTGAAGCAGCAGAAAACAGAGTTGCTCCATCCTCTATATGACATTCCTTCAAATATTTAAACATAGCTATCATGTCACCTCTTAATCTTCTCTTCTCTAGACACACCCAGTTCCCAAAGCTGCTCCTCATATGGCATGGTTTCCAGGACATCTGCTGTTTTGTTCACCCTCTTCTGGATATGATCCAGCTTGTCAATATCCTTCTTGAACTGTGGTGCCTAGAACTGGGCACAGTATTCCAGGTGGGGCCTGAGCAAAGCAGAAACATACAAGTTTCAAGTTCGGACTTGAAGAAAAATGAAGAAAAATACTAGCTCTCCTTTAATATACATTAAAATATCTGTCTATCTATCTATCTATCTATCTATCTATCTATCTATCCATCCTGGTTGTCTTGAACCTCTGGAGTGCCTCTGCTTGGTTCTCCCTGAACAAAGGACAGAGAAGGCAATTGCTGCTCTTGCTTGTATACGGAGCTGGCAGCCCACTGTTCCAAGCAAGAAGTTTTAGAAACAATGTTTGTATCACTTCACTGCATAATCTTTGCCTATGCATCTCAGATTTTTTTAATAATTATTTTAAAAGATTGAAGCTTATTTTGAAAGTCCTAGTACTGGAGTGACACTGTCATGCTGTTGTATTCTGTGGTGTAATCTAATTAGAAGAAATGTAAAGGAAAAGTTAAAGAAACTAATAAAGCATTTGTAGTGGGCGTAGTCCTTGCTTCTAGGGTGCCTGTTTTGTAAATAACATTTCTCGTGCTGATGCTGACAAAAAAATAAAAATAAAAATAAAATCCAGCACAGAAGTGACTGAACTACAATATCTCACAGGTGGCACAAAATAGTATGCTGCCTGAGGCCAGGACTAGGAAATGTTAACATTGATTCAAAAATTTATTTGTTGGAAGCAATTGGTTTTATAATGTGCATTGTAAAATTAATTTGTTCCATTAACTGTTAGCAATGTGTTAAATTTAAAAAAGCAATTACATTTATTAAATATGAGAAACATGGTCAACACCTCATCTCCAACTGCTCCCTAAAGTAATGAGTTAAAGAAATGTGAATTGTTAACTCAACCAACTACCATTATGGATGTTTAACAATCAAAATATCAATTGTTTCATTGTTGTGAATTAATCTGCCTAAAGATAGGGCCTGCTCAAAGATAGGACCAATCGTCTAATATAACAAACATCTGCATATATAAGATCCAATGTTCCCTCAGGACTCCGTGAAACTTCCTCATTTGGTTCAATGTGTTGTGGAGTCTTTGGTTTGTATTAGTTGCATCTGTGCAAATTTTCCTGACATTAAGTCCATGCATCCATACATGGATGCTTCCAGATGAGATTTTTTTTTTATCCTGCACTTGGTGTACCTCAGATGCAGAATTCTATGAGCACTCCAGGTGATGTCGTCTTCCCCTGGTAGCTACCCTAGTTGGAGTCTCATTGTAACATTATACTCGAGTAATTTTGAATTATGCTGGCAGCTATACTTGCTTGAGAAAGTAGGTATTTGATACCTGCTTATGCAAACAATTCTCTTTCTCCCCACAAAGCAATGAGAGAGTTTAAAGGCTGTTGAAGTGCAACCACCAGGGTATCATTCTTCTGGTCATCAGTGGAGCCTTACTTTTTGCTGGTGTTCAACAGGATCTCAGTCTGTATGTTTCTCTTGGCTTCATCTCTGTATGTTTCTTAACAGTTCAGGGAGGAAATCCCCAGAACTTGGAATTTTGACGGCTCTTATGCAAAATATTAGGTTTTATGAACTGCAACGAAAGTCTATGTGGAGAGGAGGATATTGACAAGTGCAAGAAGAATGGAGCAGGGGACCTAAAAAAAAAGGAACATATAACTTAAGGTTGTAGTTGGTGCTTTCTGGCATCATTCCTCATATCACAACACTGAATTTGACATAAGACTTGTCAGGAACCAGTCCCCATTACCTGGAACGATCTCTTTCATCTTGGAAACATGAGTGAGCTCATGCCCACCAACTGTCCTGATTTAGAAAGGACAGTCCCAATTAACCCTCTGCTACTGCACTTTTTCAGCTGCTTTTAAAATGTCACAGTTTCTCTCTACTCCTCCCACTTTCACCCTTTGTCCTCAACTTACTTCAGTTGCTGCAAACTGAGTTCGAAGTGCAAAAATCGATTTGCACTGAATTCAGCAGGGAAGAGAGGTGGGTGAAATCTTGCCCTTCTTACTAGGCTTAGGCAAAGACAAAACTGCTGCAGCTTCTCCTAGCTTATGTATTCTTCTTGATTAATAACTTCTGCCACCTTGATCACACTCTTAAGTTATTTGTCCACATTTTGCCCAGTTTTTATCTGTGAAATGTTTCCAGGGTGTGTGAGCATTCTGTAGAGAGCAGCTGTGGGATCTGTAGGAGAAATAACTAATCACTGCTACAAGTTGGAAATAGCAGTCTGTAAATATTCTGGAAATACTAATAATATGCCGATACTGGAAGATGCCGATAATGTATCCTGGGAAAAATTAACTGTATCCTCTAATTGCATGTTCTGTGGGACAAAAGGAGAGTGTTACTTTTGATGATATCAAGGGAAGATAAAATAGCCAATAAATAAAATAAAATAAAAATTGTGGTCTTGACTTGTTTGTTCTCCTAATTTTTCCTTGAGTATTTAAAAACCACAGGTATTTGGAATGTTTCAAAAACAGCTGTTTGCATATATACTTACTCACTGAGGGTTTCAAATGTTCTACTCTTCATTTCAGATCTTTTTAAATATAAATATGAGTATGAAACCACAGAATAAACATTTTTTCTCCTGTATGGAAAACATTGTTATGTACATCTTTTTAATTTTTTCATGTTTTGCTTTAAAAAGAAAAGAACCATGAAGGTCTCATAGTCACATACTTGCATATATTTTTAAAAGGAACTGAGATTCTTATGGTTAGTAATATTGCTTAGCTGCCAGCATGTTAGTACTTTTCATTTTCACTACACTTTTCTGGTCTCCCCTTTCTTCCCAAGTGGTAGAGCACTAGGTCTCAGTTTTAATCCTCTGATACTCCAGATTGTTGTAGTGGTGACCCTTCAAGACAGTTCTGATTTACGGCAACCCTGTCACAAGGTTTTCTGGGGCTAAGTGTGTGTGATGCACCCAAGGTCACCTAGTGGGTTTCTATAGCTGAGCGAGAAATCGAACTCTGTTCTCCAGGGTCATAGTCCAACACTCAGACCACTACACCGCACTGACTACTCCAGATAGGGCAGTGGAAAACACCTGCTTAAAACCATGGAAACCTGCTCCCAGTGTGTGTGGCCTATGCAAAACTAGATGGGCTAATACATGCTCTCCAACTGGTTTGGCATGGACAGTCCCAATTAACCTTCAGTTTTTCTACTTTTTCAGCTGCTTTTTAAATGTTCCAGTTTCTCTCTCTTCCCACTTTCCCCTTTTGTTCTCAGCTTATGTGAGTTCCTGCAAACATAATTCAAAATGCAAAAGTAGTTTGTACTCAATTAACTCGGCGGGGGCAGGGGGAAATCGTGCTCTTCCCAGTAAGCTTAGGCAAAAACAAACTGTTATAGCCTCTTCTAGCTTGTCTGTTTTTCCTCATTAATATCTTTTTTTTAAAAAAATCTTGACCACACTCTGATGTTGATTGGCCACCTGTCCTGATTTTCATTTGTAACTTGCCCAAGGACACCCAATGGGTTTCTATGACTGAGCAGGGAATTGAACCCCCATCTCCAGAGCTGTATGCCAGTGCTCAAACCACTGCACTAGACTGCCTTAGGTATAAATATTTTAAAAATAATAAAAAGTTGAAAGTAAATTGTATAAATGCATAGATAAGCATATGTACACAAAACTAGAAGCATACAGTCACTGACAACTGACCAGGTATTTCTAAGCTTCTGTAGAACCATTTCCACCCTACACTGTTATACTGCTGTTAGTCCACTTTCAACATCCTGTGGAATCCTGAGGTTTGCATTTAGAATTCTCAGCCAGGGAGTTCTGTGGCCTTGGTAAACTACAAACCCCAGAATTCCACAGGATGTTGAAAGTGGAATAATAGCACTATAACAATGTAGCACGGAAATGGCCTGTGAGCAATCTGTCTGTCTGTCTGTCTGTCTGTCTATCTATCTATCTATCTATCCATCCATCCATCATTTATTGACTGACTGAGTGACTGAGTGTTCTGGCCTTTGGCAATCTACTTGAGGATGTGAGCTGTAGTGATATAATGCAGCAAAATTAAGAACGTTCTTGGTAATCTTGGAATATATTTTGTTCAATTCAAATGGCCAACTATCACAGGCTGAAAGCAATTCTGATGAGATGCACATAATAATGAAACTTATCTTCAAGATCTTTACTGCTTCTGTGCTAACTAGGTAATGCCATTGGAAAGGATTAGAACTCTAAATATTTCAGCTATATCTGAAATTTTGACGAGACACCAACTGTCATCAGAGGTAATTGCTCCCCCGATAACAATCTTTAGGGAATGAATGGAGGAAGGCCCCTTTCTCATATCTGTATGTCAGTGGATGATTTTGTAACCTCCAAAATGATATTATCAGTTATGAGCTATACAGTGTTAGAGACAACAGTACAATGAACTCACTTGTGATGCTCAGTCAGCTCATGAGCAAGATTCCTCCCCCGGTTTTGTTCTTTACTGTTGAAAATTGCATTTAATAAGATAGCAGAAATTTCTAAACATTTCCTATATGGAGACTCTTTCCCTATCCATGTCTGTGAATTGTGGACAACAGATATGGGATTCAAAATAAAATAAAATAAAATAAAAATTACAGCCTCAGACCAGTTTCAGTGGATCTCAGTTACATAAACATGAGGTGTTTTCCAGCACAGGGCTCTGTGGTAGTACTAGTGATAAGACAATGTGTTCCTCCTGCCAGAATTTGTAAGCTTCGTGTTAAAGATAAAGGATTTATTTATTTAGCAATAAATAATAATGTGCACAGGCACATGGAAAATGCACAGGTATGTTGCAGCAGTGTGCTCTTTGTGCACAAATCATGCTCAAATACTACTAGGTAGCTTTGCTCCCCTCTGGAAAAATTCCTGTGGATGCTTTTGGTTCTGTTCTATTTTTAACAGAAAAATAAGACCCTCTCTGTTGCTCCAACTACAGCTTTTTTAAAACCACAAATGAGGAGATGTGGGAGGCAGCCACCCACATTTCTTATAATGCCTAGAGCATCTTAACAGAGCAACGAGATGATCTAGGCACTACAGGAAGTATGGGTAGCTGTCTCCCACAGTTCCTGGAATGTGGTAAAAAATGTAATAATTGGAACAACAGAGAAGTGTCCCCCATAGCCCTGGGTGGTTCAGGATTCCTATATTTCAATTAAAGATATCAGAGACCTCCATGCAGGCCACCATGTTGTTGTGTGCTTTCAAGTCATTTCTGACTTATGGCGACCCTAAGTTGAACCTGTCGTGGAGGATTTTTGGCACAGTTTGGGGATTTGCCTTTGCCTTCATCTGAGGGTGAAAAAGTGTGATTTGTAACATCACCTAGTGGATTTCTATGGTTGAGTGAGGATTGGAACCTGGGTGTCCAGAACCAGTGTTCAAACCATTACATTGTGATGGCTCTCCTGGGCCATCTTATCTGAAGAAAATAATTGGCAATATGTAAAAATGATTATAATAAATAACATTAAGGGCTAGTTTGGTGTCCAAGGCATTGGTGATGTCTTTGGTTTTCAGCACCTCCCTAAGTAATTTAATGAGTTACTTTGACAAAGTTCTGATTAAAATTGAAAATGTGGTTCACTATAAATGAGTGTAAAGAAGTGTGCTTTGGTGTGTGGACATTCTGACTTCATATATGCACTATTGGGGTAGAGACTAATGAGGAAGTAGACCCTGGAACTGCTGGTGAATAGCTTGATGAAAATGTTGACCCACTATATGGCTCCTATGAAAAAGGCAAATTCTATATTTGGGATCATTTGGTCAGCGATTAAAAATAAACACTGGCAATAGTGTCTTTATACAAATCTACAGTGTAGCCACACATTGAATCCTGTGTATAGTTTTGGCCACTGCATATCAAATGTCATATTGTACAGCTGGAAGAGGTATGCAGAAAAGCAATAAAAAATAAAAAATATCAAGGGGCTAAAGCAACAGCCATGTGAGAAAAAGTTGAAGTATTGGGCCATTTTCAGCTTAGAGGAGAAGCAAAAGGGAGATATGGTAAAGGTATCTAAACTTATGCACGGCATCAGAATTGTAGAGGGGGAGAAACTCTTCTTCCACTCTCACAGTACTTAAAACCTGGAGAAGTCTAAAAAGCAGAATGGTAGCAAAATCAGGACAGATGACATAAAGTACTTTGCTACCAGAAAATGTAGCAGCAACCAACACTTTCAATGAGGGCGGGGAGATTATATCAATTAATGATAGATAAAGATATCAATAGTTATTAGTAATCAATCAGCTTTATTTTATCTCTCCCACTCAGTATGGAGGGCAGTTTAACTCTGTATACCATTGTCTGGAGATATAGGCTGAATTATGCAATTGCACTGCAGTCCTGCTTGTGGGCTTCCCAAAAGCTGCCTGGTTGGCCCCAATGGATTCAACAGACCTTTGGATTTCTCCAACTTCCTATGTTTCTTCTCTCTTTATGTTCATGTGAGAGTGGGCAATGGCAGAGAATTTGCGGTTCAATATTTGCTGTTGTGTTAGGGTGCACTCTGCTGAGATCAGCCAAAACTTGTTCAAAATAAAAACAAAAAAATTCTGCCTTGGGTCCCTCGGTGGGATAAATATTGAGTATAAACTGAATAACTCAAATAAATCAATTTATTTTCTGCCGTTTTTTGCTGATTTTCTTCCTTGGGAGCAGAGATTGGGTTAGGGAGGTGTCTCAGAAATATTTGCCACTCTTGGAGGTTTCACCCCTAAATATATTCAGGAGATGTCGGGGCTCAGGAAGGTGTTGAGAGGTCCAAGGGTAAGAAAAAAATTCCCATAGGTGGCTGCTGGGCCATGGTGTCCTCATTTTTAGTCTTGGGTGATGTTTATAGGAGTCTATATAATCTATTAGCTTTTTCTTTTGTTTGATTATTTTTTGTTTCATTTTGTTTTAAACTTTCTTATTGGAAGAAGAACATGCACATATTTTGAAAAAAACTTACCTAGGAGAGAGGACAGTTCATTCTGATGGAAATGTCTTTCTTTGCTAGCTGTTATCTCTCCACTTTCACCTGATTCACGAATTCTTCATGACAACAATATTAGCAAAATAAGTTTGTCCCAGCACATTTTTCTTATTAATATTTTTTATCAGCAAACTTTGATGTGACCATTATTATTATTATTACTGTGCTCTTTCATTAGAGCTGTTTACCTATGACTTCTAGCAGTTTCCTATCCAAGCTTCTTGTTAATGACATAAGTGCCTTCAGGACATTTCCCTGGACCGTTAACTGATCTGATATTCTCCAATTTTTTTTGCAGAATTAGGTTTTTGTTGTGTGCCTTCAAGTCATTTCCAACTTATGGTGGCCCAAAGGTGTATCTCTCATGGGACTTTCTTGGCAAGACTTACTTTGTGTGTGGGGGTGGGGTTGCCTTTGCCTTCCTCTGAGGCTAGTCAAGTGTGACTTACCCAAGGCCCCTCAAATGAGTTTCCATGGCTGAATGAAGATTCGTACTCTGGTCTACCAGACCCCTAGTCCAACACTCAAACCCTACACCATGTGGGTTCTCTTGCAGAATTATATTTAATCCCATATGGTGGGCTGGTGCATTTATTTTTACTGATCTGAATTTTGAATAAAAATAGGGATGGGGAAGACTCCCAAATCTTAAACATTTGTGTTTGTTAGTGATTAGATCTGCCATGTTAGAGCTATCTCAAGTCCTGAGATTTCAAGGCCAAAACTAGAGACCTAGGGACAACCCATTGTGATGACACAGTGGAACAGGCTTTGGTAATATGAAAAGGGTGGAGTTACAAGGGGCAGCCCCTGCTTATATCATAATATATATAAATGTATTAAATATCAATCACATCTGCTCAGAGTATGCCATTCAAATAAAAAATATCAAGTAAACAAATGAGGAATACTTTTCAAGGCAGTAGTCTTGCCCTGAGATTCCTCCCCCTCACTCTGAGGACTTGAAGAAGATGGGCCAAAGCCCAAGATTCAGGCCCAGGCCCTGAGATCTGGGAACCTCTGGTGGTGGAGGACATGGATATTTCAGCGGTTGCATTCTTTTTTGCCTCACAAGTTATTAAGCTGTATTATTGTTTCAGAACTGTGGTTACTCTTCAGGTCTCAACAATATTTCAACTGTTCTCTTTTTCCATCTCAGAAACAATCTTTGCCCTTTACCTTTCTTTTGCCTTCCCAATGTATTATTTCTCTGGCTTTTGTGTGCCCTCCTGTTTGAAATTACAGAGCACAGTGAGCTTTCATGAAAAAAGTAGATATTTCAGAGTAAGACTATCTGCAACTTGACTGCAGTGTCCAATCTCTTTATCAGATGGACAGAAGCATTCCAAGTATGTTCTAAACCGTCAGGGGATATTAATCTAAAAACCCTATGCGTAGGAAAAGAATTTGGAAGAATCTGAGCAGAGATTCTTTTTCTTTCTTTTTTTAAAGTAAACTTTTATGAAGATGTGCAGAGTTTACACCACATATGTAAGGTCATAACCATTTATTTCATATTTCCTAATCTGGAATAACTGTTACCTCCTGCCCCTCTATTGCTCGTCAGTTATGTGGATTTGAGTCTCCTGGTAATGTAAAAGGCATGTTTAGTCCTGTGTATGGTGAAATTGTTAAATACGTACCTGCTATTGTCTGCTGAATTGATAATGGATTTTCACCTTTAAAGTAAATGCATGCTAAATGTAGTTTCCAGAAAGAAAAGGACTAGTTCTAAGATAGCTCTGTAAAATGTATATTTTGTATACTGATCTGTTAAGGTTGTTATTACTTTCCTCCACAAGATAATTTCATGGGGATGGGGAGACAGCTTTAATTCTGTCCATCATATATTTAAATGCTGCACTTATATTTAAGCTATCACACAGTTATGGACACAGTATCTTCTTAGGAAAAGGAAAAATGGAATGGTGGCAACCATTGAAAGTTAGCATCTGTGAGAAACGGTGGACTCCAGCCTTTCTAGAGCAGATCAATATGGTTACAATCCCCTCTTCCTTGTATGTATCATTATTGCAGTTGGTGCAGTTGGCGACAGATAGAAGGGAGAATTTGGTCCCAGGAGGAGAAGAGGTAAGGAGCACATGGAACTAGTTTATTCACAGTTTTGTTTCTGCTTATGTCTGTAATGGCCTAGTATAGGGCATACAACAGGCTTCTTTTCTTTGTCCAGTCTGCTCATTTTAAAATTTTGGTGGAGTCAGTGAGATAGTATATGCTATCCATCTGGGGAGTGAATAACCAGGTCCTTTCAGCCATAGCTAGAATAGCCAATGGTCAGGGATTATAGGAAGTGTAGTGCAACAACATCTGGAAGGCCACAGGTTTCCCACTGTGACATAT
Source organism: Ctenosaura bakeri (assembly GCA_948474755.1). Lineage (NCBI taxonomy): Eukaryota > Metazoa > Chordata > Lepidosauria > Squamata > Iguanidae > Ctenosaura > Ctenosaura bakeri. The sequence continues at coordinate 384,516 of CAOLHI010001213.1, forward strand.
TACAAAAGGTAAATTCAATAATGAATAACCCTCCTCCCACAAACCCTATTGTGCAGCTAGATAATAGATTGGAAGCACCATGACTGTGCGCTATTAGTGGAATTACCTCAAAGAGAAAATTGAACCAGTTCCAGCGTAGAAGAGGAATAGTTTTGTTCTTAGAAGCACTTACTAATGTGTTTGGCATTTCCCTCAAGACAAAGAAAACTCTTACATACCTGCTCACTGTTTTAATGAGTGTGATGGCATTCTGTTATAGGACTATCACTGAGGTGGTTAATCTGTATCAGGGCAGAACTGATTCTGACTGTAGGATGGACAGATGGCAGCTCATACAATCGCTTGTTTCTCCTTAAAAGAACAATTATCTCCACATCAAAAACTAGCGCATGAGGAGAAGAATATCCTAGAACTCTTATGCTTGAAATCTAAGACAGTCACCCTACCGTTAGGAAGTGTAAAACAGCCAGCTCAGTCAACTGATTTTGGGTTATCATGAAAGGATAGCAAATTCTTAGTTGTTTAATGTTTGTGTGTGTATATATATATGTGTGTGTGTGTGTGTGTGTGTTCCTGAGGTTGCTACTCTTGTGTACGTTGACTGCTGGGTATCGGGAAGCACCATTTGCAGCTTTGGCTCAGTCAGCTAAATTCCTTGAGCTGGCCTTCGGGATCATTCTACAGGGTTTGTTTAAAGTTTGAAAGTCATCCTTTTTGTTTCTTGATTGGGCACTGGAGGCCTTCTCAGGCAGCAAGAAGGGGAACCTATGGTTGTAGTGGCACGGGGATTTATTTTAGTAATTCTCCTAAAGTTATTTTTTCTTTTTATATAATGACATGCATGTCAACATTGGATTAACAACCTGGCAGTGAGCCTTTTGCACCCACACAGCTGAGCTCAAACCAAGTGGAGGAGAAAGAGGAAGGCAGACACTCACCTGGATTAACAGGCCACAATTTTATGGATAGCAGTTTACAGTATTATGTGATAGGGGAATAAGGCAGGAATCTCTTGACCTCTCTGACAGTGCGGCTGCAGACAGTAGCTCCCTCGGCTGGGCACCGGAGCACACCCTTACCAAATAGCCTAAGAAGCACCTCTTGAAGACGGGAGTCCAACCTTCTAGTGTTTTCACAAGATTATGTTTTCTCTAAAGAGTAGCAGAATGATAGTTTTTGATTGTCCATCTTTGATAAAGTTTAGTGTCACTTTTACTGGTTCATGGCTTAGATTTAGTGTTTGAACTAGACATGCTGGTTTAAAATAAATTTTGTTAGTTTAATAAGCCATCTTTTGAACTACTGGTTTGAAGTTGGCTTGTTTAGAAAATGGACAAAGTTTATTCTAATTCCAGGTTCCCAGTGAGAATAAGATAATAACTCAGGATTCATTCAAAAAGAAACTGAACTCTGTTCTTCCTGGCCACATATATAGGAAAGGGAGAGCTCACAAACCCTGGGCTTTTCTTGGACTCATTCAGGCATGCCCTAAACCATCATTTATCATTCCATGAAAATCAGCTCGTTGTCTTGCTTAATGTTTTGGGCTGACATGCCAGTTCTATAGTTAACACTGAATGAAATGTCAGGATATATGGAAATTATATTTTGTTCTGATATGCATAAGATAGCTCTGTCTCTGATACATAAACAGGCCTAGGTCTAGTCAGCATGTTGTCATAGCTTGGAAATAATGCATTAAGGGAGGTGTGGGTAAGGCTCCCACAGCTGTTTTTATAGCCCTTGACCCCTTCAGAGTCCCAAACCACCCTTTTCCTGGCATCATGGAGATTGAATTGCTTCTCCTGGAAACTTCCAGGAGTTGTGAATCTTCTGTTTAAAAGCCCTTCACCTCCCACAGCAATATTTAACATTAAAGAACCATCCTGTTCTTCAAAACCAAAAGTGGATTTCCAACTATATCTGGGCGGGGGGGGGCATCTGTGGCAGTTTTGTGGCCTCTGGAAGGTTCCAGGGGCAGAAAATAGCCCCTAGACTCCCTTTAGTTCCTCACCCCTGCATTAAGGTAACAGTCATTATCTGTGTGACACATCATTTTGGAAGGAGCTAACAGGGTATAAGGACATTCTTTTAAATAACAATTTCTACAGGTTTTTTTGCGGGGGGCTCTTGAAGGAAGTATTGCCTCTTAAATTATTGGATGAGGTGGCCAGAGGATATTTTTATTCCTGGTTTTAAACTTCTATACAAGGGTCTTGCACTGCAAAACACCGCAGAACCCTACTGCTTGTTTGGTACCTTTAAAGTAAGGAGTGACATGACACAGGAGATTGCTGGCTACTAAGCACACTTTCTCCGTGCGCCTAGAGCTTTGCATCACTCTGTGCAAGTGCCTGTCACCCACATGTTATGTTGCTCTCCCATTAGTTTGAAGTGGTAGGGCAAGTTTAAGCTGTGGTGCAGTTTAAAGGTTAAAAACAGGGGTTGGGGGAGCTTCAGGCAGCTCCCACAAAGTAAGAAGCAACACATCTTCCTAGTCTCATGCAGCCCCTGACCAAATTAATTTATTACAAATGAGTAACATAATGAGCTACCTTAATACCCCAGAAATGCATAATTCAGGAAGTTAATTTTTAACTAAAATAACACTAAATAGCACTAAGTAATGTAAGATTATTCTTTTAAAGTAAAATATTTTTTTAAATAATAAAATAAGGCTGTTAGCATTTAGATTGGTCCTTCCAAGCTTTTATGCAGACTGCTTGGGATTTCTGTATACCTCATATCCAAGTCTTTTAGAAAACAAGCCAACTCACTCTCCTGTGTAACAAATATTATTTTCATTTCTATCAACAAAAATAAACAAACAAAAAACACTAATTGTGGTTAGACATTTTTTTTAAAAAAAAGGTTTCTCCTCAGTCCTGTTTAGGGACTGTTTCTTTCTTGCTTTTTAATTTAAAATATATGAAACAGTTTTTAAGGTACTTTTTGTAATGTTCTCTAGAAATATAGGATGGGAACTGTGAAAAACTACAGGTAAACTAAAACTCATATTCTTTTTTCAGTTGAATATGACAAGGAATTCACGCCTTATCATCGACACCACAAGGAGTTCAAGTTTAATTTGTCTCAGATTCCAGAGGGAGAGACTGTTACTGCTGCTGAGTTCCGAATCTACAAGGACTGTGTCTTTGGAGGATTTAAAAATCAAACCTTTCTGATTAGCATCTATCAAGTCTTGCAGGAACATCAGAACAGGTTTGTGCCTTTCACTGGTAATTTTGTGAAACCCACGTAAGTAATAGGAATCCGAGGTGAAATAATTGAGATAATAGCCATGTATAATTTGGATGACCTGGTGTTAGAACCTGGTTCTGTGTATTTACTGTACAAGTATTTACATAAGTATTTACATTTTCTAAGCTATTATCTTACATATACTTACATGGGAGTAAACTCTATTGAACTCAATGGGCCTTACTTCTTAGAAGACATATATTAGATTGCACTGCTAAGCTTTTTGATATGTTCCTTCTCATAGCTATCAAAGAGATAAAAGGCACCAAAAGCTATCTAAAATTCTAATCTCATCCTGGCTAAAATCCAAACTATAAATAGTTACCAGAAGTAATTGCAAATTAGAAGATCTTACAGTGCAGGTCTTACAGTGTTTCCTGAAGGATGTCTCCTGCCTTGGATTTTGATAAATCTCCAAAGGCTATGTCACAGCACAGGTCAATTTTTTAAAAAAAATTGAATTATTAGTTGAGTTTGAGAATAACACAACTACATCCAGAGTGTTGCTCCAAAGAGTTGCAACATGATGTCTTTTTTAAAAAAATAAGATGTATGGTTTATGTATGCTTGATTAAAAGACAAATATTTCATGTACCAATTTTCTCACTTTTCATAAAGCAGGTATTTCTTTATTAAAATCTATATCAAAAGACAGCATTTAGTTTTCTGTCAAGCCTTAGATTTGATCTTTAATCTACTTGACTTTGTCATTTTGTTATTGTCAATTTTGTTTAACTGGCATGTTGTTTTATTATTATATTGTACATGTATGTTGGCTTGGGTATCTGCTATAAAGAAGTCATTTCTAAATGCTGTCAAAAATATAATTTCAAGAGACTATGATTGGGAGGAACCTGATACATATTTTTAAGGAGATCTAGTGCTGTAGTACTAGCACTGTAATGTGTCTATAGCTCTTTCTTTAATGCTAACAGTGAAGTTTTAACTTCACTTTCATTTGCTTAAACAAGCAGAAGTTAAAATTAGGTAGTGTATGAATGACGTCATAAGAGCCTTGGGTAGTTGAGAGTGAAATTTTTGAGTATTTCAAGGCAAATATTCAACATTTGTAAAAATACTACATGTGGAGAAGAAAAGAAGATAAGCCATGCACCTTGCAAGACGGTAACATGCTGCATCAATTACGCTGCTTTAGGATAGATGATAGGTATTGTAGGAAATATTATGCGTGAGAAGACTGGTAAGTAGAAGAGATTTCTATATAATGAGCAAATGAATGGCATGGATACATTCTGGAGTAACTGAGGACAGGGGACTTGAAAATTAATGTGTTCTGTGTATGGGGCTGTGAGTACTGTGACTGCAATGATGTGCTTGTATATGTGGTTCATGTTAGTGCGCTGTGATAATATTGAATTATGGGTATATAAAGGATTTTTAAGGGGAAAATTCCCATGTGTTTTCCTTGGTTCACATTTAGGGGAAAAAAAGTAACACTCCACAAAACTTTTCTAGTACATGCTCTGCATCTGGACCACATTTTAATGGCTGTCCTTCAGAACATCTCTGATTAGTGACTGATTTGATGCCTGCTTCTGCAGACCCTTCTCTCTTTTTTGGCAAGCTAGAAAGGCATAGAAGCCCAGATTCTGTCATCTGATACTTGCACAAGATGTGTCAAATAGCCCTCTCTGTGTAGGTATTTCAAGCACCATTACAACACTTTTTGTTTGTTTTTCTTAATTTTCTGGGATTAAACAGCTGTTAGCTTTTAAAGAAAACACTCAAATATTATAGTATTAAGATGGGCAAATTGCAGTAGTGAGGCTAAAACAAAATAATCTTGTGATTAAATTCATAAACTCAGGTTGTGAGATCTCACATGTGTGCTTAGCTTTGGTCTCAAGTTCAACATAGGTACATTTTATATTCTCCTCAGCTTGAGGAAAGAAACTTCAGTTCTTCTGATGCCAATGAGAAGTCTGCTATTCATTTCAGCAATGCCAGAATCTTACCTTAGGAACTTGTTCTTGAGCCGTACACTAGCAACTGTATCCAGGAAAGTCATAATATAAACACATACACGAACATGCAAGCATGGCACTTCTTTTTATCTTTATTTCTCTGTAGATAACTTGAATAATTTAGATATGAATTTGCTTTAAAAAAAAATCATTATTTACTGTTCTTCATTCAATTTAAAATGAAAACCTCTGCAAAAACTGTGGCTAACTGTGGCTATTTTTCTTAATTTTTGCTTCTTTTGTGTTGATGATTCATTTGGAATATATTGTTTTCTTTTCCTATTGGGAACAGACTTTTAAGGCTCAATAGAAGAGAAGTACAAACTTTTTTAAAAAAGAAAAAAAAGCAAGCCAGCAAAATTGTTAAGACATTGAGTTCCAGCAACTGTTCCATACAAGCCAAAAGTGAACAGCTGTCTTTTAGTTAAAATACCACCTTGTCATCATTTACTTTGAGACAAGTAATCTGAAGAAAGATGTCATGTTTCTGAACTTTTGATGAGATAGTTCTAAATGATTACTAGTCTATAAGAACCCTGATGTTGAATCAAACTGCTCAGCTGTAGATTATTTATCTATATAGATTTCATGAATACTCAATTTGTTGAATACAGCCTTCCCATACAAACAGTGCCCTAGTATAGAAAAGCAGAGAATTGAAGACTATGTTTAGCATGTCCGATTTCCTGATGTGTTAGTTTGCTTAACATAAGGAGCTTCCAAGTTGGAAAACATTCAGAAGTATGACTTTGAACACGCAGTGTGAAGCTGAATCATTCAAACATCTATCAGACCACTCTGTGCCATTTTTAAAGATAGCTCAAAAGCCTCCTTCAGTTTATAGATTTTGCTCAACAATAAGGTAACCACATCAGTGGAAGACTTTACACCCTGAAGGCACAAGAGACCCATAAATGAAGTTACATCATGCTCCTTCCAAAGACTTTTATTGTTGTTTACTAATTTGTCCTTTAAAGAGCAAAAGGAGTGGAATGTGTTCATATACTGTTGTGAGTGAGAGAGACCACTTGTTAAATATTCCTTTGAGGTTTACTTGTTACCACTGTCCCACCTATCTGAATCAGAGTAGCTTTCCTCCCCAAATCTGCTATTGAAGAGCAGTAATAAAACCTTCTCGGAGCCACCAAGGGAGAACTGAGCAGACAACCAGATTTTGTGCTTAACAGTTCCTACCTTTTCTCAGAAATCTTGTCTATTTTGGGAAGAATTTAGCTTTCACTAAAGAAAAAAAAAGAGAGAAGGATATTATATGTGTGTGTGTGTGTGTGTGTGTGTGTGTGTAAATCTGGGTTGCATTACCTCTGTGGATGGAAAGGAAAGTCTTTCTTATCTTGGTCCAGTGGTGCTGAAAACACATCATTGGACTAAACATGCTGGCACAAAGGGAGCCATGGGTGGGGCAGAGAATGTCAGCTTCCTTATGGAGGGGGTTTCAAGAAACAGGCAGATACTTGAGGAAAATAATTTAAATGGGATGATGGAAAATTAAGTACTGATTTTTTTAAAATAAGGACTGGCTTCTTAGTTTATTATGCAGGAAAAGGTAAAGCTTGGAAATGACTACTTCTGAATAATATTGTATTTGTGATGAGTTGATTTTAGCAATAACTAAGGTACAGTTAAGTTATGATTGTAAAGCAAGGAAAGATCCTCATTGTACCAGGAAGAAAGCAAGCGAGGGGATTACTTGGCTATGTCCCCATGTCCAGACATGAAGCAATTGCATCAGCCACAGATATCCACTGCAGTCTTCTAGAGGGCTCAGGGACTGATGTAATCTTTTCACTTCTGACTATGGGGGATATGTCTGGCTGGGAGATTTGCTTGCAAGGAATGAGAGAGGGATTACTTGTGGGAGGGATAGTGGATGCTGGGAGCTACGCAAAACCACGACAGCACTTTCCTGCCGACCACTGAGCTCTGGTCAAAAAGCTGTACCAGAGTCAGGTATGCAAGAAGCCCAAATAGCAGAGATTGCTTGCACAGCTTGGAAGCATGCGCACAGAGATTATATTAGCAGCAATGCACTGAAGCCACAAAAACTCACCCAAAACTTCCACCCAATGAGGAAGCAATTTATTCTTGAGTTACGATATATACATATTTACAAGAATCTTCAGATGGAGTTCCAGCATTCCTCAGCATGCTTGTCTGACAGCGCCTCCGGCAAGACACAATAAGGCACCGTGTGCACTGTTGGCTAGGACTCAGCTACATTTATACACACGTAGCTGATGCAACCCTGGCCAACCTTTGCATTCTCCCCATGTCTGATGCAACCTTCTCTCCTGATTACATACCGGCATGACACAGCTAGAGTCACATGGTATCATTCACTGTCTTTTCACAGGTGCAATTAACAAGGTACATCACAAGTATTTTTCTGGACCATAGTTTATGTCCCACCTTTGCTCACATTACTGATGCCAGCAGTGATCAAAGACAGATATATGCAAGTGTTGGGTTAACTTATGTCTGTACATGCCCCTAACAGGATGCCACTGAGAGGTTCAGTACAGGCATGCATTTAGAGCTGGTGGCCTGGTTCAGCCTCTGACATGCTTGGGCCACTGCTACCCACCTTCATTCCCATGCACTGCTTCTATAATGATAATCTCTTTGCTATTTCTTGAATACTGCATGTCAGCACTAGTGAGTAGGGCTATTCCATGCAGCATCCTAACACCCTCATACATTTAGTATGTGGAGGGGCTTGTGTATAATCCCATGAAAGGAAGAAGGAAAATCTTTCACAAAGCCTAGCACAGAAGGAGTTTAATAGCAGGGTCTTCAGTGCAGTAGGTGGAGGGACATGTGAAGTTCCGGCAGCTTTGTTCTAGAAAACTGAAGGAAGTAGCCAAATAAGTAGAATTTTTACATAACTTGAACCTCATTGCCCAAAGATTGGCCTTGTTATAATTACCTTGTAAGGGCATGTATGTGGCAAATTAGGAAGGGAAATATGGTACTATAGTTATGTTAGTTAAATGCATGCCTCACTAGAGCTTTTGAATGTAGCATCATTCAGATTGATATCTTAATGTAGAAATATGCCATAAGGGAATGTTCTTGTACTACAAAAGTGAAAATCATACTTGTGGAACTGATGAAATATTATAACTGTTTTCCAATCTAATGTGATTTTGGCACACTTTTCCCATTTTATACACAAGGTTAGAAAAAAAACCCTTAATGAATAGCTGGAATGGGCCCTTTTCGTTTCTCTCTCTTTTTCTTTCTCAAAAAGGAGTCTTCCGGGGAAAGTTGTGGTATTGGCTTTAAATCATTTTGTCATTGCACACCACATTTTATCATTACAAAACCCACTGAAGTTGTTAGTAAAACATAATGAAAAGATTAATGATATTCTTGTAAGGTAGGTCAAGTTTCTGGCCAACCTTAGTATCCCTTTGAGAAAAATAACACAGCTTTTCTCCAATTGTTTGTGAAGGCAGTAACCTAGTAAAAGAAAATGATGGTAACATTTAACCTTATTTCAAGTGGAACCATCTGAGTTGAAACCATAACATTCTGTGGTACTGTTTATTCACTGATTTAATACACATACCTTAGTCATATAGCAGAGAACAGACACTTATTGACTAAGAATGATTCTCACAGGCATATTGAAGTGATTAAATATTTGTTTCAGCTTGTTCTTGTGAATGCACCAATGTCAGTGCAGAGAGGATTCCACTAAACACCTGCTGAGCCCATTCAATAAATTAAAACTTCTTTTCCATGATATGGTGAGCTGTAACTCAGATATGTTTTGTAGCATGCACAAGACTGCTTCTTATTCCAATTTGTTATGACAGAATTACACCATCACCAAGTTATTTTGATGTAGACATATTTAAGGATGTACATACCAGGAAACATACCTGTGTCTTCCTGATTGGAATTTGTGTAAGGGTTCAGCTCCATGTTCACAGATGCAAAATATGGATGGGTTAGGAGAGAGAGAGCTTAACAGGGAAGAATAAATAGCTGAGTAGTGAGGGAAAAAGAAACCCTGTTATGTCCCTGAGTGAGAGCTTGGAAGAAACTTGTTAGATGACTGGGAGGGAAGGAAGGCTATTTCTGCATGAAGACACTTTCCCACGTCTTCCTGCTGCAACCCCAGAAGTGCCTTCACCAGGATGGGAGCGTGTCCCCAGTGCTTCCCTCTGCACCTGGCCTGCTGCTTGTAGAAGGGAACACGAGGGATACACCGCTTCTGTCTGCTCTACAGCTGGCCTTCTTCCCATGCTGCAGGGGGAAGGAAGCACATGATCATGCTTCCAGCCCTTCTGTATGGCTGGTGGTGACAGTAGCCTCACGTGATCGAGGGACATTGACAGAGTCTTCCCATCAATGATATACCCCACAATCATGCTGGCTGGGGACATGAGAAGGCTGGGACCACAGCAACATCATGTGCGTGTTATTGTAGTCCTGCTTCTCTTGCATCCCCATGCTGGGAGGGCACTGTCCTGCGGAAATGGCCTAAGTAAGTGCAGAGAGCCCCTGGAAAATTTGTTGCAGCACCAAATCAAAAGAGCTTTGAAAATTGTTGCAAGCTGCCACTCTGCCAACTGAGCTGGACATTTACACATAGTCTTTCACTCCTGTCTGGAGTGGAGTCCATCTCCCATGGAGATGACTCATGAAAACTGGAGATTCGGGGTCAGACCTAGAGATCAGGGAACCCTAAGTAAATTGGAGAGATTTCCACTCCACCTCCCAGCACTGTTTAACATAAAAAAACCCCACCACTTTCACAAAACCAGATGTGGACTATCAGTCACTTCTGAGGTACAGGGCCTTGGATCAGAAGACTGATCCCTGAACCTACTGCATTTGCCTACTCCTGTTTTAGGTCATTTTTAATACCAACAATAGCAACAGCAAAAATGTAATAAAACGTGTTGGGAGTATGTGAGCAACACATTGTCGTACCTAACTAATGGGTAACAACAATAGTTCTTTTTAATAAAAGTAGCTGGTAAAAATACGATAACCATTTCTCATGCTTGGTTCAGGGTAATCTAGGCATTGATCACAAGAGGCTCACACATTCTGTGCAGAAAGGTATCTTTCTTTAAACTCAAGAGGAGGTCATGACAGTGGTTTTATTCTCTGGTTTTACTGTAACCTTGAACTCAATAATACAGATCACTGAGTGGAATAGCTTAAATTGCCTCGGGAATTCATTCACCAGCTGCCCAGGATTTTGTTCTCCCTGTAAAATCCTCACCTTAGTAGCAAACAGTAGCAAAGCCACAGAATCTGAGTGTTTAGGCAAAAGCAAGTTCTTTTCTGTGGTTTCTATGTGTCTTAACATATGGATCTGTGTGTGTGCAAATTTGCCTTTTGGAAACTTCACCACAGCTGAGACTATTGGTGACAAATCCACATCTTTCTCCTCATGCACACTTTCACCACATCGTCCCTTCTGCTTCTTCTGCCATAGCATTAGCACCTCCAGATCTGTATTCTGAGATACTGGTTGTTGTACAATTGACTCCTTTTGTCTTTTACCTTCTTCTTGTTACTTGGTAGTCAAGTTTAGATAAGATGTTTATTTTTAATCTGTTTTCCCCCTTAGGTGACATTGTTTGTGTTGGGGAAATTGAAAAAAATTTTTGAATATTGAGAGACCTTGGTAATGAGACTCTCAATCAGCAGAGTATTTTAGTAATTGCACAAAAATGGAAGTTGAACAGATCACCAGTCCCACTTCTTTAACATCACCCCAAACACACTTAATCTAGCTCAAAATAAACACAAAAACAGTTTGGTTAAAAATATAAAAGAGTTTACTCACAAAATCTTGTACATAGTCTATACAGGTTCAATTCTTGAAGAAGGTAGGAAGAAAATTAAGCACTCATATGCTTGCTGACAATAATCCTTGTTGGGAAATCTCAGAGCATGCTTTCAGGTCAAAAGGTGAAGACAAAAGAGGGAGTAAGTGGCAAGAGAACCTTTTAAAAACAAAGAATGTGTACTTGCTGGAGGAAGAGGTGTTAACCAACAAAAGGAAGTTCTCTCTAGGCTATCTCTCTATGCTTACAATAGACACGCGAACAAACTAGCCAGTTAATTAAGCATGCAAAGATTGCCACTCCCAACAGTTTGTTGGACACTTATGGCCTCATGTGCATTCTTCAAAAACTTATAGTTTGCAACCACAGAGTTTCTATATCAGAGAACTATTACAAGTGAGCTTTTATGAGACTTCTTGCACTGATTCATGTAATATTTGGCTCAAGTTTGTCTGAGGTGTGTCCATGACTGCTTTTCTGAAAAAGCACAATTGAGAATCTGCTAAAGGCCTAAGTCCTAATCAGACATTTACATTGCTTCTCTTCTCACCAAAGATATCCCCTGCAGCCTCCACTGCTACTCCCCAGAGATTTTTCACAATTCTTTCTAAAATGAAGAAAATCGTTCTAGCCCATGGGATCAGGTACCCTTTTCTACAGTTGGGGATTTGTTCTGTGTTGATGGTTGACTGGATTGCATAAAAAACAGTATTTTCTGGACAGTAATAAATATTTCTGCATTGAAATATTATTTTCCATGCAGAAAATGCTCTTTCCTGTGCAGAAAATGCTGTTTTTTTGTTTTTTGTTTTGCAAAACAACTACATGTGAATGTTGTGCAGAATAAGTCCTGAATTGTGAATAGCCTTCAGAAATTTCTTTGTTTTAGAAAACTTTCTTGCAGCTGAGAGAAAATAGCTGAAATTACTGGTTCTTGCCTTTGAGAAGAAACTTAGTGAAGAATTAAATCGCTAAAGTATAAATATCTTGTTAATTCAGACTTATTCCCCTACTTTTCCAACCTCTCTGATACAGTCCAAACAACAAATGTATTAAAAACCACAAAGCACTGGCAGAAGATGATCAGAGAGATGGCTAAAATTTCTGACAGCTTTGACTGTTGGGAGAAGGAGAGCATAGAAGGGGCCAGCTTAGCCTCTCATGGAACTGGGTTCCCAAGAGCCTGGTCAGTACCACCACGAGCAAGGGAAGCCAATGCAAATTGCTAAGGCCTGGTTGTCCAGAAGCAGGCCTGAGGACGTGGTTATGTTGCTTATGGTTTTGTCTTTCTCAGCAGCATCATTACTTTTCTGTGACATCTGCTGTAAAATTGGTGACTTTCAAACAAAAAATAATGATTCACAAAATTTGAACTCCTGTGAGAAGATTTTTAGCCAGGGGCTCACAATTGCTGGTGGATGAGCCAGGAAAGAGAACTGGATTCTTTGGGAGTTGCAGCTGTCAAATGAAGCAGCCTGCCCATGGGAGCAAAGGTCCCCCTGCCTTCATCTCCTGGTGGCTCTTGGCTGCTCCACGTGTCAGAGGCTGTCTCCATTCTCCCTGCACTAAACAGCCACCTTGTTTTACCCCTTGTTCTGTCCACCCACCCAGTCACTTTTCATACTGCCAGTGTGTGATTACTAGGAGGAGTCCTAGGCAGCTGGTCTCCAGAGTGTCTTCCTGGGTCACAGGAAGTCCCAGAGAGAGGAGCCTCATTCTCAGATCTCTCCTCTTCATATACAGCCAAGAGACTCTTTCTTGCTCAGCTCAAAGCCACCACTTTAGTCCAGAGGTGGTTACCTGGATGGCTAGCCCACAATCCCAATCAGGTGGCCCCTGCCTCACAGGAAAATCTGCTACTGGCAAACAGCTTGGGGTTCTGAATTTTTTTTCACCAGGGCCCAAACCTGCTCTCAGTGACCCTGAAGGTGGGAATAGCTACCAAAAAGTCTCTCTTCCTTGTCCAACATGCCTGTGAAAGTTATGGAACTAAGAGAAAGCCTTCTCTTGAGTATCTCAGAGGTCATGATCTTCCCTTTGAATTGTGCCAATAATAACTCCCCAGTGAAATTGAAAGTGAAATATGGAAGGAAAAAAATTTGGGAAGTGTATAGTGTGGGTGTTAGGCTTTTACAACATATAGAACTTGTTTCACTCAGTGTTGTGTTCGTAATGTAATTTGTAATTAGTCCCTTTTTTCAATATCTGTAATTTTAGTGAAATAAGGAATAGTAATTTTCATGTCAAATACTGTGTGTGTGAGGTGGGGGACTGATCTAAAGGCTCAGTAAAAGTTTCCTGGAGAAGCAAGTCATTCCCATTTTTTTTGCCTCAAAAGGGCATTGTGGAGGAAATTGCCTGCAAAAACAGACTTGAAGGGCTGCATTGGCCCTAAGGCCCTATTTTATCCATACTTTGGTTTTAATAACACTTTTTTTCCATAGAATAAGTCTTAAATTGCCTTTGAAAACTGCAGTGGGAAGAAAATTCTATCAACAAATATATGTCAAGTTCATGTCATTCTTCCCCTCGTAAGGTGTCTGTTAACATCCCTAGGGCATGTAATAATGATGCTGCTGTTTTTTCTCATCCTTCCTATAAAGAAGGACTGCAGCTCAGTGGTAGTCTGCCATGCTTTGCACAAGAAGTCCCTAATTCAATCCTTGGCATCTTCAGGTAAGGCTGGAAAGCGTGGAGAAATCTTGGTATGGGGAATCTGATTGATTAATTGTTTCTCTCACCATAACTCTTAAGCTGTCTGATATTGACAGCACTGGGCTAGATGAACCTGTGGTCTAAATTGTCTAACTTGTTAGAAAACAACTTCATCTGTTCCTGCCTATTTAACCAGTTAACCACAGATACACTGACTGGGCTGTTTGAATGGGAACACAGGTTGTATGTAGATGGGAGGACAAGAGTAAATGTGGTACTCTCATATATTCACTATTTGAGGGTGGGGCCTTTGCTCATGGTCAGTTGATACCTGTGTTCAGTTGCTGTCAGCCTTTCTTTCTTTCTTTCTTTCTTTCTTTCTTTCTTTAATTTATATCCTCTTTTTCTTCTATATTGAACCCAAAGCGTATGTTATTAGATATACATATAAGATGCCTTGGAGCCTGTGCGAATTACAAATATCAATTTAAATAAATAAAGATTTTCCCAGATGGAGCTTTTGATTGATGGAAGGAGTCACCGAAGTAGATGGGAGAACAAAATTTTTTAAAAAATCCAGCAGATTAAAGATTTTATGCACATCAGGGAGAATATTAATCTATATGGTAATTATATATGAAATCGTCGTGTAGGTGTCCATAAACACTCTTGCAACTTCTGTTTCCAGAGATTACCGCTATGTAGAGTCTAGACAGTTATGTCAACATGTCATTGAAGAATAGTAAACAAAACAAAGCAAAATTCAGCATGAGGAAAGTTTTCAGTGAGTTAGGATAATTAATGGCTCAGTAAATGGCACTTGATACGTAACAGTCCCGTTAAACACTTTGAAGACTGGCCAAAAACCTTGGTCCTGAGAACCATAATTAAAATATGAGGATCCATGTTTAAAATGGGATGGTTTGAAAGAAAGTGCTCTGTTTGTGATCACTGCATTAAAAGGAATATATTTTTCTGGTTGGAAAATAACAACTGAAGGGTTGGACAGAGAGTGTAGGAAAGAAGACATACACACACACACATACTTAAAATATAGCTTTTTTAGCTCTGATGTTTTGCTGTGGCAGTATTCCATCCTATGACGTATGCTTAAGGAAGAGAGGAAAATTTATTTTAGTCTGGCACTTTTTCTAACTATAGTAGCAAAACCAGCAGCTATTTTACTGATTACATAAATCTTTATAATACAATCAGTGCTGAGATGAATAACTGGAATGAATTCTAAAGATTAGGTTTTTTCTCTTGAGTGTTAGAGAGATATTTTAGTGAAAGGAATGTTAGATTACATAGGAAATGTTGTAATCAGTTGCAATGTACTTGCCTTGCAAATGTTCTAAATATATGGTCAGGATGTATCGGTTAAGAATAGCAGCTGGAGTTGATATTTATAAGGTAGCAAATGAACACACTTCTTTGAAAAGCTAAAGCTAACGCTCCTTTCTTCAGAGCCTTGTGGGCAAGAAATGTGGGGCAGAAATTCTAGAAATAAATTATTTCTCTGTAAGCGATCTGTGTTGCGTAGGTAAACTGGGCACTTCTCTCTAGATCATTTGTTTGCTGACTTTATTTCCTCTTGCAGAGGTTAACTGAAGAGTAAAAATTGTGTGTGTACAGATATACACACGCAACAGTCTTGTACCGAGGCAAAAACTATTCATCTGTATAGCTCAGCATTGACTACTTGGTTACAGGCTACTCTCTAAGAGTTTTTAATTAGAGCCAATTTGGTGTAGTGGTTAAAATGATAGACTAGAACTGAGGAGACCCACTTCAATTACCCACTCAACCTTGAAGCTCAATAGATGACATTCCTTTACCCTAACCCACCTCATAAGGTTGCTGTGAAGAAATTTGATGGGATGAGGAGAATGCTCCTTAGAGGAGGGATGAAATATGCATGTAATAAATTATATGCATGTGTGTATTTTCAGCAATTATATGTGTCTTTTATGATATGTGGCTCTCTGAATGGCTTTCACTCACAGACACAATACAAATAGTAACAGGCCTGCTGGTAGCTGTATCTAAGATTTCCA
The DNA here is from genome assembly GCA_948474755.1 of Ctenosaura bakeri. Taxonomy (NCBI): domain Eukaryota; kingdom Metazoa; phylum Chordata; class Lepidosauria; order Squamata; family Iguanidae; genus Ctenosaura; species Ctenosaura bakeri. Next base: position 400,305 of record CAOLHI010001213.1, read on the forward strand.
GCACATAAAGTCTGTTCTGTACCACTGTGTTACGACATCTCCCCATATTTCTAGTGTTTCTTGCTTAATATGTTTCTCTTCCCAATAGTGAAACAGTACTGGGCACTATTAAGGCAGGAGGTGAGGGGAATAAGGGACTATAGGTTAGAAGGGTAAGGTAGCTGCAAAGGTTCCATGGTGAAATGACAAGATGTGGAAAGAGAGAGTTGAGTATGCCATTTTGCCAGCTTTGATCCCCTTGCTTCTCTCAGGTGCTATGAGGAATGCTGTCTCCCCATCAGTGTCTTGGTGAGAACAAAATACCGCTCCAGACGGCTTTTGTGTATGGAACAATGGTGGGTAACATCTTGTCCACCATGTCAGCATGCAAACTGTCTTTGAAAGTCTCTGGGGACTGGGAGAATTTCTTTCAGTTACAAATTTACTACTGTAAGGTCTGCCCATTTACTGTCTTCCTGTAATATAACACCTGATGGTAGAATCGGCGGCGCTTGCGCGACAGAGGAGGGCGGCTCATGCGAGAACCCTCTCCTGGGACGCCGCCACTTCCCCCCGCCTCCTTACCACACATGGAGTCTTCTTGCGTGACGGGCGCTCTTCAACCATGCCCCCAGCTTCCGCAGCGCCCCCTGGGAGCTGTAGGTGCCGCGGGGGGCAGAAGTGGGGAGGAAGCACGACAGGCCCGCCTGCGACGATGCTCCGCACTCCGGTAAGTGCGGTACGCTGCCGGGAGCCTTGCGTGAGCGCCATTTATTTTCGCTTCAAGCCGAAAATAAAAAAATCCGCGCTCGCGCCGCTTCGGCACTGCGGAAGTGGGAGTGCATCGTGCAGAGCGACGCTCCCACTCCTGCGAGGCTCACGGGGCTATTTCGCGAGAGAAAGCCCGTGCGAAAAGGGCCATAGAATCGTAGAGTTGGAAGAGACCACAAGGGGCATCTAGTCCAACCCTCTGCTATGCAGGAATACCCCATCAAAGCATTCCTGACAGATGGCCATTCAACCTCTGTTTAAAAGTCTCCAAAAAAGGAGACTCCACCACAGTTCCAGGCAGGGCATTCCACTGTCAAACTCCTCTTTCCATCAGAAAATTCTTCCTAATGGTTAGATGGAATCATTTTTTTCCTGAAGTTTGACGCCATTGTTTTGTGGTCTCTGGAGCACCAGAGACCACATCATCTTCTGTATGATATCCCTTCAAATATTTAAACATGGCTATCATGTCTCCTCTTAACTCTCTCTTCTCCAGGCTAAACATAACCACCTCCCTAAGCCACTCTCATAGGGCATGGTTTCCAGGCTTTTTACCATTTTAGTTGCCCTCCTCTGGACATGTTTCAGCTGGTCAATATCCTTCTTGAATTGTGGTGTCCAGAACTGGACACAGTGTTCTAGGTAGAGTCTGACCAAAGCAGAATAAAGTGGTGCTATCACTTCCCTGATTTGACCTAGACACTATACTCCTATTGATGCAGCATAGAATCACATTGGCGTTTTTAGCCGCCATGTCACACTGCTGACTTCTAAGACTCCTAGATCCTTTTCACATGTTCACCTGTGATCAAACCAGATGTCACCCATCTATGCAAAAAGTAGAGTGAAAGACAATTTCATGTAGACTTTTAGTCACAGAAAACAGGATAGGCAAATCAGCCAGTTACTATGTGGTCCCTGTGCTTAAGAGTTTCACTGTGCTTTATTTCCACATTCTCTTTATAGGCAAAGTTTGCAAAATGTGATCCCATAGACCTAAGGATTGAGAAACCTGCCAGTGTTGATCTTTTTCAGTTACTTGTTATTTCCTGTCTTAATTTCATTCTGTTCCTATTCCAAATCAGTCTGTGTGTTTTTTTCAAGCTTTTCAAGCTTGAAATACAAATGGATTTTGATGCACATTTCTTCTAAAATACAATTTTTTGTATACATTTTCCACAACATGTCCATGTTTTTGCAAGCAGCTTTCCTTCATATAATGCATTTTAGAGTATTTCGTTGAATATGGCCATTTTATTCACCTTTTCTTCATATTTTCAACATGTCTTTTGATCAGAGAAGCACATCATAACATTCAGAAAAATGTATGAAGAATATCTGCATTTTGTTTATGAATTGTTTCGGGGCAAGAAATGTGAACTAGATAGATCCACATTAAAATGAGAACTGAATGAATTTCTTCTGATCTCTATAGAGGATAGAGTAGGCAAGTATCTTGTTATACATCAGTTTGGGGAAATATTCGTCTGTTTAAATGCCACTTCAGTTGTTTTCAGCATCTGAGTAAGAGGACATTTTTCTCAGTTATGGAAAGGGATGGAGAAGGAATAAGCAAGGTCATAATGAGGGGTAGAAATCAGGTATGAAAAGAGCTGTGTGTTGCAATCCATATCAGAAAATAGCTGAATCAGTTAGAGTATGTGTGGTTCAGTTGGTTCTTGTAGCTGTTGGGATCACAATGTGAACAAGCAAGCATATGTCTCTGGGGGAATCTGTGTTTGTTGTTTTGAGAATACTCTATAAAACTTTTATGTTACTTGAATCAAGATTACGGAGCGTCAGTTCAGTATGCTTAAGAAATCTGAGTTTACTGAGAGTCTCTAAGGGACTTTATTTGCTGTTTGGAACCCAGCTGAGAGAGTGTGTAGCTGCACCTGACTTGAAAAGCCAGAGCATTCAGTCATTCGGTAAATAAACACCAGCTGCTCTTGTGGCTTAAGTGGTGGAGTTTTGAGCTGCAAATAGCCAGAACTGAAAGGTTGTTTGAAGTGTACAACTGACTTTGCTGTGTGAAGATTTCTCTGAGTCATCTCCATCAATATTTAAAATGTTAATTTAATCTCTCCAATTTTCAATATTGAGTAAATGAGCAAGGAAAGTCATATTTTGTCTGAATTAATATTAGAAAACCAAAACCTCCAGTTGGTCAGTTGGTCCATTTAGGACAAGAATGCAACCCTTAGTGCTTCCCACTTTCTCTAGATTAGGACCCTTATGTGTACTCTAACAAGTTAAACTCTTGTTCATCCTCTCTTTATAGTTGACTGTGGTTTGCTTGGGACCAGCGTCTGATGGATTATACCCAGTGTTTTGTACTTAGATTCTTCATCTTTTGGATAGCAGGGCTTCTCCCACCCATGGAATTTTTTTTTCATCCAACAGAGTTTTTCTACTGATGGAATATGAGAGGAGATTATTTTCACCATTATCTCCACCACTCTTATAGTTTGCTATGCCTTTCTCTCTCTAAAATCTATTCGGGCCCTTAAAATCTGTGCCAGAGGTTTGAGGGCCATTCCAAACAGACAGTGTCATATAGTGGTTTGAATTTTGAACTAGGACACCAGGAGACCAGGTTTTGAATTCCCATCCAGTCATGGAAGCTTACTGAGTGACCTTGGCTAAATCATACTCTCTCAGCCTCAGAAGAAGACATGGGCAAGCCCCTTCTCCATAAATTCTGTCAAGAAAATCTTGTAATAGGTTTGTCTTAGGGCGGCCATAAGTCAGAAATGATTTGAAGGCATACAACAGCAACAGTCCAGATAGTGTGGGATGTGGGACTGTTGGCTGGAGAGGGAGGAGGAATTGGTAAAGATTCTCCCCTTCCTATTGACCGGTGCCTCTCATATTAGTGGGGTGGTGAATGCACTCCAGGTTTTAATCCATGTTTTTAAAAAGCAGTACGAAGTGTGCAGTGGTATTCTTAAGTAAGCATAGCACCTTGGATATTTCCTTTGAAGCTAACCAAAACCTGGAGTGGATTCTCAGCATCACTTACATGGGAGCAACAGCCATCACCATTTGAGGACTGCTTACAGATACAGTTCCATTAGTAGATCAGATCTCTATTGAATTCTGCCCAGTGATATTGTACCCCCTTTGTTGCTATCTGGAACCGTTGTGAGAGTATTACAATAGCAATATGTGTATTTCTATACTGCTTATCAGCTAAGTGCTCTCTAAGCAGTTTACAATGTGTTAGCTAATTGTCCCCAACAAGCTGGGTACTCATTTTACTGACCTGCAGAAGGATGGAAGCCTGAGTCAACCTGGAGCCCAGCAGGATTGAACTTACAACCTTGTGGCCGCAGTACTGGCATTTAACCACTGCACCACCAGGGTCAAGATCAAGATCTGCTCAACATGTGTGGCAGAACATGGTGATACGAGTGTCAGGGTGATGTATTATAGTACTTCTCAGGATACTGATGTGCAGGACCTGCATTTTTTTTCTTCTAAAATGCCAAGGACCAGTACCATACTTATGCCCCCTGGCTACAGCTATAGCTATTTTTCTTTTCCTGGAAACTCACCATGCTCTGACAGCCAATGACTCACACATTGATTTGTGGATTACTGCTTTGAGTAGCCCTACTGAACATAGTCATTTGTGAAATCCTCTCTGCTACAAGAGTTATTTTAGAAATAATGTGGTAGAAATAAATATATGAACATCTTGTGTTAAACATTTTATTTATTGTTCTATAAGAAAATACTCCATAATCCATTTTCCCCATTTTTCTGAATGAAAAATAAGGCTTCAGGGTGGGAGGGACACAGACCTTTTTCTCCCTGGGGTTTCATGTGTCTAGTTTTAGGTCAGTTTTTCCAAATGTTTGTTGTACACATACTAAGGAGGACAAACCGAATACTATTAATCTTCACAAAAATGATTTCTCAGAATCTGCTATATTCTAATGTGAACTAGAAGACTGGAATGTGCAGATGAAGGAGAAGATCAACAGCTTTCACTGATTTCTGTAGGGTAAAGTTAAACAAGCTGCTGTCTGGAAGTGCATTGAGAAAAAAGAAAAAGGAGGGCCTTTTCCCAGTCTCTGGGACACCATAGGCACGGGTTGATTTAGCTGCCACTCCAGCAGTCCTTTCAGCAGTCATTCATTTTCTGTTGCATAATACATAAAATGCACATATACATAATACATAAAATGCACATACACATACATGATATGTGCATCGGCATGTGCATGCATATGTGTGCATATGCACACACACAATTTTGTACATGTGATGGTGCTAGAATGATTGAAGTGCCAGTTTTGTTTTGTTTTTTTAAAGCAGGGCTGATGATATTGTGCAACCCCTTCCCAAGTCCCCCTGTTCGCTCTGAGCTAACCTGCAATACTTTCAAGTAGCTAGGGTTGGAGTTTCCAGGCAACAATATATTGTGATATATCCCTGCTATAAGACAGTGTATTTTGGAGCGGTGTGGTTTTGAATAGGCAGTGATGACTCATTAACTGTATAAAAGACCTGCATCATGTGGAGATGAAAAACTGTATTTTTCAGTTTTGCTTGGGCGTGTATCTGTGGGAACTGTTATCATGAGTAGCTAGACTTCAGCATTTGCCACTATAGCCCATGTTACTGCTATCTTATCTATCTATCTATCTATCTATCTATCTATCTATCTATCTATCTATCTGTCTATCTATTCAGAGCTTTGTCTTGTGACAATTAAACATTTGAAGTTTGATTTCTGTTAACCAAACAGAAATGTAAATAAAATGTGGAAATGTAAGTAAAACTTATATAAGCATAGATAATGGTTTCTGCCCTTGTTAAATTAGGAGTTAAGCTCATGATGAAATTACAATGACAGGCAACTAAAAGTGTTTTTTAACATTGCCTCCTGGAAGTACTGAAGCCATGAAAGCAAACAGGAAACTTGGACCAGAATAATAGTGCAATACTCTTCAGGCTCTTAAGCTGCTGCTGCTTTTGTTTTTCTTCTTCAGAGATTCAGACCTGTTTATGCTGGACACCAGAGCAGTGTGGGCCTCAGAAGAAGGCTGGTTAGAGTTTGACATCACTGCCACCAGTAACATGTGGGTGATAAACCCTCAGCATAACTTGGGACTCCAGATGAGCGTGGTGACCAGGGACGGTAGGTAACAGGCCAACATACTTTAAACATCTGGCCAATGACCTAGTCATTAATTGGAAGCTGTGTTTATAGCATTCAGCTGTGATGTGATTCTGTGGGTAACGTAGCCAAAAGCACAGCTGGGATGTGCTGGTTGGGCTCTGGTTCCAAACAGAGATTGAAAGCTGCTCCGTCTGCTGGTTGTCCTGTGTTGGAGGCTGCAAAATACTGGGAATGCCTGACTTTTGAATATTTATTTTAAAAAAGAGAGAGCAGGGAGGAAAGGGAAAAGAAGAGTCTTGTAGAATCTTTATAACTACTTTCCCCTTTTCCCTTTTTTTCTTTGTCAAAGCACTCACTGCAAGTGTTTTTTTCAAAATAGTTATTAAATACCAGCATATATGGGGCTGTGAAAGAATCTTCTGAGATACTGGGGGAAGTGCTTCCCCAGTGTGTGTGATGTCCTAGTCTCTGTCTGGCTTTTTTGAACTTCTGCTTTGTTACTGCAAATTCTTGGTTTGTCTATCGCTCTCCCTTTTTTTACCATAGTCCATAGATCTTTTGGAGCCACAGAGGCTGGCAGAATATCATTCTGCTTGAACTGGGAGTGATGGCATTTGCTCCTAATAGGAACAGAACATATGAAGCTCCCCTTTTCAGAGTTAGGTCATTGCTCCGTCCAGCCCAGGAGTTGGAAGCAGTAGCTCTTCAGATGTTTTGACCCTATAACACCCATTGGCCCTAGCCAGCATAGCCAGAGGGAATATGAGAGTTGCAGTCCACAACCATTGGGAAGGCCAAAATTGCCCACCATAATCTAGCCCAATAGAATCTACTCTGATTGCCAATGACTTTCCAAGGTCCAGGGAGAGAGAAAGGGAGTGTGAGCAAGATTTCCTTACTTGGCTTCTTACACATCTCCATTGCTACATAAGCCAGATTATATCCTGAGATCTTTAGAAGAGGCTCTTTGCACTGTCCCACCTCCCCCACTGGTACATCTGGTGAGAACATGGGAGAGTGCCTTCTCAGTGACTGTGCCAAGGCTCTGAAATTCCTTTCCTAGAGAGGTTAGGGCAGAGCTTTCCAAACTTTTCATGTTGGTGACACATTTTTTTAGACGTTCATCATTTCATGATATAGTAAGTCAGTAAGTAATTTAGTAAGTGGAGGCAGCACCTCCACCTGAGCCTGGCCTGCCACTGCCCTCATTGAGGTCTTCCTTGGCTCAGGGCTGCAACGGCGGCAGCAGAAAAGACAGCCTTTCCACCCAAGCCTGGCTCACTGCCCTCACCAGGGTCCTCCTCAGTCTGGGGCAGCTGTGGCGGTGGTGGGAGAGGCATCCCCTCCACCCAAGCCTAGCCCACTGCCACCACTGCCCTCCCCAGGGTCTTCCTCAGGCTCCAGCAGCAGCAGAGGCAGGCCCTTTACCTGGACCTGTCCCGCAGCAGTGGTGGAAGAGGCAAGCCTGTTACGTTTGTGAGACACACCTACACACTGCAGGCAACACACTAACGTATCATGACATGCAATTTAGAAAGCTCTGGGTTAGGGTGGCTTCCTCTTTGCTAGCCTTCATAGTTTTTTTCTTCTTCTAAATTTCAGAAAGCCTTGGGGAGCTGACTGCTCAGGGTAAAGGGCATTTCATGTGCTGTGCTGTTTATATTTGTTGTTTTTATTTTTAATAGTTAGGCTTTCAATTGCTTTTAATGTTATTGATAAGTTAATACAAAAATTAAAAATGTAATGTAAATTCTTTTAGCTTTATCTGTTTAACTTTTATAAGCTGCATTGAGTCCTGGCCTGGAATAAAAGCAAGATATTAATATTAATCAATGCATGGTAAGGTAAAGAAGACAGTAAGGAAAGAGGCCACATTATAGGTGGATTGACTCTATCTAGGAAACCACAACCACAATGTTTGCAAGACCTGAGCAGGGCTGTGGATGAGAGGGTGACCTGGAGGTATCTCCTTCATAGGATTGCCATTAAAAAAAAAAAATCAAAGTCAACTTGATGGCAATTAGCAACATCAAATTAATAGTAATAGTAGAAAAGAGTAAAATAAATGCAAAATAGCAAACATTTCAGAATAAATTATGCAAGATAAGAATACGTGTGTGAAATAGAAGAAAATTTGTATATTTTATCAATTTATAATATTTGCACAGGACACAGAATTGTATAAAATATGGGATGCATTTGGCCGTAATATAATTTTTCCTCATTAGATTTTTCATTCTTTTCTTGCAATCAGCCAATAAAGGTACTTCTTACAGCAATTGTGCTTGCATGACCTTAGAAACTTTAATGAAGCAAAGTTTTTGCCTTTTCCCAGCGTATTACATTATTTCATGATACTGAAGGTAGAAGAGGAGGGAATGGGTGAGTTGGGAGAAAAACTAAGCGGGGCAGCAGACTGTTAACTTGTAGGAGAGCGGCTGTGTTGCTCAAAAGAGCTATTCAGAAACACTGTGCTCTTTATATGACACACCACTTTTTTTTTGTTTAATTTATAGGTCTCAGTATAAACCCTAGAGAAGCAGGACTAATAGGTCGAGATGGCCCTTATGACAAACAGCCTTTCATGGTGGCTTTTTTCAAAGTGAGTGAGGTTCATGTTCGAACTGCTCGGTCAGCCTCCAGCAGACGCAGGGAACAGAGTCGAAACCGCTCCACCCAGCCTCAAGATGTTTCCAGGGTATCCAGTATCACAGGTAATCTCTTAAAATGCCTGTTGTACCATGTGAAAATAAAATACTTGCACTATTTTTGGTTTATCACTTCCTTTACACTTTACATGTGTGATTTGCTTTTAATTCTTACCTCATTTCTCCTGGGATTACATTCTGTTTTTCTTTTTTCTGCCTTGTCACCAAAGTAAAGTAAAATAGCACCTTATGGGACTTCTTGATCAGAATCCTGTTGATGTCTCACTCATGCATTAGTTCCCTTATGAAGCAGCTGAACATTTTTGTCAGACATGAGATGTCTACACTCAGTCCAAGACCGCAGAAGTAGAATTGTCATGTATTGCCATTGCGCATGTGGATGTAGTTGTATATCCAGTTCTGTAGTGTTGCCATTTGACACAAGGGTTGAGTAGTACAATCAAGGCATAACTCCACATGCTGATATTTATGCTGCTCAACCCTGATGTAGGATCTTGATGAAGAACCTGGTTTCCTGTGTGACGTCACTGCAATTTTCTGCTGGCATGCACAGAGAGTTTGACATGTGGCATTGACTGATCCAAAGAAAATGACAGGGGCATTACATCTTTAAAAGCTGTGCAGGGGAGATTGCTGGAACATAGAGCTTACTGTTTGAGAGGGGAGAACAGCTTTGCTGGAGCTTTTTCCTAATTAGCTTCTGATAACCATTTCCATCCCATAATAAGTAGTGATAATTTTAAAAGTCTTACAGAGAAGCTGCTAGCCCCTTTGTAGCTGATGAAGCCTAAACTAGCCTTCCGCAATCTGGTGCCTTCAATAACCCTTTCTCATTGGATAACGCAACCATACTATGGAAAGCACAAAAGAGGACACATTAACCAATTGACTATTTCAAACCACCAATCATGGTGATAACACTCATTTCAAATACCCGATGATATAACTGTGTAAAAAATATTGCAAGCTTTCATTGTATGACATAACAACAATTTTAATTTATTATTTAGAAATGTCTAGTAGTACCAACAATTGATCTGGTTACTTAGACAGTATCCCAACACAACCTGCAATTAGAGGCCCATCTTTTATGCCTTCTCATCCACCACTCCAACACTTAAAGTTCCCACAACAGTCCTGCAGTAGGGAAGACTCAAGGGGACCAAAACAGAAGAGCTATGGATGGCAAAAGGGACAGAGGATGGAGGGTCTCGTGAAAGGAAAAAGGGAAGGGGAGGTAAACATCTAGATATTTCAGAGGAGAGGGAAGAATCTCACAACCACTCCATATCACACAGTAGTTCCTTCCTCACCAGGCCAGTTTATCACATTTCTTCTTTCCCCCTCTCACCTCTCTCCACAAACAATGACATCAAATTCATAGGCTATAGCCTTGGCCATCCCTAGTGATAGGATATTCTCTATGTGGAGCTTCCTTTTGTCCCATATATTTGCAATAATTATAAAGGTTGCTCCTTTTTGAGTTTCACAGGTTGCAGGGACCTGGTAAGGAAACTCTGACATTTTAAAAAGCCCTTCCAGAGAAAAATGTTATCTCTCAAGAAGAGAACACGCTCAGGAAATGGAGGATGTATGGCAGTGCTACCATTGGCCAACCTACTGAATTATGGCTCCTTATACCATGACACAGACTACCTCAAACCTGGATTCTGCTGCAGTTTTGTGTTCTGGGTAGCATAATCCTATGCATGTAAATTTTGAATGAATGTCTACTGTGTTTACTTCCTGGCGAGTGTTTATAGGATTAAATGTTTAGTAATTAGAAGTAACAATTTACATTTTTAAGTATAAACGTCAGTTGAAATTTCTGTTTTGTCTGAAGTACCTGCACATATTAATAGGTATTTTAGAGTGGAATGAGTTATGTTGTTATCCTCTATATGAGTCTTGACACATGCTGTGAAATATGAGAATATGCAATATGAAGGGCTGTTTTATGCTATATTGGGTCTTTGTCCACCTAGCCAACTTTTCCTGAAATTTTCCTTTTGGCACTTCTGTTTGCTGAATTATGTTGTTAGCATTTTCTCTGTGAAAATGTTACTACTTTGCTTAGATTGCAGCCTCCTTTTCCAGTAAGCTCTTCTTTTGTTTTATCATTCCTTTTTTCTCTTTTTTTCTTCTTTTCTATCAATCTTTCTCTCTCTTTCTCAAGATCAACAATTTCCTGTGCTTTTAAACAACAACAGTAAAGAAAGCGCTGCACCATTTTTCTTTGTTCAGTAATAATTGTTTAATAATATTACCCATTTAGCAGGAGTAGTGTGTTCATATTAACTGTCAATGTTTACAGGGCCAGCCTCGGAGTCAAATAAGGCAATCCACTTTGCTCATGTAAATTTCTTGAGGAGAAACTCTTTTGGACCACATCGCTGCCCCGCCTCCATGTCCCTACACGACTGGGGTCAGCCCTAGTTAGTACTTGGTTGGCAGACTGTCAATCAATACCAGGTGCTGTAGGCTATATTTCAAGGGAAGAAACTGGCAAAACCACATCTGAGTTTCCTTGTCTAAGAAAGCCCAATGAAATTCATGGGCTCACCATAAGGCAACAGGCAATTGGAAGGCATACATGTGCATGCGCGCACATACACACGTGCGCACACACATACACAGAACTTTACTGATGTCCATCTCTTCAATAAGTCAACTACACTGCACTTGGAAACTGAGCCATTTTAGATGCATTCTACCCCAAGAGCTAGTTAGGCACAAAAGAAAAACAGATAAACAAAAATACACATTGTTCATCCGAAGGGAGCAGTGAAAAAAAAAAGAATAAAGAAATGACATTTGTGTGGTTCAAACTGGTAATCCCATAGGACATTCAGAAATGTTAGAGTGTTACAGGTGTTAAGGCTTAATTTCTCATTTGGAAGTCATCTGTAACCCTTGTATTTTGTGGTTTCACCAGAGGATTTTGATTCATTTGTACCAACAAGGATAGTTAGTTACTTTGTTTCATCTGTCTGAGATGCATCTTAACATTCTCAAGCCTGGCATTTCGTCATACTACTCAACTGCGCTCGTTTTATATTAAGGGGACTGTTACTAATTGCACAATCAATTTACATCAGCTAAATTCAGGCAAAACTCGGATATAATGAGGCGGGGTTCCACAGAAGAATTTGTGCATCGTGTTGAATGGTCACCTTAGCAAATTACCTTCAGTAAATATAGCATATCTACTTTTCTTTACTTTTGGTGAAGAGAAGTTTTACAGAATATAAAAGTAGAAAGATGAGGATTATTGAAAATCAGCCTCTTCTGATTTTAATGTATAAAGTAGTAATCTCTGCTTCAGAAGAAGTATTTCTCCTGCTTTAGGTTGGAGGGACTATTGCCCTAAGGCACTCTAGTTTCATATCTTGGGCCAGGTTGTAGTGAGAGTTACAGATTACCAGAGTTTAAGTAAATTGAAATGTTTTATCTGTGTGCAAATTTAAGCTTCTCCATTAACTGGCATCAAAGCTTTATTAAAAAGTAATCAAGATCAAACACACATAGGCTGGAATTCTACTGGTTAGTTCCCACTGCAGTAGGAACTCATTGCTCATTCAGTTCAAGTCAATACATAGGTAAATCCCATTGTTTAATGAGCCCACTCCAGTTAGGACTAGCAGCAGATTCAGACCTCAAATTGGCAGGTACTGATACAAAATTTTGCTGTTTTGCATAAGGTGCTCTCAGCTCCATGTCTGAGCACACTGTGGCATTAACATTTTGTAATGATAAATTCTAATTGTGTTTTTTCCCCTCTGTATACTTCTTCACAGATTACAATAGCAGTGACCTAAAAACAGCTTGCAGAAAGCATGAACTTTATGTCAGCTTCCAAGATTTGGGATGGCAGGTATGTAGTATTTCTACTTCCATTTACATAACTCCTAAAATAACGCTCAGCATATTGAAATAGATTGCTTCTTACCACACTGAATTCTGGATCCTGCTACAAAAGGAACCTCCCTGGATGAAGAAAGGAGGATAACTCTAAGGAGTTAATTGACTTTCCACTGATGACCTGTTCACTCACCAGATATATAAGAATTTATTTTAATTTATTTGTTGTTATTTCCTTTCTCTTCAAGATATGCGATTTCAGATACTAACAATAAAATCCAACAAAAACATAAAATTAAAACATAGAATAGTTTAGTAAACAAATTAAGTTTGTAATTATTTTGGGTATAAGGGACCTAGTTTTTTAGTATGTTGGCTGCAGTCCAAAATGCTAACACAGACTTTTATCTTGTTGTTTTATCAATTTTTTTTTTTTTTTGGTAGGAATATGCATGATGCTTTGTATTTTGACAGCTTTTTTATATATATATATATATATAAAATACTGCTCCTGGTGTTTGTTAGTCAATCCAGTTTTAAGGCTTTCTGAACTTGGATTCTGCTCCTATCTTTCTTTTTATTACTGAGGTTTAACTTGCAGTTTTTTAGAAGAATGAGAACCATTTATCTTTTCTTTCATTGCCTTATCTGCTGCCATTGCCACAATTCCTCCCACCAAAAGGGATGTTCTTCCTTCAAACACTTTGTTATTATATATATCTATATGTTGGCGAGCATCTTGTAGTTACAAGATTGTAAACTGGACTTAAGATCTTGTAATTGCTGGGGATTCATGTTTATAGTTGTTAATGACTGAATGTGACACCCCTCCCCCCGCCCACCCACTTATTCAGCTTGGTGGTTCTCCAGGCAAAGCATTTCTCAGGTGCTGGAGGTTGGGGTGCTAGGAAGAAATGTCTGCTGCACTTTTCCAGTTGCTGGATATATTGAGACAAGCAGTTGCAGAAGGGCCCCTGTTCTCGATGCACCCCATGACTGGGAGAGCACTGCAGATGTCATTTCCCAGCACCATGATCTGCAACAATCTAAAAATCCTTTTGGCAGAGCCACTGCTAGGCTAAAATGGTGAGCTTTTTAGAGAGGGATTCGTACCATTAACTGTGATAGTGGACTTCTGTCACCATAATTGCATCTAGTGATAAAGAATCTTAGCTGTTGTATTTGTGTAGGTATGTTGTATGGTCTACTATATGGTGATGATAAACATTCTGTGAGATATGCTAGATAATTCTTTGAGGTTTATAGCTTTTAAAGCCCTATATAGCTATTGTTAAAGATGATTTCCATTTTTTAAATGCTGCAGTCAATAACTGCCAATAGATTTGTAAGTTAAATTGCTCCAATTTAGTCTGAACTGAAAACTCAACAGGAAGGCTTCTCTGGATTTGTACACAAACTGATTTGAGTCTTGATTGCACATTAGAAGTGCAAATCTTGCAGCATCTTTGAAAAGGTGGTGAAATCATCATCTATTACATCATGGTCTAAAGACATGCAGAATGCAATGGAACAATGATTAAATATGTAACTGTTTGCCATAACAGTAAATTTCAGATAGGCATTTAAGAGTATGTTCTAGTTTGGATGAGCTGTTGGCCACGTGCACCTCTTGGTACACGGCAGAGGGCTGTTGCACACATAAGAACAACATGGCCTAGGAGGGTCTGGAATGATTCATCAGCACATTGACTCATGCCATTATGTACCTATAGCCATGGGAATCACTCCCCCTCTGCCAATTTAAGTGGCTGTAGTTTTATAATGACCAATCTGCCCATTTTACATGTGCTTATTATGGTGTTTCAGGGTCAACAAAAGCATACTGTAGGACCTTGCTATGCAAAATATAATCTGTAGTCTAAAGAGGGTTCTGATAGGCACACTTTCAACACATAACGAGGTAACCTGAAGTGTTGTTAATTACAACAGATATGCATAAGGCAAATTACTTTGTTTTTGTTAAGGACTGGATAATTGCACCCAAGGGCTATGCAGCAAACTACTGCGATGGAGAATGTTCTTTCCCACTCAATGCTCACATGAATGCCACCAACCATGCCATTGTGCAAACTTTGGTGAGTAGTTCTTGTAAACTGTGTATTTCACCTGTATGAGTATTTCAGTTTTTTGTAGAGGTATCAAATAAATAGAGAAAGAACCACCCTTGGTCCAGCAGGTAATTGACAGAACCAAGTCACTGTGCTTTCTTCCATCCTTGAAGTATAATAACTAGTGGTTTTTGAGACTGATGCGTCTCCACATTGGTTTTTCCTGGTGCAATATGAGACAGGACAAAGTGTAATTCTCCCAACATTACCATTTAGTCTTGTGAACTTGAGAGTAGACAATGCTCATAGCTGTCTGTCTGCGAAACAGCAGTTGGGGAGGTGGTCCGCACACCCGGGGATCCCAACAACTGCTTGCCTGGAGAGGTGCACTTGGCCATGTTTCAGCTGCATATGCACTCCTACCATAAGTCTCCTTCATCCCCAGTTGCATAAATGTGCCTAGTTACACCACACAGTCAATTAGTGGCCAGACAACTGTGCTGAAAGTAGGAATCCTCCTGGCTACTGTTGCTTATCATGGAAAGAGGTGTTGGCACAATAAGGTACAAGGTATCTCCTGCCACAACACCTCTAAAAGTATAGATGCTGGCATAACTCAGGACTACACCAAGCATATGTAATCTGCATGAAGCTGGATAAAGAAAAAGAACTCCATAGAAACTGCCCTAGTTTTTAAAGGAAACTCAGAATCAAATGTAGCAGATACAGCCTAGACTGAAACTACAAATAAATTTGTCTCTTTCTTTAAACAGGTTCATTTAATGAATCCAGAGAATGTTCCTAAACCATGCTGCGCCCCTACAAAACTCAATGCAATCTCAGTTCTTTACTTTGATGACAATTCCAATGTCATTTTGAAAAAATACAGGAATATGGTGGTAAGAGCTTGTGGGTGTCACTGACAAGACATTTTCTACAGAAAGACCTTCAATACCAAAACTAAACAATTTCCAACCTGTGCCTCAGAAAGAACATCTAATGCTTCTAGAAGAATATTTGTGCCTTGAGGAGGCATAAAGAAAAGCAAGGAATTCCAGCACTACCTGTTAATTTGTAAAGTGTCTGCAGAATGGTGGCCTTTTGGTCTTACAAATTCTACGTGTGCTGGAAGAAACTGTAAAGCATGGATCCTATTAATGCAGCAAACCAAACACTGTTTGATCTGCAGTTCAGTTTAGGCAAGCGTTAATTACATCTTGGTTGATGGCAACAAGAAAAAGGAATTTGTGCTGAGATCAGAACTGCAAGGGTCCGTCCATGTGTGGCTAAACTGAGCAATTCTTACTTAGCTTTAAAGGCCTGCAAGCTATATGTCATGATCTTGATTAGTAAGGCAAATGCAGCAAACTGCTGCATTTAGGTTTCCTCCTGGAAATGAAAGCAACACATTCACTGTGTCAAGCTTTTACCCCAGCTCTTTGGCAACGAATACTAACTGTAATGCACCCTCTATGGCCTGAGTATCACAAAAGTGTGTATGGTAACGCTAGCAGATTTTCTGGTGTTCTAAAGATAAAATTGTCCATCAGACCGATGGGCAGTTGTTCTAAATGCAATTATTATGCTTACATTTCACAGCTGCACCTCATTGCTAGTTCTGGTCCAACTTTTTAAAGTACTGCCACCATCACTATTAAGTGCACATGTATACACACACACGTATTTTGGCCCCTCAAATGAACAGCAAAAAGGTATGTTGGACTAAACCACTGTAAAACATATAATCCCTAATAGACATAGTCAAGATACCAGTTTAAAAACTGATGATTCTGGAAATATGCTAATACTCCTTTACTAAAAAGTCTCTGTGACCTCTCAAAACAGGAAATAAAATGGACGTGAGTATTAATAGCTTGACTCCAGCTGGTCCAAGTGATTCTGAATTTCTGAACAATACAATATTAAAAAACTGGGCAGGGGGCAGCAAGAACACGCAGAACTTCTTTGCATTCATAGATGGGCTCTGTGAGTACTCGGTTCTGCTGGTCCAATTATACATTCATAAACATTAATTGGATGGAAGGTTAGAAATACAATTACACCTCCCCTTGCACTTGTCTATATTTTATAGCATATCTTACCTCTTTCATAAAATGAATTTGATGCTTACTTCCAAGATCTGGCTTCACATGGAAAAAAGTTGTCTTGAGGCAAGACTTCAGAAAAGTGCACTTCCCCTTGACTACTTTGCATTTTAAAAGGGCTTTTGTAAATAAATTAAAATTATAATTTATTGCAACTGTCAGATATATTAATTTTTGATGTACTATGTAACAAGACCAAAGGGGTTTTTTTGTAAAAAAAATGATAATTTTATTCAGAAATTGCTTGTGTAAACAATTGTACCACTTGATTTTGTACAGGAAACTCATGAGTTACAGCTCAGCCTACTCATGAGATTGTGCTTTGTTAGGTTTTTTAAAAGCCATCATGAATAAAGGATCCCTTTAAGGCAGAAACACGTGTGTTGATGTGATAGATCTGCCATATGTGATTAGCCCTTTCGTAGGCATTCCATCTTTCACTCCCCCCCCCCGTACCCACTCCCCAATTTGTGCTGGACCAAATCCATGGCTTATATTAGAAAGGATAAACTACAGTACAAAGGT